>CM040239.1:95965498-96351422 GCA_022545495.1 Chrysanthemum lavandulifolium
TATGTTTCCTAGTCGAAGGTAACTCGACCGTGTCATTGATGCACCAATGGCATGACTCGGTGTGCACGAGTGATGTTGCACACCGCCCCCATTTTGATATGATTATGAGCTCACTATATGTATATGATTTGGCCATTATATGTTCCGGGGCGATGGATGCATCCTAGATTTGATATGTTTTGAGGATTTGATCGATTGGAGCTTTGTCTCGGTGAATGATGTCGGTGCAATCCGCGTCTTCACATTTCCGGGAGTTGATCACTCCATTGTTACTTGAGGTCTCCTCTTATATATGGTATTTCGAGGTCACCCTCGGGATACAACCGATATGATATGATATGATATGTGTTTGATATGATATGGGCTCGTGGTTAAGGACTGACCTTTCATTTCTATTTCTATTCGTTATCCTTTGTTATGACTTATGATATTCCCATTTGCACCTTATGATTATGCTACCTTCGTTACTTACCCTTCGATTATTCGTTTGTTATATATATCTGTTCACTGGGCTTTTTAAGCTCAGCCGCATTTTCTTTCCATGCGGCAGGTAATTAAGCTAGATGCTGGGATTCTTAGCTATGGGTTTGAGTGATGAGCGGATATGCGGACTTATGGCTTTAGTCATCTTAGTTTCTACTTCATTATGTTGACTTTCATTAGACTCGGATTATGTTTATTTATGCCTTGGTTTATTCCTTTGATTTCCTTTGAACTTATGTAACGTTTAAGCCCTGTTGACTGGATTTTTCCTTTGGTTATTTATATAAGACTTCCGTTGTTTTGTTATGTTCATTATGTATGCTTTGATATGACACCATTTTGTAATACTTCTACCCTTAGCGGGTTGGGGTGTTACAAGGTAACAGGGGTCTGTGTTCTTCAGCAAAATTAGTTTTCACGGTTGCAAACAGTTTGGCAGTTAATTTACTTATTGCTTTTGGAGTTTTATCAGAGGTTTCATAGTTTAATATCATCTTAAGAAATCTATGATACATTAAGAATTTATGTTTTTTATCCTTGATATTTCTGAGCATTTGCTCAAAGATATATTTTGAAAAGTTTTAAGTTCTCCCCTGAGCCAAACAAATAATAGCAGTTGCAATAAAACTAGATAACTGATCCCAACCCCCAGATTTAGGACTAAGACACTGAAGGAGAGTGTGGACCAAAAACCTCCATTTAGGGCAAAATTTATTTTTATACCAAATGAATTTCCCATCAGTAGGATACCCAATATTTGCTAAACCAGTGATAATTTCATCCCTATTATTTTCAAACACACCTCCTTCATCGTCCAATTGTAAATGAGTCCTAATAAGAGACTCAGTGACAACATACTCATGTCCATCAATGGTTGCGAAAATCTCCTTGGGTTGACCCTCAGGAGACCTCTCAAAAGCTGTGGCCCAGAATTGCCTGACTAAAGAGTCATAAACAATATATGGACAAAAAGTTAGGGCATACCTGAGCTTTGATCGCAGAAGAAAGTCCACCATTGAATCATATAGATCACCTCCTTTGGCCCGCTCCTAGAAAGCAACTTTATTGTGATCGACTTTGTAAGAAAGTGTTGCCATTGATGAAGGTTGAAGAGATTGAAGATGAGTTTGATTCAAATTGCAAGGGAATTGAGAAAATAGGTCGTGTGATTATATACTGATTGACTATTTAAAGGTGTTACCAAAAATAGTCGTTTAAATTGACAACAGATTCGGAGCAAATCTTTGACCAATTTTGACTTTAAATAAATCCCGAATTAAATTCCCAAATTTTATCAAAAACCAGCAGAAACCAAACAGTCAAATAGCATAAACCAATTAACTTTTGTCCAAAGCTACCAATTCAATGCTACCAGCAGAATCTACAGCCCATCCGCAGAAACCATCATATTGACAAAAGGAATGGAGAAAGAATCAATAACAGTGCATCAACAGTCTCCAATCAGAACCTTTAACGATACAAATTTCAACCATTAATTACAGCCATAAATTCTACCGACCAAAAGATTCCATATTTATTATGCCTATATACCCAACCCCTTGCCTCATCAAACATACATACAACCCACATAACTCTAACACCAGAGTCGATTACCAACCAAAGCATCATGAAAAACTCTCCAAATCATCTCATCAAAATATCTTCTGACTCATCTGAGAGTGAGCCATCCCATGATGGATGGTTAAACTATTTTCCCCGTGGTTACTCCAGTGTGACATACATGTCCAGAGACCCTCCTCTCAAATCACCATTTGCCTACACTTCTTCAGAGGAGGATCTGCCCAATCCTCCTCCCCATGTGGAGTTTGAAGTAACCAGATCTGAGCTTAATGCCATGAATGCAGATACTGATGAGGAGATTGGTGCATCTTCCAGGACAACCAATATTGCTGGCCCTTCAGCACCAAGACTAGAACCCTCCACCTCAAACCCTGAGAAGAGAGCTGCAGTGCTTGGTATAGCTTCAAAGCCAGTGTGGTCATTCATTAACACGTGGGGAAAGGAGCATCAGAGGATGCCATAGTGGGGAAATAGGAGGCCTGAGAAGAAGCCTTGAAGATGGAAGCTGGAGTCTGGAGGTGTCTTTGGTGAAGCTTGTTAGGATTGTGTCTTAAAGTAATCAGCAGCAATGTTTAAAAAGTCTTGTATTGTGATCCGCATCTCGTAATGCGTTTGTTTTATGAATAAAAGACTTTGGTAGATTAATCTTTTGCTATCTTTTGCCACTGATTGTTTGTTTGATACAAGATCTGCAGGATGGTTAGTAGAACACAGAACATACAAAACAAATATATACAAATATATAAACAATATATGCAAAAATATACAACATAAATCCTCCCCTTAAACCAGAAACCTCCCCTTAGGCACAATCCTCCCCTCAAACACAACAATCAGGGGTTGATCATGTCTATATGGACAACCAAATATTGAAACCTTGGACCATCAAAAGCTTTAGTCAACAAATCAGCTACATTTTCATCTGTATGTATTTTAACCACTTGAATAAGGTGTTTTTCATTAGCATCTCTGATAAAGTGGTGTCTAATTTCTATGTGCTTAGTTCTTTGATGAAAAACATGATTTTAACAATTCGCATTGTACTTTGGTTGTCTATAAAGATTTTAGTGTTCATAAAATTGAACCCATAATCCAATAAGCGATTTTGAATCCAAAGAACTCGACCACAACAACTAGCAAAGAACAATATATTCACCTTGAGAGAAGATGTAGCCACTATGGTCCGCTTCTTGCATTGCCGAGATTAATCTCCTTCGTAAACCGACAACCCCCGTAGTATATTTCCTAACAAAAGTTTGCACCATCATAGTCACTATCGCTATAAGATTCCAACTCAAATGGAGATTCTCTAGGATACCAAAGCCCCAACTTAGGTTGACCCTTGAGATACTTGAAAATCTTCTTGACAGCAGTCAAATGAGAAGTCAAAGGAGTGACCTGATGCCTAGAACAAGCACTGACAGCAAACATAATATCAGGCCTAGAAGCAGTCAAATACATGAGTGAACCAATCATGGATCTGTAGAGATAAACATTAACAGCAGGATCGGGTTCATTATTTGACTTACTCTTTGGGGCTTCATAAGGAGTAGTTGCAGTCCTAACTAGTTCCATATAAAACTTCTAGAGGATGTCATGCACATATTTCTCTTGATGAATGAAAATACCATCTGATTTCTGATGCACTTGAAGGCCCAAAAGAATGTAAGCTCACCCATGGCACTCATCTCAAACTCACTTTTCATCAACTCCTCAAATTCCCTTCACCAAGCTTCTTTGGTAGAGCCAAAGATAATGTCATCCACATACACTTGAATAAAAATGATGTCCTTGGAGTTCTTCTTGATAAAGAGAGTCTTATCAATCGCACCTCTCCTGTATCCATGTTTCAGCAGGAACGAAGAGAGCCTAGCATACCAAGCCCTAGGTGCCTGATGAAGTTCATAGAGTGCTTTAACCACTTTGTAGACCATATCTGGATTGTGAGGGTGATAACGCTACACGCGTCGTTCGGGGTCAAAGGAACTTCCTTTTCGTCGAGCAAGTTTTTCAACACCCTAGGCAGTGAACCTAATCATTGTAGTGTAGTATTAGGGTAAGCCACGGAATTGATATCGTTCTTTGGGGAATAGGAATGCTAGTGAGAAGTTACTATGCTAAGGTTGGGGTTGAGGAAGATTATTTTTATCTTTTATATTTTTTAGGAAAGGAAAGGTACTGAATCTCGGGGTTTGGATTTGGGGTTGGTATTTCTACCGATTACTCTACTTATCTAATTATCTAATCTAAGGTGTATGTAGTCTATGTCTAATTATTGTGTGCTCGTATGATGGTTTAAAGATGTGTTTACTTAGGTTTTATTACTCCTTAATTATCTCCTATTGATGGTTGAATTGTCACGTCCTTATTCTTAATCGCGTTGTGTGTCTAAAGTCGTAGGGTATGCATTTGTCCCTAACTCTTTGAATTTACCAAAGGGTCTCGTCTACAAAAATCTCTAGGAATTATAAACTCTAACTCTAAGGCACTCTTTGGATGGTTTAGCCTACAACTGCTCTAAATGTTATAGTCCAAGGTTCACAAAGATCAATCAAGCATTAATTACACAACGAATGACCTATCGCATTACTAGATCATTAACAATTAAGATAAGAGACAACCAATCAATATTCAATAACTAAGTTTCATATTCCTAAGCAAACACACAAGTAAATTAGCCGGACATGGAGAACATGCAAGCATACACACAAGTAATTGAAGACATAATTGAATTAATGAAGTAAAACACTCATCTTGATGTAAGATAGGGTTTGAAACCCTAAAATACTGTACAAGATAGCCTTGGTTCGGTTTAGATTTTTACTCCAAAAGACTACACACTAAAACTGAAAAATTCAGATTCTATATATAAGATTACAATTGCGACGGCGTCACCCTTTGAATTGTGATGCCGTCGGGTCGCCGTCATTAGGGTTTTGTCTTGGCCACGTTAGTCTTGCGACAACGTCACCTTGTGCTTGCGACGCCGTCCCTTCGAGCTCTCGACGCCGTCGAGATCAAATCTAGGCCGCCCGAGTTGCGACGGCCTACTCTTTTAAAGCCCCGACACCGTCACTTGAAAATAAGCAATTTGGCCACCGAGCCGTCACGAAATGCTCCAACGGCGTCGCAGCTTATGCGATGATGCCGTCCCCTTGTATTTCAAAGCACTTGAGTGTTTCGATTCTTGACTTTGGCCATTTTCTTCATATATCCACGCCTTTTCTTCCAAATAAGTACCATTCCAACAATTTGCCTTCAAGAGACCTAAAAGTGAAAAGGAACGATATTAAGTAATAACGAATACAAAAGTAATCAAATAAGGGCTTAAACGACCCCTCAAAAAGGTACATTTTAAAACCTTATCAAATATCCCTACACTTGGTATTTGCTTGTCCTCAAGCAAATGTGCTTTTAGCCTATTAATTTATAAGTTAGGGGTCATGAAGCATTGGTTTAAAACATTCCACAACACATATAAGCCCCGCAAAAGTCATAACAAGCACGAAAATTACATACTAGCACCTCACATAGGGTGTTTGGATACTCTCATCTCTCGGGTGTATATGAAATATAACAAGTTGGAAATGGAAGATAAACACTCATTAACCGGTCCTAGTACATAGATTACCATAGGCTTGAGAATAGATCAAACCTCCATCACTTTGGTGTAAGTACCTAGGAAATACTATCAAAGAGGTCTTTAAAGGGTTGTAACGTTAGGCTTACGGTAGGGAAACAAAGGGTTTGGTGGGATAGGCTATTTAGTGGTGGCAAGTCAAAAATCTCTATGTTACAAGCATACGAAGAATGGCATTGCTAAGCCAAGACTCGACACTCTAAACTCTAGATAACTGAAACAAACAAACATAAATTTAAAGGATAGATGTAGGATGGTAGCCCGTATGTTGTTGGTTTTTTTTTTCATACACTTTTACTCTACCGTCCTCTATGGTAACATCAAAATGATAGGGATTTATAGGCACATCCCTACACTTGAGTTTTTATTACTCTAACACTAATTTGACCCGAATTGAAAAGATCAAAACACTTGGGGTACGTTATTATGCAAATAAGGGAATTTAACGTTCCCTTCCAGTCATTTCATAAATTTTAACTTTTCCCATGAGTCCCAATCATCCCAAAACTGTGTACAAAGGATATGACTCGACTTAGCAACTCATGCAAGCAACTAGATAATTGAACTAAGGGTTTGGGGTGATAACAATAATGCACTAAAAGTGAGTGCATACAAGGTAGGCTAAGGCAATTTGGTTGTACATTTGGGGGTGGGGTGTAAACAATGCTCTTCATTGATATTTCGAAAAACCAAAACATCACGAGAACCGCAAAAGGATAGGCTCGAGGGGTTAACTAGGGTATCGTGTACTAAAGATGAGTACAACGCAAAGGTGTGGGGAATTACTCAACCGATGTGGAAGAAGTAATTATATTACGGGTATCAAACAAGGGTTATCCTAATGTCTCTTATCATTTAGTTATTCCTAACTACACAAGTGTAGTCTTACTAGCGATCTCGGGATGCATCACAAAACAAGTTCTAGAATCTAATATACTACTGGTTCACACTCTAAGCATTAAAGATGAATGCTTTAATTCCTACTAATCTAAGGGTGATCCTCACATTTTGGGTGGAATTTAGGTGGTAAAGGGTTTTTGTGCTAGTCATATAACTTCCTATCCGTGAGACGCTTTTGTTAAGACTAATGGCCCACTCCTATATGTCACGAAAAATTTTAAATTTGGTGCCAAAATTACCCTAACCGACATTTTCTCATGGTTTATTACACAAATACAATTGGACAAAGCAAATAGTCAAGGATAAGCATAGTTTCAAAGTTCCGTTTATTTTCCTCCCTACACTTAAACCGAACATTGTCCCCAATGTTTGAAAAGTATCAAAGTTATGATAATAGAAGGTAATGAAAACGAAAGAAACTAATACTCCCCGATTAGCTCGGTAGGATCCGTGTGTGAAGTAGTGGTTAAATCCTTTCCAAGAAGAATGTATGCGTGAAAAGCTCCTTCCAATCTTATGTAACTTCTTCTTGATAAATTAAACCGCACACTTGAAGAAAACAAATGAAACCTTCGCGTAAAATCGTGGTAATGATATATATAAGACTCGACTAAACTAGGATATAATGCTTGTGGAATGGATGTTTACAAATTTCGGAAAATTAAGACCGGAAAATTCCAAAATTTATAAGTAGCTCGAAAACGAGAAAAAGTAATCATTGTTTTACTCCTTCCCGACGCCATCAGTTGCGATCTCGACACCGTCAGTTATCCCGACAAAAAGCGGTGCGCGATTTTCGAAAAAATTCGGAAAATTTACATCTTTAGAATCGGAAAATTTCGCAAGACATCCATTATGACTCGATACAAGCATTTGACTCGAACAAACAAACATATATATCTTTTAATTAATTGTTATTCTCATGTTTACGTTTCTTTTGAAAACGTGTGTAATCCTCCCTACACTTATCCTTTATGTAAAATACATTTATATGCAATTAAGACGAGGTTAAAAACAAAATAAAGCATTTTTACATATTTAAACATGAGAATAAGCAATCAATAAAAGATATATGACACACAAACAAGCAAACAATTAAGCATGGGCTGCCTCCCACGAAGCGATTTTCTTTATTTATGAGTCTTGTAGCTAGACTCGTAGTCGTGCCCTTACGTTGTCCCGTGCAGACTCACGTGCTCATACTTAAGCCATTCCAATGTTTTTTCATTCTTTTTGTAGTCATCTCCTAATTCTAGGCATTTTTTTTAATACCGCTTAGTTTTCTCATATGGGTACCTAAGTCCACTTTGCTTATCCCTTTCACTAAGCAATGGAATAGGGGTCATTCTATTACATGCCTCAATATCCCTATGTTTAAACCTAGGATGAGCGCGTGACATTTGGTAGATAAAGTCTTCAACTTCATCAGAGAATGTAATTAGACCATCAATCATCCGTTCATTCAACCTAGTCATTCTTTTGAAAGGTTTTCCAAAAATTACTTGAGTGATGTCCTTATCAATAAATTCTCCTAAGTCTTCTAAGACCATGAACTTTACCAAATAAGCAAAGCTTCCAACAAACACGTGCAAATGAGTGACTGCTTCAACCACATTGTTCCCTTGATAAGTTAACTCATTGGTCTTGATTTTATTGTATAGGTCCCTTGAGATTAAGTTCAAAGGCAAGAAGGAATTCAAGTAAGCATCGAACCCTTCTAATCCTATTTTGCAAAGGAATTGCATGTTAAAGGGACCATCTTTCTCAACTCTACTCCTAGGGTCAAAACATTGGTAGGGGTCTTCCTCCATTCCAAAACTAACTTTATTGATGACCTCCCCGCTATCAAGTGCTTCACCATAATCAAATTCCTCATCTGAGTCATAGAAAGGACTTTGTTGTTGCAATTTTATCTCATTATGCCCTAGGTGATTTCCAAAATGGTGAATGGGTGAAGGGTTTTGTAGGATTGCGTTCTCAATTTTGGGATTGGGAACGGGTAGGGTGAAGAATCTTCTGTGGAAGACACGTATCATGGTGAGTGATGGATTTTACGAACAAAGGTCACGAAGAAGGGGGATAGACTATGAGAAAGCTAAAAAATGAGAAAAATTTACTTGATAGGAATCAAGCAAAGAAGCCTAAACGAGGTGGACTACTAACTAGCTATTCTATTCCTGGCGTGGCGCCAAAACTTGATAACGCCACACGCGTCGCTCGGGGTCAAAGGAACTTCCTTTTGTCGAGCAAGTTTTTCAACACCTAGGCAATGAACCTAATCGTTGTAGTGTAGTATTAGGGTAAGCCACGGAATTGATATCGCTCTCTGGGGAATAGGAATGCTAGTGAGAAGTTACTACGCTAAGGTTGGGTTTGAGGAAGATTATTTTTATCTTTTATATTTTTAGGAAAGGAAAGGCACGAATCTCGGGTTTGGATTTGGGGTTGGTATTTCTACCGATTACTCTACTTATCTAATTATCTAATCTAAGGTGTATGTAGTCTATGTCTAATTATTGTGTGCTCGTATGATGGTTTAAAGATGTGTTTACTTAGGTTTTATTACTCCTTAATTATCTCCTATTGATGGTTGAATTGTCACGTCCTTATTCTTAATCGCGTTGTGTGTCTAAAGTCGTAGGGTATGCGTTTGTCCCTAACTCTTTGAACTTACCAAAGGGTCTCATCTAAAAAAACCTCTAGGAATTATAAACTCTAACTATAAGGCACTCTTTAGATGGTTTAGCCTACAACTGCTCTAAATGTTATAGTCCAAGGTTCACAAAGATCAATCAAGCATTAATTACACAACGAATGACCTATCGCATTACTAGATCATTAACAATTAAGATAAGAGACAACCAATCAATATTCAATAACTAAGTTTCATATTCCCTAAGCAAACACACAAGTAAATTAGCCAGACATGGAGAACATGCAAGCATACACACAAGTAATTGAAGACATAATTGAATTAATGAAGTAAAACACTTATCTTGATGTAAGATAGGGTTTGAAACCCTAAAATACTGTACAAGACAGCCTTGGTTCGGTTTAGGTTTTTACTCCAAAAAACTACACACTAAAACTGAAAATTTCGGATTCTATATATAAGATTACAATTGCGACGCGTCACCCTTTGAATTGTGACGCCGTGGTCGCCGCCATTAGGGTTTCGTCTTGGTCACGTTAGTCTTTGACGGCGTCACCTTGTGCTTGTGACCGTCCCTTCGATCTCTGCGCCGTCTGGATCAAATCTAGGGCCCGAGTTGCGACGGCCTACTCTTTTAAAGCCCGACACCGTCACTTGAAAATAAGCAATTTGGCCACCGAGTCACGGAAGTGCTCGACGGCGTCAGCGATTAGCGATGATGCCGTCCCTTGTATTTCAGCAGCTTGAGTGTTTCGATTCTTGAATTTGGCCATTTTCTTCAGATATCCCCCTTTTCGTCCAAATAAGTGCCATTCCGACAATTTGCCTTCGTGGAGACCTAAAAGTGAAAAGGAACGATATTAAGTAATAACGAATACAAAGTGATCAAATAAGGGCTTAAACGACCCTCAAAAGGTACATTTAAAACCTTATCGGAGGGTCTACAAATCCTTTAATTTGAGTGACATACACTTCTTCTTCAATTTCACCATATAAGAAAGCACTTTTACATCCATCGATATACCATGAAGCCCATGTAGGAAGCAAATGCCAAGAAGAGTCGATAGCTTCTACTCTAGCAACAGAGCAAAACCTCATCATAATCAATCCTTCTTCTTGTCTCGTGACCTTGGGCAACCAACCTAGCCTTATTCCTCACCACAATCCCCTTGCATCCCTCTTACACTTCAGAATACACTTTGTCCAAATGGCATACTTGCCAGGAGGCAACTGAACAAGCTCCCACACATTTTGATTTAAGAATTGTTGCATTTCTTCTTGCATAGCAGCTACCCAATCATCATCTGCCAAAGCCTGTGCAACACTGGTAGGTTCAACTTGAGAGAGGAAAGAAGCAAATAGACAATGATTATTGTCTATATGATTGTTCCTATGTTGATCCTGAATGTAACTGAGAAATGCAGATTCACCAAAATTTGTCTTCTTCACCCTGCTTCTAGTTTGAACAGATGAAGTAGGATCACCAATTATTAGAGATTGTGGATGGATGGTGTTAATCCTTTTTGTGACATTAGGACTAACATCAATTGATGTGGCCAAATTAGTAAGTGTAGGACCAAAGTCATCGTCATAGGTAGAAGAATCAAAGATGCCAGTTCTTGACAACTGATGAATGCCATCCAATTCAGAGCTTGAATGTTGTGAATTGGCTAAGTCAGATGGACTTGGAAATCTGTGGGAGAATCATCTAAACCCAAAGTATCAGCAGATGGAGTAGTGGAGGAACCGCAGGAACAAGCATCACTAGCGAAGGAGCAGGAACACGACCGGTAGAATCACCATCGCAAAGAATCGAGCCATTAATGGAAGGATCGGACACATTACAGAGGAACAAATACATTATCGCAGAGATCAAACTTCCCGGGCTTCAATAGTTGCTTGCCTTAAGAGTTCCTCTGTTTTTTAGAGAATTCATAACCATACTTTTCAGCATCATCCTTTGCTGCATGCTCTTGGCGTTGAAGCTTCACAAGCTCTTCTGCATACACTAAATCACTTGAAGCTACATCAGAAGAAGCTGTGTCCTTGGCACCTGAAAATTGGTTAGTAGGAAAATAAGGAACAACAATAAGTTGTTCATCACACTCTGAATCTGACTCATCGTCTGATGAACTTGCAATGTTAGTTTGAGTATCTTGTGGTTCTGCAGAAAGATTATATTTATAACGAGTATAGCCTTAGTGATCAGTTAAGTAGTCAAGATCAAAGTACCATTCTTGACCTGCTCCCTGAACATTTGGCTTGTCCTCCATAAATCTCAGATTTAGTGTCTCTTCAATCCTCTTTGTGGAGATGTTATACACTCTGTAAGCTTTACTATGAGCTGAATAGCCTACTACTAAACTCTCATCAGCTTTTCCTTCAAATTTTCCCAGTTGATCACTGGTGTTAAGGATGGTCACTTGACAACCAAAAGGCTTAAGGTAGCTTATGGTAGAAATCTTTCCAGACAAAAGTTCATAAGGTGTCTTATTGTGAGGATGAGTGATCAACACCCTATTCAAAACAAAGGTGCAAAGGTCGACTACTTTAGTCCGTAATGTAACACCCCAATTTCTACAAGGGTAGAAGTGTCACATTCGTGTCATATCGTAACATACAATTAAAAGCGGAAGTCTTAAGAATAAAGTATCAAGTCATTTAAACAATGATTTACAAGGAAAAATTACAAAACCCAAAATGTCTAAGATAAAATGAAATCTCAAACAAAGCCCGCCAAAATAAGTCCAATTAATAAGGTAACTAAGTTTAGTCCACTCGGATAATCCACCTCACCCCAATCAAAGCCCATCTTCAAACCTAAAACCATCATGAGCAAAAGAAATGAGGCCGAGCTTAAAAGCCCAAAGGAATGATATAACAAAACTAAAGCTAAATAAAATCAAATGCGAAATGAAACAAAGGAAACGGATAACAAAGTCGCAGTAAATGAGAACAATGAGTCAATGAGGATCCTGCAGAACACAATTATACGAGATATCCAAACGAGCAGATAACAAGGAGAAAGAAACAAAGCAAAGCATCGATGACATATAAACAAGCACATACAAACCGTGCATACAAGTATCGAACATAAGCAAGCATAGCGAGCACAATATCCACACAACATATACAAGATACAATCAATTCAGAAAACCATAAGCCATACAAGTCAAAGAGAAATATAAGGCAAGCGGAAGCAATTAACTAGTAAGTGAGCATGGCAATCACATAGGACATAAACCCTCGCTTGAAAACATAACCAGATTACAACAACGGAAGTACTAATAGAAGTCAAAACATGGCGATACACGCAACCAAGAGGAAATACAAGATGAGCAATATAATTAAATGAACTAGGGCATAGCAAGGCAATTAAACAAGTTAACAAGCCGACGTCACAAGTGAACCATTTACCCAATCAAACCGTAGCATAAACCGAAATGCAAACATGGCGGTCAACAACAAGTAGATAAGGATACAACGGATAGTCATAGTCCACGAGATCAATTGAACGTAGTATACATAATAAGCGCATAAAACTATCGACACACACTAGCATGATCACCGGACAATACAGAGGGTCACATAATAGTGAGATCACATATCATCGCTAGAAACAGTAACTCGGATAACCGCATATTAATCACATCATAGCAGGATAATCAATGGTCACATAAAACATGAATAGCATCATCAAATTCAATAAGCATATAATAACCCTAAGACGTGAATGGAACCATAGTCCAAGTAACGGAAAGAAAGCGTGACATATCAATGCAATGGAGTATCTATATCTTGGTATGAGTAAATCATATAAGGGTATTGAGTAATGAACACGTAATACGATTATGGTGTGTTGGGGAATACTGAAGGTACAATATAGGTTTATCAAAAGTGTAAGGGTTATCGTAAATCTACCGAGCCCGTAAACATATCATATCATATCATAAGTAGCCATTGTATTCGGAGGGTGACCTCGAATACCATACATAATAGAGGGAGACCTCAAGAATAAATGGAGTAGCTAGCTCCCGATTGTGAAGACGCCGGATTGCACCGACATCATTCACCGCACAAAGCTCCAATCGATCAAATCCTCGAAACATATCATATCTAGGATGCATCCATCGCCCCGTAAACATAGTGGCCAAATCATATACATATAGTGAGCTCATAATCATATCGTAATGGGGATGGTGTGTAACATCACTCAACCACACTAAAGTCTTGCCATTGGTGCATCAATGACACGGTCAGGTTACCTTCCTGACTAGGAAACATATTTGGCTCGGGTATCAAACTGACAGGTCAAAGCATAATCATATCATAAGGTTTCATATCATAGTTCATATCAAAGTTCATATCAGAATTCATATCGAAGTTCATATCAGAATTCATATCAAAGTTCATATCAGAATTCATATCAAAGATCATATCAAAGGAAGCATAG
Organism: Chrysanthemum lavandulifolium; assembly: GCA_022545495.1. NCBI lineage: Eukaryota > Viridiplantae > Streptophyta > Magnoliopsida > Asterales > Asteraceae > Chrysanthemum > Chrysanthemum lavandulifolium. The sequence continues at coordinate 95,979,209 of CM040239.1, forward strand.
CAAAGTCATAGGGAAGCCCTAATAAAGAGGCTTAGAGTAACGCATAACATATCAAACTAGAATCGAAAGATGAATACGAATCATGAGAAACCTTAAGAGGTAAGGTCAGAATATCTGTACCTTATTCGGAGCAAATCACAATGAAAGTAAAATCAAGAAAGAGATCAATCCCGTCGCCCAGAACCTATATGAATTAAATAACGTTCTATAAGAATCAGATTACTCGTTTAAGACGGGTTTCCATTTTTAGTAATCTTTCCATTTTAAGTACTTTCTATTTTAGGCGGCTTTCTATATTTAGCAGGTTTCCATATTTAGTAACTTTCCATAATTAGCAAGTTTCCATATTTAGTAACTTTCCATAATTAGCAGGTTTCCATATTTAGTAAGTTTAGTCACTTATCAAAAGTTAAATAATGAAAATGAGTGTTATTATGATTTAAGGACCATTTATGACAAGTTACAAAAGTTTAGGGTTTAAAATGTCAATAATGTAAAGTATAGGGTTAAAAGTGTAAATATAGCAAGTTTACTCATTTTACTCATTAATTCCATTTAGTTACTATATTAACAAGTTAATCCATCAAGTTTCATAATTTACAAAACAACCCCTTAACTTTATTAAATCATGTAATTACAAACCCTAGTTTTAGGTTATGGTTATCGTATCCGTTCTAACCCATTTTAGCTCGATTATTACAAGATTATAAGACTCATTATGTGATATTATTTTAGGTCGAGACTCCTCCCCAAAATCAGTTTTGTACGCCTCATGAAAAGACCAAAAAGAGTTTGTAAATCATTCGTTATCGAAACCATTTATCATATACGTATAAGCATATTTTCGTAAGCTCATTAAACCATTCCAAATCCATACATATGTCTCGACATAATGAGTAACCAAAATCAGTTTCGTATTCATATTCATATCATACATCATTCGAATTACATAGGTTAAGAAACAAGGTTTTATGTATACTTGTGTTACCATTTATGTGACAAATGTACTTATGATTTTATGTGATATAATTCGAATACAAGCCCTAGAAAACATTCCTATAGCCACGAATTGAATAAGAAACAAAGAGGAAGAGTGTGAGATGATGATCGTTACCCTAGTAGCGTGAACGTGATGTAGAGAAACAAAATTGAACCACCACGATCAAAACCAAGCCTCCTTGGCTTAATCAAACCCCACGGCCACAATTATAAACCCACGACCAAGCTTGTTTTCGAACCAAACACGATCACCACGTCCACCAATCGATCACACACTATTACGAGCCTCCTAGGAACCTTTGTTTTGTTGGATTTTCGGATGGAAATGATGAAAATAATAAGGTGCCGCAACTTATGAAGATGAAAGAGAGACTTAGGGTTTCTTGTGTATATTGAAATGAGAAGGGAAGTGATAAATGAGATTTTAATAAAATTGATATGGTGATAAATGTGGGAGTAAATAGTGGCCGGCCACTTAGGGGGGGGGAAGACCAAGTTTTATGACTTTCCAATCTTATCTCTTCCAATGTATGTAGTTTTGTTTGTAGTTCAAGTTAATTGTGTACATTATGATATGTTTAGTTGTTACTTTGACTTTAATCATTTATGTTCTTATCATTTATATCATAAGTTAATTACTTTCATAATGTGTATATATTATTTATGATATAACTTGTTAAACGATGTTGAAGTGTTTCCCGAGTTTGTATGATTTTAAGTTTGAGGGCAAAATTGTCATTTCACGCGATTGAGATTTTAGGGTTTTACAACTCTTCCCTCTAAAAGAAAATTTTCGCCTCAAAATTGAAGTCGCAGAGGTACACGTAGACGCACCGCTTAAGGCGCACGTAGCAATCCATAGTTTCACATGATCATAATCGTATCGCCTCAAGGCGCATAAATCTTACACGTAATGGATATCGGTGAGAATCTCACAAAGAGGTACGTAATTCCAATCGAACATGAGGAGTGATAATTAACGGTTATAAGTCTTAGTCCATTCACGCACCAACCCCGTGCATTTCCCAAGACGTCAGATGATTCCAATAAGTTCAAATTATATGATCTCAATACTATCACGTTGATCGGTCATAATACTTGCATCACATAACAAGCCCTTATTGTCACCATATTCTCGTCCCGGTTCATGACAAATCACAAGGCCAATATCACACAAAACATATCACGCACGGATATCAAGTAACATACCAGAGCGGCACTGTAATCGCGTACATACAAAGATATAACACATCAAACAACTTACCATACCACAAAGGAGAAAGCCACCAACTTATGAAACGGTTCCTCATGACTCATTATCAAGATTCAAAGGAAAAGTCGAGATATTACCAAATGCCAAAAGATGACGCTCACGATTCAAACCGAAGTTCGAACAAATCAAGGAAGATCAATGCCGATCAAAATCACATAGCAAAATATCAAACCACCACAAACGCATGACAAAAAAATCGGAGTAACACAAGTCGCGCCCAAATCATATGAAGTAGATGAACCTTCTCACCACCGGTTGAATCTTGTCTTCGCTGTTGCGTCTTTGGTTGATTCGTCCGACTTCCTCCAAAGAAGATCCCGATGTCTCTAATAAAGACGGTAGTCGGGTGGCTTCGCTTCACGAACCTCTCCAAGATGTGGATCTGTTGCAAAGAACGCAGCTTCGGCACCATCATCTTCGGCCCACGGTAGTCTCCATCTAACGATCGACAAACGGATGTGCGAAAACAAAATAAACAAAATCAAATGCAAAGAGAAGGAGGCCAAACTAGTGAAGATAAACGAATATCAAAATCAAATCGAACGACAATCAAAATAATCGAGAAGATCGTAACATACGGAAGCCTAGTGTCTACCCAATCCTCACAGTCAATCCTAAGGTCAACAAGATTTAAACTCGACTGATACCATAATTGTAACACCCCAACCCTACAAGGGTAGAAGTGTCACATCTCGTGTCATATCGAACATACAATTAAAAGCGTAAGTCTTAAGAATAAAGTATCAAGTCATTTAAACAATGATTTACAAGGAAAAATTACAAAACCCAAAATGTCTAAGATAAAATGAAATCTCAAAACAAAAGCCCGCCAAAATAAGTCCAAATAATAAGGTAACTAGGTTTAGTCCACTCGATAATCCACCTCTCACCCAATCAAAGCCCATCTTCAAACCTAAAACCCCGCCGCAGAAAGAAATACGACCGAGCTTAAAAAGCCCGGTGAATGATATAACAAAATGAAAGCTAAATAAAATCAAATGCGAAATGAAACAAAGGAAACAGATAACAAAGTCGCAGATAAATGAGAAAAATGAGTCAATGAGGATCCTGCATAACACAATTATACAGATATCCAAAACGAACAGATAACAAGGAGAAAGAAACAAAGCAAAGCATCGATGACATATAAACAAGCACATACAAACCAGGCATACAAGTACTGGAACATAAGCAAGCATAGCAGGCACAATATCCACACAACATATACAGCATACAATCAATTCAGGAAAATCATAAGCTATACAAGTCAAAGAGAAATCTAAGGCAAGCGGAAGCAATTAACTAGTAAGTGAGCATGGCAATCACATAGGACATAAACCCTTAGTTGAAAACATAACCAGTATCATAACAACGGAAGTACTAATAGCAGTCAAAACATGGCAGTCACACGCAACCAGTAAGAAATACAGTATGAGCAATATAATTAAATGAACTAGGGCATAGCAAGGCAATTAAACAAGTTAACAAGCCAGACGTCACAAGATGAATCATTTACCCAATCAAACCGTAGCATAAACCGAAATGCAAACATGGCGTGTCAACAACAAGTAGATAAGGATTCAACGGATAGTCATAGTCCACGAGATCAATTGAACGTAGTACACATAATAAGCGCACAAAACTATCGATTACACACTAGCATGATCACCGACAACACAGAGGGTCACATAATAGTGAGATCACATATCATCGCTAGAAACAGTAACTCGATAACCGCATATTAATCACATCATATCGTGGATAATCAATGGTCACATAAAACATGAATAGCATCATCAAATTCAATAAGCATATAATAACCCAGACGTGAATGGAACCATAGTCTCAAGTAACGGAAAGAAGCGTGACATATCAATGCAATGGAGTATCTATATCTTGGTACGAGTAAATCATATAAGGGTATTGAGTAATGAACACGTAATACGATTATGGTGCGCTGGGGAACATGTAGGTACAATATAGGTTTATCAAAAGTGTAAGGGTTATTAAATCTACCCGAGCCCGTAAACATATCATATCATATCATAAGTAGCCATTGTATTCTGAGGGTGACCTCGAATACCATACATAATAGGAGGGAGACCTCAAGAATAAATGGAGTAGCTAGCTCCTGAATTGTGAAGACGCGGATTACACCCGACATCATTCACCGAGACAAAGCTCCAATCGATCAAATCCTCGACACATATCATATCTAGGATGCATCCATACGCCCCGGAAACATAGTGGCCAAATCATATACATATAGTGAGCTCATAATCATATCGAATGGGGACGGTGTGAACATCACTCAACCACACTAAAGTCATGCCATTGGTGCATCAATGACACGGTCAGTTACCTTCCCGACTAGGAAACATATTTGGCTCGGGTATCAAACTGACGGGTCAAAGCATAATCATATCATAAGGTTTCATATCATAGTTCATATCAAAGTTCATATCAGAATTCATATCGAAGTTCATATCAGAATTCATATCAAAGTTCATATCAGAATTCATATCAAAGATCATATCAAAAGAAGCATAGCAAAGTCATAGGGAAGCCCTAATAAAGAGGCTTAGAGTAACGCATAACATATCAAACTAGAATCGAAAGATGAATACGAATCATGAGAAACCTTAAGAGGTAAGGTCGAATATCTCGCACCTTATTCTTGAGCAAATCACAATGAAAGTAAAATCAAGAAAGAGATCAATCCGCCGCCGTAACCTATATGAATTAAATAACGCTCTATAAGAATCGATTACTCGCTTAAGACGCTTTCCATTTTTTAATCTTTCCATTTTAAGTACTTTCTATTTTAGGCGCCTTTCTATATTTAGGTGTTTTCATATTTAGTAACTTTCCATAATTAGCGTGTTTCATATTTAGTAACTTTCCATAATTAGCAGGTTTCCATATTTAGTAAGTTTAGTCACTTATCAAAGGTTAAATAATGAAAATGAGTGTCTTTATGATTTAAGGACCATTTATGACAAGTTACAAAAGTTTAGGGTTTAAAATGTCAATAATGTAAAGTATAGGGTTAAAAGTGTAAATATAGCAAGTTTACTCATTTTACTCATTAATTCCATTTAGTTACTATATTAACAAGTTAATCCATCAAGTTTCATAATTTACAAAACAACCCCTTAACTTTATTAAATCATGTAATTACAAACCCTAGTTTTAGGTTATGGTTATCGTATCCGTTCTAACCCATTTTAGCTCGATTATTACAAGATTATAAGACTCATTATGTGATATTATTTTAGGTCGAGACCTCCCAAAATCAGTTTTGTACGCCTCATGAAAAGACCAAAAGAGTTTGTAAATCATTCGTTATCGAAACCATTTATCATATACGATAAGCATATTTTGTAAGCTCATTAAACCATTCCAAATCCATACATATGTCTCGACATAATGAGTAACCAAAATCAGTTTCGTATTCATATTCATATCATACATCATTCGAATTACATAGGTTAAGAAACAAGGTTTTATGTATACTTGTGTTACCATTTATGTGACAAATGTACTTATGATTTTATGTGATATAATTCGAATACAAGCCCTAGAAAACATTCCCATAGCCACGAATTGAATAAGAAACAAAGAGGAAGAGGTGTGAGATGATGATACGTTACCCTAGTAGCGTGAACGTGACAAAGAAACAAAAATCGAACCACCACGATTAAAACCAAGCCTCCTTGGCTTAATCAAACCCCACGGCCACAATTATAAACCCACGAACAAGCTTGTTTTCGAACCAAACACGATCACCACGTCCACCAATCGATCACACACTATTACGAGCCTCCTAGGAACCTTTGTTTTGTTGGATTTTCGGATGGAAATGATGAAAATAATAAGGTGCCGCCACTTATGAAGATGAAAGATAGACTTAGGGTTTCTTGTGTATTTTGAAATGAGAAGGGAAGTGATAATGAGATTTTAATAAAATTGATATGGTGATAAATGTGGGAGTAAATAGTGGTCGGCCACTTAGGGGGAAGACCAAGTTTTATGACTTTCCAATCTTATCTCTTCCAATGTATGTAGTTTTGTTTGTAGTTCAAGTTAATTGTGTACATTATGATATGTTTAATTGTTACTTAGACTTTAATCATTTATGTTCTTATCATTTATATCATAAGTTAATTACTTTCATAATGTGTATATATTATTTATGATATAACTTGTTAAACGATGTTGAAGTGTTTCCCGAGTTTGTATGATTTTAAGTTTGAGGGCAAAATTGTCATTTCACGCGATTGAGATTTTAGGGTTTTACACAGAACATGGTAGGTAACTTTGAATCAGCAAGCATAGATCTTGCTGCTTCAATCAGGGTTCTATTCTTCATTTCAGCAACTCCATTTTGTTGTGGATTCCTGGCATTGCTATAATCCCTTTTTATCCCCTTTGTGGCACATAGCTCAATTAATTTTTCATTCTTGAACTCTGTCCCATTGTCACACCTAATGGCTTTAACCTTTTCATTCAACTGATTCTCAACCAGATCAATAATGTCTTGAAGAATCTGAAATGTTTCATCCTTAGTCCCTAAGAAGAATGCCCAGCAGTACCTACTGTAGTCATCAGTAACCACCAAACAATAGTACTTGTGATCATTGCTTCTGATAGATGTAGGACCAAAGAGGTCCATGTGTAGAAGCTGCAAAGGCTCCGTGATAGTGCTGACAACAGTGATGGATTTGTAGGAAGCCTTGTGCTGCTTTCCCTTGTTGCAAGCCACACAATTGTGCTCATTAGTAAAGACTTTGGAAGGAAGTCCATGAACTAACCCATGTTTTGCTAGCTTGTTGATAGTTTTGAAATTAACATGAGCCATCCTTCTATGCCATTTATTAGATTCATCCAAGGATGCCTTTGCCGCCAAACAAGCTAAATCACCTTCAGTGAACATCATTGAGATTGAATGTATCTGATTATTTTTCCTATGCACCTTTAGAACAACTTGTCATCGGTGTCGAAAATCATCGTATCCGAGCAGAACACAAATCTTTTGAAAGTACAAGACATTAAGTATCGTTCTTCCACATAATACACAAAATACAACATTAGTATCTTTATCTCCTCCTCCAAATGGAGACCCAAGTCATTGCAACCGACTCCTAGGCCACTCAACTATACCTAAATCTTTATTTGTATGGATCATCCTACAATTAGAAAACAACATTAGTATACATGGAGCAGTCATTGATGAGATCCATGAGTTGTTTTTGGAACCCTTCATGAATGATGGTAGATTTTGTGTCCAAGAGAAACCCATTGAGGGCTTAATAGTAGTATCCCACCTTCAATGGGTCATTATTAATGTGCCTATATCCATTTTGAAAATAAGTACTAGTAGGTTTGATTAATGGCGAGAAACATTTCTTCTCCAACATGATGAAGATGGTCTATCGGTAAACTGGTTACTGCAGAACCGGTCTACCAAACAGAATAGGTCTACTGTAGCAACCTGGTCTACCAACATAATTGGTTCCCGGTCCTCACATGTGTTCGAGAGGAACAAATGGAGGATTTTGGTCACATCATTCTATATTGGTCTATGTCTCGTTGATAAGTACAAACACCCATTTGTTTCTCATAAAATCACAATCTTTGATAAGATGAAATGTACTACCACAAACAAAACATGATTTCTTCTTAAAATGCTTGTTCATAATAGGAATAGTCTTATCACAAACAAACTTATTCAAACCACAACCAAAATCGTAATTGTTTTAACAGAATCAACAAAACAAGAAATGTTTCTAAAATAAGCTGTCTTTGAAGAAGATTCATTAACAGCAACTCTTGGGGCATGGAGAACTGGTAAAGGCTTGGGAGAGGCAGACTTGGGAGTTGAAGACTCTTCACTTGAATCACAACTGGCATAGTCTTTAGACTGGGTCTCTAAAGTCCTATCACTGGAAGAACGAGACAAAAGTATTAGATTCACTGCCAGTGTCAGATAAGTCATTGGACTTTTGACCATAGGTCATATGTAATTCATATGAGTCTTAGTCTGGGTTTGGTGGTCTAACAATACCATTAATTGAGGAAGGAACATAATGCATTTCACCTAACAGGTTTTCTATATTTATCTTCATCTTCATCAGTAACAAGATTAAAAACACTATATTCATTAGGGTCATAAATCTCATATGGACCAATATAATCCTTGAAGCCCAACCCCATCTTAGTTTTAACAAACATAGAACTTTTCCACAATTTATCTAGGTTTTTAGCCTGTTCTTGCCACTGTTTATGTCTAGCCACCTCTGTATCTAAATTAGTCTTTAGATCCTCTTTTTTCGCAATGACCTTTACATATTCTTTCTCATTAAATTTTAGCACATTAGTGGTGTTCTCCAAATCTCTTTCTAACACTTTAATTTTCTTCAAGAGCCAATTGATTTTGTTGGTACCGTGCCTTTTGTTTTCTAAAGATTTAACAATTTTCTTATAGGCACGGACCAATAAAATATTCTTTATATTGGCCATTAACATCATCAAATTCACTTTTAAGAGCATCATATCTAGCATTACATCCAAAATACAATTTTGTACCGAGATGTGATGCCCATCGATGCAAACTTATCGCCAGACAAGAACCAATCAATTCCCCGAGGATTTTCATCCCGAACTTCATCCACATGAGCATCCCAACAACCCTTGACTCCAGAGACAACAAGGCTGTAGGTTTCACGTCCTCATCTTCCTTGAGCTTGTATGCAGTATACCTTCTCCTGTCACTTCCCTTCTTATCTGGGCATTCTCTGGTAAAGTGACCAAGTTGGTTGCATTCAAAGCACCTGATCTTCTTCCTATCAAGCCTGGCTGATTCTCTTCCCTTGTAGCCAAACTTCCTCCCAAAACCCTTCTAAAACCTGTTGACTTTCACAGCAAGCATGGCCATCTGCCATTTGAGATCCATCTCCTCCAAATCCCATTTATCCACTTGTTCAAAGTCTTCATATGTCAACTGTTGTTGGTCTTCAGTTTCAGTAACAAAAGAGTAAAGCACATCCTCTATCAAAGAATTGGACTTTGATTTTCTTGTAGAAGAAGTGTGTGTTCTGGTTGCTGCTGATGAAGAAGTGGGACTCTCAGCATAAGACACCATTGTGTTAGCACTGGTAGCACTAACAAAAGCTGAGTTTGATGAAGTTGAAGAATAGGAAGAATGACCCTTGATATCAATTTCAAGAGATCTGAGCTTATTGTATAAGTCATGGAAGCTTATATAATCAAGGCCTCCCTTTGCCTTGAGAATGAGAGAAACCTGCCTCCAGGAAGAAGGTAAAGCACGAAGGAACTTGAGATTGCATTCCTCATTGTCAGGTTTGGACTTCATCCGATTGAGCTGGCTCAAGATTTTCTGAAACCTGTCATACCCTTGTGTATGCCATCCTCTTCAGAAATTGTGAACTCCTGAAAGTTCTGCTTGAGCATAGACTTCCTCATCTTCTTAGACTCCTCGTAGCCTCCAAACCTGGCCTTGATGGCCTTCCAGATCTCTTTTGCATCATCAAGATAATGAAAGTCACTCGTATGCTCATCTGGTAGAGCTTGGATCAAAGTAGTCCTAGCCTTAGTTTCCCTTTGAAGGGCAATAGCTTCTTCAGTTGTTGCTGCTGGAAGAATGATCACATTACCTTCTGTATCTCTACCAGTGTTCTTCTTACTGTTGCCTTTCAGAACAATTTTCCAAAGATGGTAGTCATTGTTGGTGATGTAATTTTCCATCTTCATAGCCCATATGTCATATTCGTCCTTCTTTAGATAGGGAAACTTTGCATTGTTGTTGGACATGGTGGTAACAACCTGCTGAATTGTAGACTGAGCATTGGATGACTCAGGATCCTTTTCATTGTCTGATTCTGAATGTTTTGATGATGTCATTGTTAAAGAGAGATTAGGGTTCTATGAAAGAGAGTAAGAATGTATTCTTTGAAAGATTCTCACCAGGCTCTGATACCACTTGTTGGGTAGAGTCCCAGATAGATCTTAAGAGCCTTAATGAAAGTATAGTAAACCTGTGTAATCACAAGAAAACTATGGAGAACCTTTGCTAGACTTATGTTTACGCGGAATATAAACACAAGAATTAAGAAGATAATTAATACAAAAGACTTGATCCTCTATGGATCTATATTGAATTACTAACAATGTTATTGACAAGCGTCCATAGAACCCTAGCCACTGGTTTCTTTTATACTATTAAGAAACCCTAATTCAGCAGCTTGTAAAACACGTAAAAGGTATGCATTATCTATTCCTAAATTAACTCATGCATATCCTAACAAAATACTAATAATACGGAAACTACATATTCGCAAAAATAAAAATAACTATTAGCGAATCGCACTATCCGAGAATCGCACTATCGCAGTAAATACTAACACTATCAGTAGGAACCTTTATCAGCAGGAACCCACAATTACAAAATTCCTAACAATCTTTCAAATGGATACATCCACCTCATGTAAACAGGACTGCCTTCAATAGCCTCTTCCAGTAGATGAATAACCAAGTGAATCATAATGTCAAAAAAAGCTGGAGGATATATTTGCTCGAAACTGCATAAAATATTGATCAGTTGTTCTCTAGCTTTCAACATGTCATCCACCATCAAAGTTTGAGCGCATATTTGTTTGAAGAATGAACAAAGCTCGATTATTAGTGTTGCGGTGGTTTGGTCCTTCAAGTAATTTTGAAGTCCAGCAGGAAGCAACCGTTGCATCATTATGTGACAGTCATGAACCTTCAAGTCTGTTATGTTGCTATCGTTGTCAGTACGAATATTCAAATTTTGTAAGTCTTGTCTTGCCTTGTTGGTGTCTTTTGATTTGTCATTCATTAACAAAGTACCCAACACACTCTCACACACATTTTTTTCGATATGCATGACATCTAAATTGTGTTTTAATGTAAGAAAAGACAAATACTCTAGCTCGTAGAAAACATATTTTTTTGTCCAATTCAATTCGCGATCAGGATCACGTTTTTTGTTCGCACCTCCATATCTTAGATGTTTCCCCGGGAGACGTTTAGGCAATCTTCTTAGTTGATCCAAGATGTCATCACTGGTAAATTTTCTAGGAGGGTCTCTATTATCTATCTCTGTATAGAATGCTCTTCTGTTCTTCCGCCATTTATTGGTCGTGCTTAAGAATCTTCTGTGACCAACATAAGCGGTTTTGTTTAACACGCGCATATCTGGAGTGTCTACATTACATGTCGGACATGCCTTGTAACCTTCCTACTCCACCCGCACAAACTACTTGAGCGGAAAGTCATTGATAGTCCATAAAAGCGATGCTTTCATACGAATTCGGTGCATGCAACACCATCCTTAGTCATGACTCCATCTTTCCATAAAGTCTTTAGGTCATCAATCAAAGGCCTCGTGTAAATATCAAAATCGTTCCCTAGTGATTTGGGGCCCGTAATTAACAATGTCAACATAAGAGAAGTCTCTCATACATATCCGTGGAGGCGATTGTATGTGGTTAATATGACCGCCACATGTCGTATGGTGACTAAGGTTTTCGTATGGATTGAAACCATCGCCAGCCAACCCTAACAGACGTTTATTTTTCTTTAGCAAATTTCTTGAATACTTGATGTCAAATTTCTTCCATGCTTGACCATCAACCGGTGTTGCATCTTACCGTTCTCCCTAGATCGCCTGCACGCATGCCAAGTCATACGTTTTGTAGTGTGTTTAGACTTGTACAAACGTTGTAGTCTAGGAATGATAGGAAAGTAATGCAACACCTTGTTAGGAACTTTCTTCCCTAGTGTGTTCTTTTCTTTCCATCTACTAGCCGCAGATTGGACAAGTCTGCAAATCTTCGTTATCCGCCCCGATATAAAAAGCAATCATTTACACAAGCATGTATCGATTCATATCCTAACCCGATAGTCTTAAATGTTTTCTTTATTTCATAGTATGACGATGGCATGTTGTATCCTAGAACGGGCGGGAAAACTTCCTTGAATAAAGTTAGGAACTCATTAAATGTGGTGTCACTCACTTTACCTTTGACCTTGATGTGCGTAATCTTTGCCATAAAGTCTAATGAAGACATCCACTCACAGCCTAGGTATAGTTTTTCGTTAGCACTGGCAAGTAACTCCTCATATTCATTACGTTGAGGAAATGCGTCGTTACTTGTCTCGCCAATATTTCCTTGAGTTGGATCATCTGGTTCGTTATTCGGACCAATATCATGAAGGAACTCAGCCATGTCACTCATCCCAGGGTGTCTTGTGTTGTGTATGACTGTTCGGGCATCCGGCGCACCATGATTATACCATTTTGTATAACTATGGTCCCAGCCATTTGCGTGTATGTGGTCAAACAAATATTCGTGATTTATCCAGGGTAGGTTTAAACAACGAGCACAGGGACATTTTATATTCCCATCAATATTCACTAAGGGCTTGCAATACTCGCAGAAAGCTTTAAGACCAACTAAAAATTCTCTACTGGTACGTGCTAGTGAGACCCAACTTTTATCAATTGGCATAACTGCGTTTTAATGAAGCAACAAATAATTATATAGACTTAAAATGTTCACAAAAAATCTACACGTAAACACATAAAGGTGGAATTACCAGTTGTGCGTTTTGTTCACCTAATCCAACTATGGAAGGCAATCCTAACCCACTCTTTGAATGTTTCGTCTCATATATGAATGCGTATAATTGAATTTACTATTTGAGAAAATTTGTCGCATTTCCTCAACTCCCAAATATGTGCATTAAAGACATATTCGTAGGAGTAAAGGGAAACATCAAAATTTTAACAAATAGTAAATCAATTATACGCATTTATATCTAAATGAGACAAAACATTCAAAAGCGCCCCAAACAGGACTTTCCAAAATTAATTTCTAATAAATTAATTTTGGACGGATTTTCTATGGGATGATTAACTCGGACGGGACTTTCCGAAATTAATCACTAAAGTTCTAAAATCATTTACAACAGTTCAACACAATCAAATACCATACAATACTAACATATTCGCATTGTCAATTTCGCATATATCACAAGACTGATTTTAAAGATGTGGAGACTTGTGAGCTTATATAAGTTTATTATATCATAATATACTTATATCAGCGCACAAGTCTCCAAATAAGCCGGAAAATTGAATCTTATGAAATATTAGCAGGTGTGATATTGATATTGACAAACAAATGTATATCAAATAGTTGCAAATACAAAACAAGATTATAGACAACATTTCACGTGTATTAAGTGAACAACTTAGCAAAACTACAAGTTTTTTTTTTTTTTTTTTTTTTACCTTAACCTGTGTATCTTTTTAATTACTATAACTAGATTAATGCAAAATGTCTTTATTCAGATGAACTATAAGATATAAATTACAATAACTACCTTAACCCTATTTATCTCGGCCACTTAACTAGTTTCAAATTGATTTATAAGCAAAAAAAATGCAAAAAAGTTTATGTTTAACAAGAATAGCAGGTTTTGAAGGAAAAACATATCGATTGTGGTCTTGGCTCTCGGCTAGCTGGTCTTGACAGAAGGCTGGTCTCGGCTATTGGCTGGTCTTGACTGTAAAAAAATCAAAATTATTAATAAAAAATCAAAATTACAACATAAACCAAACACCCCTTGTGAGATGCTATTTAGACAGCATAAACCAAACGCCCCTTGTGGGCTGATAAACTGGTTATAAGCCGAAACAAACACCCCTTGTGGGCTGATAAGACGGTTATTAGCCCAAAACCAAATAAGCCATAAGCCGAAACAAATACCCCCTAGGTCGAGCTTTTTGTAGAAATTTTCTCGAAATTGTAGGCTAGCTTCAAAACCTTAGCATAGAAATCTGCTGACTTATGGGACAACTATAAAAGCGTTTTTATGTTAAATCTGAAAATTTGTAATGGTTATAGGCGAAACAAGTTCTATGGCGTTGATAGTGTGAAACTGTGAATGAGTTTGTGTATAGCATATATGAATACAAAATACGGTTGAAATACTATTTGCCAACCTTATTAACCTTATTTCTAATGATATGTGTATCTTAAGGAGAAACAAGCTTTACGAGCTCGAAGAATTGGTGAGGCTCCAAGCCATAGTACGAGGTCGACTAGTTAGAAAACAAGCGGATGTGACACTTAGGGTATGCGGGCTCTTGTTAGAGCTCAAGCTCGTGCTGCAGGTCAACCTACTCGGACTATGTAATGTTTGTGACTTTGAAAACCCAACCGGTCTTTGTCAAGCCAACCGAGGTAGATATTATCATAATTTTGTTGGCCCGCTTCACAATCTTTTTGCCTACGCTGTAAATTTTAGACTAATCATATTTAGTTTCATTAAAGATACTTCTAAACTTATTGTCCAAATCTAACTATTTGAACCCTAAATAAACCGATATGATGGAGAAATCTGTTAACTCTCATATGCCCAATTTGCAAAGTGCAACCTCATAGTTATGACCATCTGTTCTTTCATTGTGATTTTACAAAACAAAATTGTCTTAAACTAAATTAGTATGATATTGTAGCCCATCCCCAACCTATTTCTAAAAAAACATAAACACAAATTAATGACTATAAACTTTCGCCGGGGACATGTCCCCGCTACAAACATAAACACAAAAAAAATACCTCGGTTGTAGGGTCTCGAGAGCAGGTGCGTTGTGGTCTTGGCTTCAGTTCTCGGCTTCGGGTATCGGCTTCAGGTATCGGCTTTAGTTCTCAGCAGTAACTATACCAAAAAACAAAATTAACAAAAAAATTATAAAAAAAATCAAAAACTAAAAACAATTAACACAAAACAATCGAAAAATCTATAAACAATTGAAAAATTAACACAAATTAACAAAAATTAAAACAATTAACAAAATTAAAATTAACCTTGGTTGTAATGTGGTACCACCGTCGAGAGTAAGAAATGAGAAGAGAGAGAAAGAATCAAACAATGAAAGGGTTTGAGGAAAGAATTAAACAATGAGAGGGTTGAGATGCATCGTATGCAAGTGGTGCGAGTGTGGGGAAGACAACGCAGTGGTGGTGGTGGTGTTGTGAGAGTAGCAATGGAGGTGGTGGTGAAGTATTAGTGGTGAGGGAGTGGTGGTGGTGGTGGTGAGGGAGGAAGACGAGTGTTTTTTTGTTTTTTTTTTTTTTCCATGTATGACGACCAGAGCTGTCAATTATTGAGGTCAATATTTACTATCTACTTTTACCGGGGACATGTCCCCGGTGAATGTATTCTTTGTCTTCTAGCGATTCTTTTGGCGGGGACATGTCCCCGGGGAAAGTAATGGCGGGATAAAGTAAAAGAGATGAGGGAAAATGGAAATTTTCGCCAATACTTTCGCCAGGGACATGTCCCCGGTAAAAGGTTTAGTTATTGAATTTACTCTTTCAAAAAACTCTTTATTATCATTTAAAATAATTAAAATTAATAATAAATCAGTTTAAATTTAACCTAAAAATTAGAAAATTAATTTAATTACTTTTAACCTAGGTTGCACGGACACGGCGATGCGGCAAAGTCTAAAAATATATGACACGGACACGAAGTGGACACGGGAATTTATATATAAATGTTTTATAGGTATTTATATACTTTATGTACTTTATATACGTATACGTATCATGTTAAACGACCAAGTATAAGTGCTATGGTATACGCATCATGTTAAATGACCGAGTATAGGTGCTATGGTATACGTATCATGTTAAACGACCAAGTATATGTGCTATGGTATACGTATCATGTTAAACGGCCGAGTATAGGTGCTATGGTATACGTATCATGTTAAACGACCGAGTATAGGTGCATTGGTATACGTATCATGTTAAACGACCAAGTATAGGTGCTATGTTATACGTATCATGTTAAATGATCGAGTATAGGTGTTATGGTTTACGTATCATGTTAAACGACCAAGTATAGGTGCTATGGTATACGTATCATGTTAAACGACCGAGTATAGGTGCTATGGTATACGTATCATGTTAAACGACTGAGTATAGGTGCTATGGTATACGTAACATGTTAAACGACCGAGTATAGGTGCATTGGTATACGTATCATGTTAAACGACCGAGTATAGGTAATATGGTATACATATCATGTTAAACGGCCGAGTATAGGTGCTATGGTATATGTATCATGTTAAACAGCCGAGTATAGGTGCTATGGTATACGTATCATGTTAAACGACCGAGTATAGGTGTTATGGTATACGTATCATGTTAAACAACCGAGTATAGGTGCTATGGTATACGTATCATGTTAAACGACCGAGTGTAGGTGCATTGGTATACGTATCATGTTAAACGACCAAGTATAGGTGTTATGGTATACGTATCATGTTAAACGACCGAGTATAGGTGCTATGGTATACGTATCATATTAAACGACCGATTATAGGTGCTATGGTATATGTAACATGTTAAATGACCCAGTATAGGTGCTATGGTATACGTATCATGTTAAATGACCGAGTATAGGTGCTATAGTATACGTATCATGTTAAACGACCAAGTATAGGTGCTATGGTATATGTATCATGTTAAACGGCTGAGTATAGGTGCTATGGTATACGTATCATGTTAAACGACCAAGTATAGGTGCTATGATCTCATTTAGATGAAACAACATGATCTCATTAACCTAGTTAAAGTGCTATTACACATGAAAGGGGGTGGACATCTTTGAACTAGTGAAGAAGCTTTCCCACCAGAAACATCTTTATCTTCACAAGTAAAGTCCAAATTCTTGCAGTTGTATACTGGTCTCAACTTCCCACCAAAAAAATGGCGCCAAAAATTCCCACAAAAAAAATGGCGCCAAAATTCCCACAAAAAAAATGGCGCCAAAAGTTCCTACCAAAAAAATGGCGCCAAAAATTCCCACCAACATAACAAACACATTATATAGTTCTTTAATCTTTACACGAATTTCACAACCTCTTATCCTCAAAACCACTCAACCTCACAACCTCTTATCTTCACACAAATTTCAAAACCTGAGATGGAGCCATTTAATCCTTTTATGTGTTCTTGTGGAGCATGAAATATAAGATTAAGAACATTACATAGAGAATATTCATCTGGACGACAATATTATGCATGTCCTCTATCAAAGATGAACAATCATACATTTCTTATTTATGTAAATATACAAATAATTGGGTTGTAATCTCTTATAATTTTCTTATTATGTAACAACCCAGAAAAGAAGATAATGGGTGCGGATATTTTATGTGGAAGAGTGAATTTGACGAGTACTTAAGAACAATCTCTTCTCGTTCAACATCTCAAGGTTCTGGATCTGCACCAACAGAGTGCTTGAGCTGCCATGACAAAGATCTTAGGATAAACTTGCTGGAATCACAAAAACATGTGCTAGAGACAAGAGTAAGGTTGCTGGAGGCAAGACTTGAAATGGCAAGGATTCCTAACGACCACGCATGTCAGTCGGATGCATTACTTAGTGTGAGTGTTAGGTGACATGGAAAATCTTCGTATGCGTAGTAGTAGTTGTTGTTGTTCTTGTAGTTGTTGTTGTTGTTGATGTTGTTGATGTTGTTGTTGTTGGAATAATACGTATGTTTAACTAATTCGTATGTATCTGTCAAGTATTTTTATAAATCAAAGCACATGTTGGATTTGTAAAGTCGACCATGTTCTTAGTTAACCAGATTATGGTGTCCAAACACCCCTTTTCCAATACTAAATTACATATGCTTAAAGAATGAAACTGAAGAAATAATATCACAATTAACAAACACGAATTAAGAACCATATTAATTCATCATAAATTTAATATTTTTGTTTTTCCCATAGCTATATATCTACTATGTTTCGTCAAGTCTCATCAATAAATCCCAACCGTTGGATAACCTGGAGATACAACCCAGCTGCTCAAAATTCAAGTCTTCGTTTCTTTGACCAAATATTTTGTAAACTCCCTATCCTACCCTCCACACACCCTTTATAAACCCCCTCAATTATTTAGGGTTTCATTTTTTTTTCATAGGGTTTTAAAAAAATGGGTGAGGAGAGAAAGACAGGGACGGTGAAGTGGTTTAATGACACAAAAGGGTTTGGAGTTATAACGCCAGACAATGGAACTAAAGATATGTCGTTTTAATTTTAAAATAGTTTAGGGTTTTACGTAAAGAAAAGACTATCCAAGCATCGGGTTTTAGTTATGTATTAATAGTTGCAATAAAGTGTATTTTGTAAATATTACTTTTGCCGGGATATGTCTTCGTGGAAAGTTTTATGGAATTTTCCCAGAACAATTAGCATGCTTTTGACTTTGGTCAAATTTTGGCAAAGTGAAATACACTTTCGTGAGGGACAAGTCCCGACAAAAGGTTACGTTGAATTTTGACTAGCCGGTCAAACTTTGTTAAAGTTTAGGGACCAACCGTGTATTTTAGTCCATACACAAGTCCCGGTGAAAGGTAAAGGGTAAAATTCAACCCACGAACTCTGGTCTCTTTCCCACGAACAAAGATCACACACATGCCTTACCATCCCGCTAGGGGTGTTGCTTGTTTTCTTTTGTTTATTTAATATTTAAGGTAGTTAGGAAGTTTTAGCTTATTAAGTCTAGATCTTATTAACTGCTTATTTCCAGTAGTGGAAAAATGGTGTTGCATTTTAATACTATTCGTGTTTTGGTGGACAAATGGTGTTGCATCATAAATTAACTTTTGAATATCACATGAACATGTTAGATGGATGAGATTTCTAAAGGTTCAGTATGTGATCGATTTCCTCCATTATTTTAGATGGATGAGATTGAATATTATTTTAGTTTTCTTAATGGCAAATTTGTGTACTAGGATGAAAGATGAATGATGAATGCATCCATTATTTTAGACCAGGATGAAAGATGAATGATGAATGTTGGGGAGATGATGATTTGGGGAGATGAAGACGAGGTTAAAAGATGATGGGCTAAAATATAAATGTGTTGATGATGATTTGGGGAGATGATGACGAGGTTAAAAGATGAAGGGCTAAAATATAAATGTGTTATCAAAGTATAAATGTGTATGGACTAAAATACCCTCGACTACAAAACAAAAATCAGACATTGACTTTGTCAAAGGACTAGTTTGGCATATAAAGGCCATGTTTTGGACTTGTGGCGATGATAATGCATAGGTTTGTCCCAACGCGAAGCGTTTTGCCAAGTTTAGGGATCAACCGTGTATTTTAGTCTTTATTAAATTTATAAGTACCGGAACTGTGGAAATTTTCGTTAAAGTTGAATTTAATTTAGCCTATTTCTAAAAGTTTTATATTTGAATGTAAATTATATTATTCAATTAGTATATAACATTAATTTACACTTAAGTTTAAAAGTTAAAAAGAATCTTATAAGGCATTTTTTTTAATTAATCTTGTTTATTTTTATCAATATGAGATTCAATTTTAACACCTTTGGTTAAATAGGATGCTCATTTTTTCAATGTAGCAAGATCGAGGTCTCGATTGATTCAATTTAGTTTAGGGACCAACCGTGTATTTTAGTTCATACCCACGAACTCTGGTCTCTTTCTCACGAACAACTTCACACACATGCCTTACCATCTCTGCTAGGGGTGTTGCTTGGTTTCTTTTGTTTATTTAATATTTAAGGTAGTGATGAGTGTGTAAATACTCATCATTTTGGTCAATCGAATCGCAAAACGTTTAAAATGCTCGAATGCATCAAAATATCGAAAATATCTCAAAATTGCATTTTATATGTTTCAGATGCAAAATGTTTAAAATCGATGAAAATGAGCTAAGTTTGCATAAATGGCGCTTTCAGCCCCCAACTTTCAAAAATGGCAACTTTAGTCCCCGGAATTTCAAAATTGATGAATTTACCCTGGACATTTTACATTGAAAATGAACATTTTAATCCTTTGGTAATTCTAATTAATCATTTTTGGTCCTTATGAGAATTTTTGGAAATTTACAAGTTTAGTCCATCAAGTTTCGATTTGGCAAATATAGTCCTTGGAATATTAGAGATTGTCAAGATTGGTCCTTGGAAAGCATTTTCGAATTTACATATGTGATCCTCGGATTTTCAGATTGTGCACAATTAGTCCCTAAATGCTTAAATGGACTCAAGTTTAATCCTAAGTCTAAACCTATAACCCAAGCCCAATAAACCCGGCCCAAACCCAAATCCGCACCTTGGCCAAACCATTTTACCCGTCAACGATAAAAACCAACACCTGTCTTCCCCATTTTCCCGCCCAACACGAACCCTAATTCCTTTTCTCGCTTCCCAAAACACTCAACTCGCAGAACCCTTTTACCCAACTTCACCATACCCCAAACCCACCTTCATCTCCTTTACCTGTGTTTACCCAAATCCCAAACCCACTACCAATTTACCCTCCTCCCAATGTCCAAGTCGGCAATCCAAGCTCAAAGGACCCCAACCAATGGCTCGATTCATGCTCATTGTACCTACTTAATGGATGGATGGATTAGCTCAAGAAAGCACAAAGGTTGCTTCTACTTGTTTTGTCTCACAGAAACACAAAGACCTCAAGAGATTGAAGACCCTAGATTTCTAGTTGTAGTATAAATAGGAGTATGTATGCCGGTGTATAATGGCACCCTTAGCTTTAGTTTTAAAACCGGTGTTATGATTTCAAATTTTATTGTAATGTTTTTTTTTAATCAATGAAAGTACCTTTTTTCACTGCCTTAGTTTTCAATCGCTTAGTTAGTGGAATTAAATTTGAATTAGTGAGTTTTGTTTTAGCTTTAGTTGAAAAAGTTCTCGTTCTAGTTTTCCTTAAAACTGTTTCAAGAGTTTGGCACAAATCAAGGGTGTTTGGGTCAGGCCATTTATTGGTCAAAATCATGTCTTAACCCATTTGACTTATCAAGTCAAAGTACTTTTATGAAGCTTAGATTAGTAGGAAATGAATTCACAAGTTTTGTACAAGATTGGATAAAAGGAAGTTTGGTTTTAGTCATTTTGTAATCAGACATTCGTGACTATCTATGTCTTTGAATCGTGGCACTTTTTCTGGCCTAAATGATTTCAATTGTGCTAATCTTGTTTCTATTAAACCTTTGCATACCAAACTTGCCTTAGTTTCATATTTGAGCACTCAAGTTACCTTTATCATAGTTGAATCATAGTTAAAATCGTCTTTGGACAATTCTTTTCTCGCATCAAGAGTAAACGACACAAACCAAGTCAGTAAATGACTTATTCTTGGCACCCATTCAGCTTTTTGTATATTTCTACTATACTAATTTTGTTTCTTTTGCTTGTTTTGGACTTGGAAGCTGTCATTTCAGCTTAAAATAAGCCTCAATCAAGCCACCCAAGCCTGTTCTGTTTGGGACTGCAAACAACAACAAACAGTAGCCTGCAACAGCTGCAGCTCTTGACTGCTTTGGAGCTCACTGTCCAGCTTACTAATAAGCTCCAAAACAGTCC
The DNA here is from genome assembly GCA_022545495.1 of Chrysanthemum lavandulifolium. Taxonomy (NCBI): domain Eukaryota; kingdom Viridiplantae; phylum Streptophyta; class Magnoliopsida; order Asterales; family Asteraceae; genus Chrysanthemum; species Chrysanthemum lavandulifolium. The sequence continues at coordinate 96,000,978 of CM040239.1, forward strand.
CTCCAAGCTGTTTTTCAGTCTGCTATAAACGGGTCCGAATCTCTCTTTTTAGAGCTAATCAGGTTTGCTTGTTAGCTTATTAGGCTCAATAGGTGTTAGTTAGTTTAGTTAAAGTAGAGTAGATCACTTAGCTTACGTTGTGCCACTTGTAGCTTTTGAGTTTGCTTTGTTAAATTTTGTTATGCTTAATATTGAGTAGTTAGGACTCCCTTATTTCAGCCATTTGCTTATCCCATTTGTAGTTTAGAATAGGTTAGACTAGTTTCAGCTTATTAGGTGCCTACTTGAGCTTATCCATTGCTTATTCCCTTTTTAGACTAGTTAATTATCTATTTGTGGTCAATTTCAAGCTCAGTAGTTAGTAGGATGCTTATCTCATAAGTTGTTTGCTTATTGTGTGCTTATTAGATAGCCAAGACTGCCAAAAGGGGTGTTTGGTTGTTTTTGTGGTGACAGTAGCATATAAGCAGTTTCACTGCTTATTTCAAAGTTTTAGAAGAAAAGTTTTCACGTAAAAGTTCTTATTTAGTTGGTTCTTTCATTTTCAAAAGTCAAATCGAAAAAAAAAAAAAAAAGAGATCAAAAAGGGTGGGAGGCGTGCTCGAACCCGAGACCTCCCAAACCTTTGAGAGTGTTAGTGTAAACCTCAGATGCCATTGCGCCCTTGGGTCTTGTCTCGTTAATATTTACACAAACAAATCATTTAACCCATAAAGCAGCTTTTACTTATAAGCTCTTTTGAGCTTATTCACGACTTATTTTCCCAAACAAGAACTTGTTTTCTTAATTTTCTTAGATCAAGCATTAATCAAGGTACTTTTCGTGAATTTTTGAGATTTTTCTTAAAATGGTTAGTATTTTAATAATTAATTTAGTTTAAAATCGTTTTAATTAGAGAAAATAATTTAAAAGTCAAAAATATTCCGCTTTTTCCTAAAATTATTTTTAGTCAAATAGAATGTAGGAAAATTGATTTCACACTGTAGCCCTTAAATTGCAAAATTTTTACGCTTATGGCTCAAGTTGTTTCCGGTTTTTGCTTTTACGTTTTAGCACCCTAGGACTTAGTGTAGCTTCGCTTTTATCATTTCTTAGGCTTAGTAGTAGTTAGTTTGTAGTTTATTAGGGTTCCCTTGCCTTAATTACTTTCCGTTGATTAATTTGTAGAATTGTAATCAAACTCAACAAATCATTAAAACCAATTCAAGTTCAAATCACGAAACTCAACGAATCCTTCCATTCACACCTCGTTGGGACACGACCGGGAAATCACTCTCCGGTATCACTTTTATCACACCCGTGAGGTTTGGCACGTTGACCTTTTTCCTAAAGGGTTAATTTGTCGAATTTTACTGTTATTTTGATATACGTTGATATTGTGTTTTTCACCACTCACTTTTCACGAATCAAATTTTGGCGCCGCTGCCGGGAGGTGTGTTGCGACAATATCGTGAAGTCTTTGCGATTAGTGACTTGAAGAACCTTCCTCGTGAAGTTATTGTTTTTATAAAATTACAAAATACAAAAATATTTTTCTTTTCTTTGTATATATATAAAAGATTAAAAATACAAAAGATTTTCCTTGTTGTTTTAAATAAATAGAAGGCACAATCAATATAACATTCTCAATCGAGGTGTTATCATTATAAGTTCCCGAACAAAGATTTAAAACTTGCCTTTGTGTCGCTCGTGTTTTGGTTTACTTTTATCGGTTTAACAAACTGTGCGAGGGTATAAGGACGGCCCGACATTAAATTGCGGTGAAAAGAGACGGTTTTTAATAAGCTTCATACGACCTACAAAGTCTCTCCGCTCCTTTGTGCGTTTTACTTGAGGGCAGCCGGATTTGGCCGGAAAAGAACCCCCGATCCATCGAAACTTGGGAGGATCTTGTTCAAAGTTTGTCAATTATTTCTTTCCCCATCAAAGACAACTAATCTTAAAATGAAATTTCGGATTTCGTCAAAATTTCGATGAAAACTTTGAGAGGCATGGGAGAGATTCAAAGATCTCCTCGTGAAATGCCCCATCATGAATACACTGAGCTTCAACAAGTTAATATCTTTTATAATGGGTTGAACGGTAACGATCAAGATTCTTTGAACGCAGAGCGGTGGCAATATCTTGAATCGTAAGCCTAAAGATGTGATTGAAATTTGCGAAATAAAATCAAAAGTTCCTATTTCTCGCAACAAAGTCAATATTCGAACACTCGCTTCTTCATCCCAGTAACTCTTCCGAAGTTAGCCGCCCGTTAGCCGCTCTAACGGACGCCATCCGCTGTATGATGAAAGAGGTAAAGGAAATCAAAAGCGAAATTCATAAACCGGAACCAATAAAAGCCGTGAACAAGGTGTGTGAAACTTGTAGTGGTCCTCACGTGTATTATGATTGTCCGAAGAACCGATGCTTCTTTTACCAAGCTCCGTAGCTTCAGAAACCACAATCAATACCGACCACAAGTCGATCCTCAATACTGCACCTAGCGGTATGACACCACCGTTTTCCTCCGTGCAAAACCATGGCAATCGAATCGCTTTGTTCCAAATCAAGGACAAAACTTCAATAACTCTCAAAATTTCAATCGAATCGAACAATTTCAACCAACCATATCAAGCTCCAAACCAAGAAAGTTATCAACAACCTTCTCAAGCTCCCCTACCAAATGACTTCATGAAAATTATCGAGTCAAGCATACGCTCAATGCAAACTCGGATCAATAACATGAGAGTTGAGCTAAAAAGGAAATTGATACCACAATGTCTCGGCAAACAAATGAGTTGAAGAATATGATGAGCGGTTTCATGAACATGAATATGAACAAAGCTTCGTCATCTTCGGAGGACTCCCAAGCAATATAGTTCCTAATCTAAATGCCGAGTTGAAAGCCGTCACCACTCGTAGTGGTAAGACGCACAATGGACCTTCGGCTCCAATGCCTCCTCCACCAGAGCAATGAGTCAAGTTACCAAGGATACAACGGACAAGGTGCATTTCTCAAGCCCACGGCACCGCACACGTCCCACCTTTGGTAGTCCAAGCTTTAAGTCCGAACCCGAAGTTCAAGACGCACTCGAGCCGAAATGACGTCCGTCCGGCTCAAAAGTCTAGTCGACTTCCTTACCCATCAAGATTGAATGATGAGAAGCTCAAAGACAAAACCAAAGAGCAAATGGAAAAAATTTTCAAATTTTCAATGAACGCACTTTGATATAAGCTTCGTTGATGCTCTCGTTCTAATGCCCAAATTTGCATCCACGCTTAAAGGCTTGCCGAGCAACAAAGATAAGTTATCCGAGATGGCTAAACCCCTCTCAATGAGCAATGCTCACGGTCCTTCTCAAGAAGCTTCCCAAAAGCTTGAAGACCCCGGTGTTTTTAATCCCTTGTGATTTCTTGGGATGGTTCAATGCTCCGCCTGGCCGATCTTGGCGCTAGCATTAACCTCATGCCACTCTCAAGATGGAAGAAACTGCTCTTCCTAAACTTACATCCACTTGTATGACACTCGAGCTAGCGGACCGCACTCCAAACTCGCCCACTTGGGATAGCCGAGGATGTAGTGGTGAAAGTAGGAAAGTTTCACTTTCCCACCGACTTTGTTGTAGTAGACTTTGATGCGCATCCTAGAGTTCCCTCATCTTGGGAGAGCTTTCTTGAGAAGCAGTCGTGCTCTAATCGATGTATTTGTCAAGAGTTGACCATACGGGTTGACAACGAAGAACTCACGTTTAATATCAACCGTAACTCCAAACCTCTATACAAACATAGTGTTGCCACAATTGATCAAAAATCGAAAGAATCAATGCAACACTCTCAAATTTCACGGTTAAGAGGAGTCATAAAAACATCTTTGAGCTAAAAGCTTTGAAAATCAACCCGGTTCAAACAAATGGTTTGAAAATTGTACTAAGGAAGTCCATGGTGTTCTTGATGACGATGATCTAGAATCGAGACTTTATCGGAAGTGGTGGAAATTGCTAGCTCTAAGAGCACACCACTTGTCCCACCTCCGAATCGGTTTATCGTATTGAGTTTGTTAACTCGTGAATGAAACCAAACTCTTCGGTTTCATCCGGATTGGATGATGATGTTTGTGATCCAATGGGAGACATTCTTCCCATTGAAGAATTGCTCAACAATGATCCATCATCCCTAGTCTTATTATCTCCGACTCTTCCATCCCTTCTCTCACTACGGATGAGGAAGATGACAACTTTGGAATGAAGTCGATGCCTTTCTTAGTGATGAGTCGATTCCAACAGAATTGATAATACTTACTTTGATTCGGAGGAGACATCCTTTTCCGGAAAATCATTGATTGAATAACCGCTTCCAACCCTCCCTACCGGAAATTCGCTGACAATCACCACACAAACTTCAAGAATAAGCTTAAAATGTCAAAATGGTGATTTGCTTTTTCTCGATGAGGAATGGACCCGCATTCTCATGCACATTTCGTTCTATTCCTCATGGATGGTGTGGTTGCTCTTTCCTTTTTCTTTCGGAATGAGGACACCATCTTTGACCCCGTATCATCCTTTATAGTTTCTACTATTAACAATACCGCGGTTGTATCTCGTCGGTGTGGAACTTTTCGATGTTCATATGTTTATTAACACCGTGAACGAAAGTCCGATCGAGATTGGTTTTCCACGTTGCTTCCCAAGAACAAATGAATACGGGTCGAGTCAAGCTAGCGACTCGGGAATCAAAAACAAGAGCACACTATATGGGTCTTCACCGATTCGACTTCTTTCTACTTTCTACCACCCTAGTGTGGGGTGTTGCCCATTGTTGTATATAAGTTTTCTAAAAAAATAAAAAAAAAAAAAAAAAAAAAAAAAAAATCAAATAATGGCCGTAGTATTTCCCTTTTACGTTCTATGTTTCGGCATAACCGCCGGTACTTTGAATATTGAGGGCAATATTCATTTCTAGTGTGGGGGGGAATTCTCACGAATTTTATCATGTAATTATACCACCCAATTCCCCCATTTTTGGCCAAATTTTTTTTTATGGTTATCAGTCCACCATGTCTAATAAACAAAAGGATTGGCTAATCCAGGAGCAAACGGCTCTTGGTAAAGATATCTCAAATCCGTTGACGGCTTGCAATTTGCCCAAAATTGTATGGTGTTCAGTTCACCATATCTTTAATTAGTGAAGAGTTGGCTAGCCCGCAAGTTTATGGCTTGTGGTAAAGGCGCTTGAAAACCATAATTGGTAATCGACTCACCAAAGATATTTTATCTAAGAGTTGGCTAGTCCGAAGCAAACGGCTTCGTAAAGACAAATCAAATCCGTTGAAGTCGGTGGTTTGCTCAAAATCACATGGTTATCGTGTACCATGGTTCTTACTTGAACTGAAACATTTGGCTACTCCGTAAGTAATGGCTTTTGGTAAAGAGATTCAAAACCATTAAGTTTTCTCAAAATATTGCTAGGGACTAGCAATAGTTTAGTGTGGGGATTGATGAGTGTGTAAATACTCATCATTTTTGGTCAATCGAATCGCAAAACGTTTAAAATGCTCGAATGCATCAAAATCTTGAAAATATCTCAAAATTGCATTTTATATGTTTCGATGCAAAATGTTTAAAATCGATGAAAATGAGCTAAGTTTGCATAAATGGCGCTTTGGTCCCCAACTTTCAAAAATGGCAACTTTAGTCCTGGAATTTCAAAATTGATGAATTTACCCTGGACATTTTACATTGAAAATGAACATTTTAATCCTTTGGTAATTCTAATTAATCATTTTTGGTCCTTATGAGAATTTTTGAAATTTACAAGTTTAGTCCATCAAGTTTCAGATTTGGCAAATATAGTCCTTGGAATATTAGAGATTGTCAAGATTGGTCCTTGGAAAGAATTTTCGAATTTACATATGTGATCCCCGGATTTTCGGATTGTGCACAATTAGTCCCTAAATGCTTAAATGGACTCAAGTTTAATCCTAAGTCTAAACCTATAACCCAAGCCCAATAAACCTTGGTCCAAACCCAAATCCGACCGGTCAAACCATTTTACCAAATAATCGATAAAAACCAACACCTGTCTTCCCATTTTCCCGCCCAACACGTAACCCTAATTCCTTTTCTGCTTCCCAAAACACTCAACTGCAGTAACCCTTTTACCCAACTTCACCATACCCCAAACCCACCTTCATCTCCTTTACCTGTGTTTACCCAAATCCCAAACCCACTACCAATTTACCCCTCCTCCCAATGTCCAAGTCAACAATCCAAGCTCAAAGGACCCCAACCAATGGCTCGATTCATGCTCATTGTACCTACTTAATGGATGGGTGGATTAGCTCAAGAAAGCACAAAGGTTGCTTCTACTTGTTTTGTCTCACAACAGAAACACAAAGACCTCAAGAGATTGAAGACCCTAGATTTCTAGTTGTAGTATAAATAGGAGTATGTATGCCAGTGTATAATGGCACCCTTAGCTTTAGTTTTAAAACCAGTGTTATGATTTCAAATTTTATTGTAATGTTTTTTTTTTAATCAATGAAAGTACCTCTTTTTTTTCTCTGTCTTAGTTTTCAACTGCTTAGTTAGTGGAATTAAATTTGAATTAGTGAGTTTTGTTTTAGCTTTAGTTGAAAAAAGTTCTCAGTTCTAGTTTTCCTTAAAACTGTTTCAAGAGTTTGGCACAAATCAAGGGTGTTTGGGTCAGGCCATTTATTGGTCAAAATCATGTCTTAACCCATTTGACTTATCAAGTCAAAGTACTTTTATGAAGCTTAGATTAGTAGGAAATGAATTCACAAGTTTTGTACAAGATTGGATAAAAGGAAGTTTGGTTTTAGTCATTTTGTAATCGACATTCAATGACTATCTGTTCTTTGAATCGTGGCACTTTTTCTCGGTCTAAATGATTTCCCAATTGTGCTAATCTTGTTTCTATTAAACCTTTGCATACCAAACTTGCCTTAGTTTCATATTTGAGCACTCAAGTTACCTTTATCATAGTTGAATCATAGTTAAAATCTGTCTTTGGACAATTCTTTTTCCTGCATCAGTAGCAAAACGGCACAAACCAAGCTGTAAACAGCTTATTCTTGGCACCCATTCAGCTTTTTGTATATTTCTACTATACTAATTTTGTTTCTTTAGCTTGTTTTGGACTTGGAAGCTGTCATTTCAGCTTAAAATAAGCCTCAATCAAGCCACCCAAGCCTGTTCTGTTTGGGACTGCAAACAACAACAAACAAGAGTTCGCAAGCAATGCAGCTCTTGACTGCTTTGGAGCTCACTGTCCAGCTTACTAATAAGCTCCAAAACAGTCCCTCCAAGCTGTTTTTCAGTCTGCTATAAACGGGTCCGAATCTCTCTTTTTAGAGCTAATCGGGTTTGCTTGTTAGCTTATTAGGCTCAATAGGTGTTAGTTAGTTTAGTTAAAGTAGAGTAGATCACTTAGCTTACGTTGTGCCACTTGTAGCTTTTGAGTTTGCTTTGTTAAATTTTGTTATGCTTAATATTGAGTAGTTAGAACTCCTTATTTCACCATTTGCTTATCCCATTTGTAGTTTAGAATAGGTTAGACTAGTTTCAGCTTATTAGGTGCCTACTTGAGCTTATCCATTGCTTATTCCTTTTTAGACTAGTTAATTATCTATTTGTGGTCAATTTCAAGCTCGATGAGTTAGTAGGATGCTTATCTCATAAGTTGTTTGCTTATTGTGTGCTTATTAGATAGCCAAGGCGCCAAAAGGGTGTTTGGTTATTTTTGTGGTGACGAGAGTATATAAGCGTTTCATTGCTTATTTCAAAGTTTTAGAAGAAAAGTTTTCACAGAAAAGTTCTTATTTAGTTGGTTCTTTCATTTTTCAAAAGTCAAATCGAAAAAAAAAAAAGAGATCAAAAAAGGGTGGGAGGCAGGCTCGAACCTGAGACCTCCCAGCCTTTGAGAGTGTTAGTGTAAACCTGTATGCCATTGCGCCTTGGGTCTTGTCTCGTTAATATTTACACAAACAAATCATTTAACCCATAAAACAGGTTTTACTTATAAGCTCTTTTGAGCTTATTCACGACTATTTTCCCAAACAAGAACTTGTTTTCTTAATTTTCTTAGATCAAGCATTAATCAAGGTACTTTACGTGAATTTTTGAGATTTTTCTTAAAATGGTTAGTATTTTTAATAATTAATTTAGTTTAAAATCGTTTTAATTGTGAGAAAATAATTTAAAAGTCAAAAATATTCCGCTTTTTCCTAAAATTATTTTTAGTCAAATAGAACGTAGGAAAATTGATTTCACACTCGTAGCCCTTAAATTGCAAAATTTTTACGTTTATGGCTCGGGTTGTTTCCCGGTTTTTGCGTTTTTACGTTTTAGCACCCTAGGACTTAGTGTAGCTTCGTTTTATCATTTCTTAGGCTTAGTAGTAGTTAGTTTGTAGTTTATTAGGGTTCCCTTGCCTTAATTACTTTCCCGTTGATTAATTTGTAGAATTCGTAATCAAACTCAACAAATCATTAAAAACCAATTCAAGTTCAAATCACGAAACTCAACGAATCCTTCCATTCACACCTCGTTGGGACACGACTGGGAAATCACTCTCCGGTATCACTTTTATCACACCGTGAGGTTTGGCACGTTGACCTTTTTCCTAAAGGGTTAATTTGTCGAATTTTACTGTTATTTTGATATACGTTGATATTGTGTTTTTCACCACTCACTTTTCACGAATCAGTAGTTAGGAAGTTTTTAGCTTATTAAGTCTAGATCTTATTAACTGCTTATTTCCAATAGTGGGCAAATGGTGTTGCATTTTAATACTATTCGTGTTTTGGTGGACAAATGGTGTTGCATCATAAATTAACTTTTGAATATCACATGAACATGTTAGATGGATGAGATTTCTAAAGGTTCAGTATGTGATCGATTGCCTCCATTATTTTAGATGGATGAGATTGAATATTATTTTAGTTTTCTTAATGGCAAATTTGTGTACTAGGATGAAAGGTGAATGATGAATGCATCCATTATTTTAGACCAGGATGAAAGATGAATGATGAATGTTGGGGAGATGATGATTTGGGGAGATGATGACGAGGATGAAAGATGAAGGGCTAAAATATAAATGTGTTATCAAAGTATAAATGTGTATGGACTAAAATACCCTCGACTACAAAATAAAAATCAGACATTGACTTTGTCAAATGACTAGTTTGGCATATAAAGGCCATGTTTTGGACTTGTGGCGATGATAATGCACATGTTTGTCCCAACGCGGAGCGTTTTGCCAAGTTTAGGGACCAACCGTGTATTTTAGTCTTTATTAAATTTATAAGTACCGGAACTGTGGAAATTTTCGTTAAAGTTGAATTTAATTTAGCCTATTTCTAAAAGTTTTATATTTGAATGTAAATTATATTAGTCAATGGGTATGGATCCGTTGAGAAGAAAACTTAAAATGAGAAGAATGAGAAATAACTATAACCGCATAATTAAGATGCATCGACTTGAATGAGATGCATCTCTATTCATTTAGATGCATCACAATTAGTTTGAAAGTGATTTTGAAGTTCAAACAATGCAAAGTAGTACTAGCAACAAATTTGACTCATGAGAGACGAAAAATACATAGGATTTGTATAACTTGATGAAATGCATCTAATATATGTATATGCATCTAATTTTTGCTAGAAAATATATTGTGATACATCTAAAAGACTAGGATACATTTAAATCAAATCGATGCATCTTTAATGTGTAGTTATAGCTATTTCTCATTTTTCTTATTTTAAAGATTCTTCTCATTTGATCCTTAGTCATTAGTCAATTAGTATATAACATTAATTTACACTTAAGTTTAAAAGTTAAAAAAAATCTTATAAGGCATTTTTTTTTAATTAATCTTGTTTATTTTTACCAATATGAGATTCAATTTTAACTTGCACTGGTTAAATAGGATGCTCATTTTTTTCAATGTAGCAAGATCGAGGTCTCTGATTGATTCAATTTAGTTTTGTCAAACATACATCTTGCGAAACTGATCAGAAATCAGTCTTTCTCTTTTATTGTATAAAAGACCAGTTATAATACCTGTGCACGCGTGGGTTTTTATATATTGTGTTTTTTTTTAAATCGATTACTAATTTATTTATTTATATTAGACACAAATACTTTTAAAATCACTTATGCTTTTTACTAAGTTTTTTCCTTTATACTTTTGACACTTAAACTTTAATGTTTATTTTTGACACAAATATTTTTAAAATCACTCCTGCTTTTTACTAAGTTTTTTTCGTTATATTTTGACACTTAAACTTTTATGTTTATTTTTACACAAATATTATTAAAATCACTTCCGCTTTTACTAAGTTTTTTCTTTATACTTTTGACACTTAAACTTTTATGTTTATTTTTTTCTTGACTATATATAAGAACGTTTTTTTTAACTATTGCCAAATCCGGAATATTTGAGTTTTTTTAGTTAATATTTTAAAATAAAAATAATAATAAATGAATAAAATATTACCAAATAAGGTATGAATTGATCTTTTTGAAATAAAAAATTCTAACTAAAAAAATATTTTCTTTATTAAAACGACTTTGTGAAAATATTTTCTTTACTAAAACGACTTTGTGTTTCAATTTTCAAAGTTGGAGAAAGAAAAAGTAAAATTTAGTGGTTTCTGATTCTACGGTTTGGTTGTCTTTGCTTGTGCATACATTTTATTTTGGGGTGAGTTATCCACACCCTTCCATAGGGAGGGTATCCAATCATTGGATGCATCATCGACTTGTACGGTATGCATCACAGGTTGTACGGTTTGACCAAAACTTCTTGATATGACAATATAGGGAGGGTTTGTATAACATAGCCCTTTAAAGGTAGAGTTATTAGTTAGTTTATGTTAGTTATTAGTTAGTTTATGCAGATGATTGATTAGAATAATTGACTTGGTGGCGACCACTAATGGTGGTTTATGATGTGAGGATATTTTAAATACTATTAAACCGAGCTCTTGAATCGGTTGATGTTACTTGCGGTGTGAGTCAGTTTTTGGTATTGTTTGTTGTCGTTTTTCTTTACTTATAAGTAGTATTTGCTCTATTTTTAGTCCACCTTCGTTATTGTTTTTGGTATAACTTGAATTATGTCAGTTTAGATGAATGCAAATCAACTAATTATGTTAGATATTGTCCAGTTTTTGAGAAACCTTGTGTTACTTAAAGTTGAGTAATGTATTTTGGTTAAGTGATTGTTAATTTTGATGTTATTAATGCGTGTCGATTTTTGGTTAATTAGACAGCTTATTGCGATATTTAAGGCATGCTCATTTGTTTATCTAGTGGTGAAATAAGCTGGCTTATAAGAAGCGGCTTAAGTAGGTGTTTATTTTAGCTTGTAGACTTGGCTTACAAGCTTGTGTACAAATTGAAAAATCACTAAGCGCATTTTTATGGCTTATGGGCTTATTAACTTGAGCTTATGAACTTAAAGTTATAAGCTCAAGTTGATAATCTCATAACTCACAAAGCCAATAAAACCGTGTTTCTTGGTTTATCAATCTCACATAAGCTTATATAGCCAACATACAAGCTAAGACAAACACCCCGTCGATTACTTACGGTCACGAGTAATATGCTTTGATTTGAGTTAATTTGCCACGATTAACCTGTTTGGATAACATAACCTAATACAAGGAATGAATTGTATGATAAGTGATAGATACATTGCACATGGGTTCTTATGTGTCGTGATTACGGTTTTGTTTTCTTTTTTAACAGGCTAAACACAAGTGGGACCCAAGGCATGAAGATGTTGTTCGGCGTGTGTTCAAAATAGTTGGAGCAAAGAGCTTGCGGAATTTTATGTCTAAGGCAAGGATGAAAGAAACAGACAAACCGGAGTTTATGCATAACGATCATTGGCAAACACTCGTAAAAGTGGAAATTGTGAATTTTGCAAAATCTAAGAGAGGCGGTTGCTCGCCAACCTAATAAAAGATTACATACTTGTGGTTCGGTCTCGAATGTTGAGCACACAATGCGACCGCATAAAACTCAATTGCTTGTCTGCTACTTAGTTATATTGGTGATGGACTTATATATAAAAATTGTTTAATCTTGTATAGAAAAAGGCTGAAATGTGACCCGAGTCTTGCTCCACTCTTTGAGAGAACCTATAAGAGGAAGAACAAAACTTTTGTTAATGATGAAGCTAGGAAACATGGGTAGTTTTATCACCAACTGTTTAATTTTTCTCGCCCGATTCCTATTCTTTGCACTAAGTTGTAGAAGAAGTGTGTGTGTGTGTGTATGTGCAGCGCAATATGGGTGCATCTCGCACATTTTTTGTTTTTTATTTTCGGTTAAATGAATCGCACATTTTACGAACTTCTTGGGTAGCTATTCGGTTTTGTGCGGTTGCATTTAGACTAAGTTGTGTTTGGTTATGTTGGATCGATGTACTCTAACCAAACTAACTTATATAGCTTGTTAAGGGCTTAATGACCTCGGATAAATCCTAAGTCACTAACAATGAAACATTGAATAAACTCTATTAAGTACGCAGAATTTACTTCAATAAAGCTAAGAAGAATTCACTTTTAACTTTAACGATTTTATTAATAACTACGAACACGCTTGTTATCTGATTCTTCAACAACTCTAAACTCTAATATCGTACTTCTCTAAAAATCTAAAAACACATATTTTCTAATGCCAATCTAGGGGTCCTGTTATAGGCTTAAGGATAACCCTAGTCGGTTTACAATTTGTAACCTTGTACGACAAGTAATCTAAACTAAGAATATTATAGAATAACAAAGCTTTCCATAAAGCGAATATAGCAGTTCTTTAGCTTTGCAAGACTTTGACTTGACAGAAGATTTTGACTTTCACTTAGCAAGACTTTGAATCTCCAAGACTTTGACTTCTTGATGCTTTGACTTTCATATCCCAACAATCCTCCCCTAACTTGAATTCTACTTGCTTGACTTCAAGTGTCCTTTGTATCTTTATCATTAACTTCTGTTAGCCTCTTGGAAAGATTGTGTCTTTATCAATTGTCTTTATCTTCATATTTGTCTTTGTATTCACTGTGCTTGAATTGTCATCACCAAAATAATTTTTATTCTTTCAACAACATTCTTTACAGCAACCTTTATCAGTAATCTCTTTTCAGCAACATTCAACAACATATGGCAATTTGTACATCAGTTCAGTTTAAGTTTCAGTCTATTCTCATCACTTCCAGGTGTGTAAACTCCTGTGAGAGGTGAATCATTGAAATTTTAATGGATTTTGATGTCTCTTTACCAAAGCCATTAACTCTGGAGTAGCCAAATGTTTAGGTGTGTAAGACCATGATACATTGATAACCATATGATTTTTAGCAAATCATCGACTATCAATGATTTGATTTGTCTTTACCAAAAGTTGTACCCTTTTGGACTAGTTAGTTCTTGCAACCATGGTGAACTAATTACCATATAAATGGTTTTCCACGCCTTTACCACAAGCCATTTTCTTGTGGGCTAGCCAACTCTTCACATTTGCTGATATGGTGAGTTGATTACCATACAACTTATTAGCAAGTTATCAACTATATAACGGATTTGAGATATCTTTACCAGAGCCGTTTGCTCATGGATTAGCCAGTTCTTTTGTAAACATGGTGAACTGATAACCTATTGTTATAACCATCTCAAAAACCATTGTTGTTGTTAACTTTTGTTTCAAAATATTCTTTACTTAACAAAAGTTTCTCTTTCAAAAAATATTTATTGGTTTATGCTGCAAGCAGTACTTTGGATAAAATCTTGTCCAAAGAAGACTTTGAATAAAGTACTTACTTTTCAAAAGATTTTATACAATTATAAATCATACCAAGATTTATCCTTCATCATCGACCATTGTTGTCCATCTGATAAACAATTCGATGACCATCGATGTTGTTTCATTCTCTCTTCCACTTCCATTCCATGATCTAACATTCTTCTCATAAGATCGATGTGAGAGGATATCTTCTTTCTACTAACATATGAATCATTGTTCCATCTTCTACCTCCAAAACATGCACTCCAGATTCATCAAAATATCTCCAGCAATTAATTTCCCATACTTCTTGATTATTCCATATAGCATCAGTACTTGTCTCCTCAGTTTCAAAGATAGTTGTGAGGTCTCCAAGTAATACTAAACCAATTCCTTCTGATGGAATATGTTCAAAATACTTTTGTACTAGTTGATACAGGTGAAACAGGTCTTCTCTATTTATCAAGTGCAGTATGTCCCACAATGAGTTAAACACTCTAAAGCTTTCATCTTCTCTATGGAACATAAGATAATTTCCATCTTCTGCATTTACAACTTCGAATGTAACAATCTTTGACTTCTTTTCTGCAACATCTTTAGCCTTAGGATTCTCAAAATCAACAACTCTAATGTAATTTCTCAGCTCATCAACTATATATGTTCTCAATTCAACCTTCTTTGATGATTGTTCAGCATCTGTTGTTCTTTTTCTCTTTAAGCTTCTTCTAGTATCAACCTCCTTTTGCTTATCATCCTTAAAAGAAACAATACTTTCAACTCGCTTTTGATAAGCTTCTCTAACATTTGTATACAAATCTTTCATCTCTATATAATTCAGCTTTGATAATCCAGTATAACCTTGACCTTTCAAGTAAGCCATCATTGCATTTCTTTCTTTAGCCTTACTCATTGGTCTTCTAGGTAAAACGGTTTTTACGAGATAACGACTTGACATTCAATTCATCTTGAAATTTCTTAGCTTCTTTATTCTTAGCTTCTTCAATATCGACTTGACATCAATTCGACTTGTACCTTTTAGCGACTTCTTCATTCTTAGCCACTTCAATTGCTCTAATTTCTGCCAAAGTTAGCTTTTTCTTCTTCCTTGTTTCCACCAGCTTACCTTTGCCTTTATCTTTGGATCTATAACTGGTTGAGAAACTTGTGGTTGTTCTTCAGTAACACCTGGAATGCTAACACCTCTTGGTCTTGATAAGTTGGGCAATATCTCAGCTATAGATTCATCATCACTTGCAGTGTGCACTACTTTTGGTGTATCAGCTTCCTCTTGTATAAAAGTAGAAGGACCAGCTTCTTCATCAAAATTCAAAGCTCTTGGTGTTATCAGTTCTTGTCTGTGAGTTTCTTGAAGACCAGGACTTTGATCAGCAGCACCTTGATCATCAGTACCTTGAACACCAGTTCTTTGAACTTCAGTCCTTTCAGACTCAGTACTTAGAATATTAACCTGTGCATCAGTACTTTGAGGTTCATCTTCTTTTTCTTCATAAAATTCAGCATCTTCTTTCAAATTCTCTTGCTCTAAATTCCTCCCCAATTGGATAGAAGATTGCTGTTGAACCCTTTTGCTCTTTGAAGACTTCTTAAATTGCCGCACTGGCCTTCCTTGCTTCTTTTGAGACTTAACCCATAATCTGTGATGTTGAACTAAAGGCCATACAAATTTCTTTAATCGTTTAAATTTGTTGTTCAACTTTAGCATTTGAGCAGCTCGAGCCTCAAAATCCTTCTTTAAGCGTGTCAGCTCCCTTGTTAAAGCATAAGTGTCCAGAACCTGACCCTCAGAAGCCATATCTCCCTCATCTCCTCCAGATGTTTGAAGCCTATATGTGGAATTGTAATCATTGGGAGAAGGTGGTGGGTTTACCTCAGGTTCTGAATCTCCATGAGTAGAAGGTTGTGAAGTTTCAGTACCTTTGTGTGATGATGCAGTACCTTGAGTTGAATCAGTACCTTCTCTTTCATCACTAGCTGCAGCCTCATCTCTAATATCTGAACAATCTCCATCATTGAAGTAGTCAATGGAGTATTCCTTCCAGTGAATAAATCACTCTTCCTAGCCACGAAGGTAAAAATCTTGGCAGGTTGTATCACAACAAGTAAGAGGCTTGAAGGCTTTGGTACATCAGCAATTTGTTTATTCAAGAACACTTGAATAAATCTTGGATACATCAACCAGCGCGATCCATGAGAGATGTGAGATAGCATTCCATCCAAAATGAGCCTTGAAAAATTGAAAATTCGATTTGTAGCCAATCCCACAAAAGCAGAAGCTATATTCGAACCAAATTGCTCCCATGAAGTTATTTTAGCACTAATACAATGAAGCAATACATGAACCAAGTACTTCCATTGTGGACTAAATAAGGGTTTCTTGAAAGTTTGTTCAGTTAAGGACCCATCATACCCAATGTCTCTGAATGTATCCCAAATCAATTGTTTATCAAAACGAACAGCTCCTTCTTCTTCATCAAACAATAGATTGTCACGAATTGAAGCTTCAGAAACCTTGACTATCCTTCCAGCAACTTTAGCTTGAATATACGAATCATCATTCTCCATATGAGTCCTAGCAGTTGCCCAAAACTGTTGAATCCATGGCTCAATGATATCTGGTTCCACTAAAAGTGCATAACTAATTGGAGATCCAGTGAGAAAATCAATGATGTCATGGAAGATGACATTAGTTTCAGTTTTATCCAAATTCGCCACCATGTTGTGTTTAGAAACGGTGTTACGGTTTGCCATTGATGATTGTAAAAATGAGTGATTCGATGAATAGATAATTGTGATAGAGAGAGAAATATGGAAAAGATTGGTATGAATAAAGATGAGAGGGAAAATCGGAAAGTAGTTATTTATAGGTAGAATTTGCAAAATCACATCCCATAATAACAAAGTTACCGTTAGTATGTTTTACCCCTCAATATTATCGTTGGAATAGTACGCTAATAAGACAAGCAGTTCTTTCCACGTGTGCAGTACTTTCCAAAGCAGTACTTTCATATAACCAAAAAGCAGTACTTTCCCATTCTCTTCTTCATATTGGCAAAAACTTCAAATAGGCATTAATATGCCTCCCCTCAAGCAATGCACAGGACTGTCTAACATACTAATCAGTCCTCCCCTCAAATGTAACTCAGTAATTAATCATTCCAATGCTCACCACCAAGTGATTGAATCTCGAAACATCAAATCCTTTGGTGAGTAAATCAGCTACATTATCATCCGTGTGAACCTTGACAACATTAATGAGCCTATGCTCATAACAATATCTATTGAAGTGATGCCTAAACGGTATTGGATTTGGGGGTTGGAATGTGCTTGGTCTTGGGAGTGATAAACCGGATTCTTCACAATGCAAATTGTACTCTCATTATCAATGTTGATAGGAGTATTCTTGAAGTTGAACCCATAATCCTACCGGTCCAAACAAATCCATGTGCGCGTCCAAATAAGTGCTCCAAAGGTTCTCTAATGGTTCTATCCTCAAGCTTCTTGCATGAAGCTTTGTGTTGTTTACCCTTCTTGCATTCTCATTGTTATCCCGGCTTTTCGATTTCCACCCGTAATCATTTCCATTATCTTAAGAGGATATCGTGGGACGATGGGTATTCTAGCGTACCCTTCCCGCTTTTGAGTATCATGATGCCTTCTCCGCATTTAATGGTTGCCTTGGCGGTGGCGTGAATGGTGTCCCAAGAATGAGAGGTGCGTTTTCATCTTCCTCAACATCAATGATCACGAAATCCACGGATAAGCGATGTTAGCTACCTCAATTAGAACATCAACAATGATTCCCACGGGATGGACATAAGTATGATTAGCTAGGGAAAGTCTAAGGTCGGTTTTTTGGTTTCTCATTAGTTAGCTTATTATAGATTGACAATGGCATTATGTTCACATTGGTCCTTGATCGCCAAGGCATTTATATTGTCCATGTCACCGATGTTAAGCGGTATCACGAAATTCCACGTGGTGTTTCGTTTTCTTGTTAACGGTTTTTATGACCAACTCATACAAAGGTTCCATAGGTAAAGCATCGTATTCTTCTTCCGTCATCTTTCCTTCAAGAGCATCCCTAAGAACTTCATTGTACCTAAAGTTGTTTACTTGGTTTGCAATGGTTTTCTTGTTAATTTCATGCTTAGGTAGTACTCAATGGTCTAAGGTTCATCATTAGGCATGGACTCATCCTTCGTGCTTTCCTCAAGATTCCACATCTCAACCCT
Organism: Chrysanthemum lavandulifolium; assembly: GCA_022545495.1. NCBI lineage: Eukaryota > Viridiplantae > Streptophyta > Magnoliopsida > Asterales > Asteraceae > Chrysanthemum > Chrysanthemum lavandulifolium. The sequence continues at coordinate 96,019,015 of CM040239.1, forward strand.
TGCATTCTCGGGCATGATGGAAGCAGTTTACAAATGAAGTGGGAGGCAATCATTGCTTCTTCGAGCACTTTTTCGAGCCTTTGTTTTGGTAAATTCAATTACCAAATCCATCATTTCTTTCATTTTGCTTGCATTTCCTCTCTCTCGCCTATAAACCTCCTCTTCAAATTTGGCTAATCTCTGTATGAGCTGCCATATACTCCTCATTTGATCTTTGAAGCTTGGTGAAAGTGGTATTGGGGAAGTAGAGCAGGCGCCTTGGAACTTGGGTTTTGCTCGCGACTTGAGATTCCGAAAGAGGTGTGGAGCGGTTGGTGGAGTGGGATTTGACTATCTCTTGAGGAATTTGTACAGTACTTTTTTCGCCTTTCCATCAAATAATCAATTCTCTCTCGATAGCACTCAATTGCTCTTCGAGTGTATCGAAGGATTCGAGAGGAGTGGATATGGCATTAACCACGTTAATCGGAGTTTCGGAGATTCACTCCAATCTTCGTAGCTTTGATCGTGAGCTCCTCTATTATATCCATTTATTGCTCTGCATTAAAGTCGCCGAGTCTTCCACCGGTGACTCGATCAATGGATCGTCGAGTAATGAAATCGGTATGATCATAGAATATTTTGATTTGAAGCCAAAGATCAATGCCATGGTGTGGAAGTTTCTGGATTAATTCCTTAAATCGAGTCCATGCTTTGTAAAGAGACTCACCTTGGAGTCTTTGGAATGTCAAGATGTCTCGCCTAAGCTTAGTGGTTCTCCCGTGGGAAAAATTGAGCAAGGAAGCGAAGGTAAGATCATCCCAACTTGAGATGGAGCCGTGAAGTCGCTCAAGCCAATTACTAGCTTGGTCCCGTAGAGAATTGGAAGAGGCGCAGCGCGTGGTCTCTGAGTAGTAGCATCAAGATCGATGGAATCGGCGATTTTGAGAAATCCCTCGAGATGTCGATTTGGATCTTGAACGAAGTCCATGGAATGCACATCCGTTTGGCACCAACCGGATGGTGTCGGATCGCGAGGCGTAGTTTGGGCTTGGTCGGAAGCTCAATGGTGTTCTATAGCCTAGGTGGCTTGGTCTCGAGTATTCACCAAGAGTGCGGGCTCTTGGCGGGTCATTGGTGGTGGGTTGATGAAGGGTAGTGGGTTGTCACCTTCCATGATGAAAAGTGATGGAATTACTAACAAAGGTCACGAAGAAGGGGATAGACTAAGAGAAATCTAAAATGAGAAAAAGTTTACTTGATAGGAATCAAGCAAAGAAACCTAAACGAGGTGGACTACTAACTAGCTATTCTATTCCCTACAGGGCGCCAAAAACTTGATAACGCCACACGCGTCGTTCGGGTCAAAGGAACTTCCTTTTCTTGAGCAAGTTTTATAACACCCTAGGCGATGAACCTAATCGTTGTAGTGTAGTAATTAGGGTAAGCCACGGGTATTGATATCGTTCTCTAGGGAATAGGAATGCTAGTAGGAGTTACTACGCTAAGGTTAAGGTTGAAGAAGATTATTTTTATCTTTTATATTTTATGAAAATGGAAAGGTCGAATCTCGGGTATTGGATTTGGGGTTGGTATTTCACCGATTACTCTACTATTATCTAATTATCTAAACTAAGGTTGTGGGAGTCTATGTCTAATTAATGTGTGCTCGTATGATAGTTTAAAGATGTGTTTACTTAGTTTGTATTACTCCTTAATTATCTCCTATTGATGGTTGAGTGTCACGTCTTATTCCTAGTTGCGTTGTGTGTCTAAAGTTGTAGGGTATCGTTTCTCCCTAACTCTTTGAACTTACCAAAGGGTCTTGTCTACAAATCCACTTAGAGATTATAGACTCCTACTCTAAGGCGCTCTTCGGATGGTTTAGCCTACAATCACTCGGGTAATCATACTCTAAGGTTCACAAAGATGAATCAAGCATTAAGTACACAACGAATGACCTATCGCATTACTAGATCATTAATCAACTAAGATAAGAAACAACCAATCAATATTTAATAATTAAGTTTCATACTTCCTAAGCAAACACACAAATAAATTAGCGGACATGGAGAACATGCAAGCATACACACAAATAATCAAAGACATAATTGAATTAATGAAGTAAAGACTTATCTTGGTGTAAGATAGGGTTTAAAACCTAAAATCTTGTACAAGACACCTTAGTTTCGGTTTAGGTTTTACTCCAAAGACTCTCCACACAAAGACCGAAAAATTCGGATTCTATATATAAGATTACGATTCTTGACGGCGTCACCTTATGTTTAGTGACGCCCGTGTCGCCGCCATTAGGGTTTCGTCTTGGCCACGTTAACCTTGCGACGGCGTCACTTTATGTCCGTGACGCCGCCTCTTCGACCGACATCGGACCTAAAAGTGAAAAGGAACGATATTAAGCAATAACGGATACAAAGTGATCAAATAAGGAGTGATCATTCTTGTAGGTTTTGATGGGTAAACCTCTAACTAAATTTCCTTTGAACAATTTGTTGATATTCTTGAAATTTACATGTCCCAATCTTCTATGCCACTAATGTGCTTCTTCAAGTGTTGCTTTTGCTACTAAACATGTTGCTCTTTCAGAAGAGCTAAGAGTCCTCATATCAAGACTGTACACATCATTGGTTCTTGGTACTCTTAGTATTACCAAGTTATCATCAACAAGCTTGAATTTAGGGGAAAGAATAAGACATTCCTTGTCAGTGAATAGCACAGGGTACTTCTTGTCACAGATCTGAGATACTGACAACAGGTTGAACTTGAGCTCCTTTACATAGCGAACATTTTCAAAATCTATGCTCCCTGCCTTGATGGTTCCTTTCCCACTAATTCTACCTCCACTACCATAATTCCCAAATGCAACTCTTCCTCCACAATATGACTTAAAATCTGACAGAATCTCCTTGTCTCCTGTCATGCTTCCAGAGCAACCACTATCCACAATTAGATGATCTTTAAGCTCCTCTTACGGGTTGCCCCGCACAAAGATAAAAGAGTTAGTTAATTTTAGGAACCCAAGCCATTCTTGACTTGTGTTCCCTTTGGAGTTAAATACTTAAATTCTTTAAGTATGTAATTTCCACTGTCTTTAAGCACATGATCAATTATCTTTGGTTGTTCCAAAACTTGTGTTCGTTTTTCAATAAAAGTCTCTTTTTCAATCAAGTTTTCTTTATTATTATCAACAAAAATCTCTGTTTCACTCTCACTTGTTGAAAGTACTGTTTGTTCCCCATCAGTACTTTCCTTCTTAACCCATTTGCTTTTAACTTCTGGTGTAGAATCCCTTGATCTATCTACTTTCTTTGAGTTGAAACGCCTTCTTGATTGATAGTAATTAGATCTCCTAGGGTTTCTATTCCAAAAGGTGTTTGGTGAACTCGAGCAAGACTTTGAGAAATCTTGGTTTGGCTTAACAAGACCTTGGAAAGTGTTTGAAGGTCTTGGGGTTTTGAAAAAGGTCTTCTCTAGTGAGGGTACCTATGGTTTTGTGAGAAATTGCTATGGTTGACCCTATGTGAGTGATTCATGTGTTTATTCTCTCTAGGCTTATGGTTGGTAGATCATTCTTTGGGAATTTACTTAGGTACTACGAGTGAAAGTCACGACTTTTAATCGATGATCGGGACTATAACAAACAAAACACAATTTTGACCCAAACTCCCAAAATTGCTTCCTCTATGTCTATGACCAAAACTATTATGTCTTCTAGGTGAATGATGAAAACTGTTTTGACCAAAATTATCCCAAAAAGGTTTAGCAGTATTTTGAAAAGGTTTTCCTAAAGGTATTGCTGAACATGTAGCAGTACTTTGAGTTGAATGTACTGCTTGACTTTTAACATCATTATCCTTAGGTTTTTCAACAGTTTCTTTTGGGGTTTCAGACCTATATTGACCATTAATCTTTTTCCTAAACTCTATGTTGTCTACTCCAAAACGAGATACATCTGGTCTAAGAGGTTGAAAACTACCAGTGGGATGAGGGACAACATGATAACCTTTGTCTTTCTTATATTCAGGTGGTGTTTCACTAATTGATTTCTCATTACTAGATGTGTCTACATAGTTAATGAGTTCATCATCACTAGTTGTTATATCCTCAAAATCAAGGTCATCCTGATTACTAGGTGGGTTCTCTTCTATGCTACTCGAAATCCATACCAAAACCTAGTCCGGTTCTAATGTAAGCTCTTCTCTGTTTTTCAACATAACTAACATGAGAAAGACCAGATTATCCCCAAGCAGCAAACTTTTCTAGTAATTCATCCCTTTCCTTAGTCATCTTTTCTAGTTCGAGACCTTGCAACCTAACTTCCATTCACTTAGTTTTAATTGATAATCCTGTTGTTCATACTTTTCACCCAAGCCATTTCATTATTTTCATGTGTTATTATTTTGGCTTCCATTGACTCTAAGGTTATTTGATAACCAGCTACCTCAGACCTTTACTAAGAAGCACATCAGTGGCATAGAAGATTGGGCCATGTAAATTTCAAGAATATCAACAAATTGGTCAAATGAAATTTAGTTAGAGGTTTACCCATCAAAACCTACAAGAATGATCACTCATGTTTGGCGTGCAAGAAGGGTAAACAACACAAAGCTTCATGCAAGAAGCTTGAGGATAGAACCATTAGAGAACCTTTAGAGCTGTTGCACATGGATTTGTTTGGACCTGGTAGGATTATGGGTTCAACTTCAAGAATACTCCTATCAACATTGATAATGAGAGTACAATTTGCATTGGGAAGAATCCAGTTTATCACTCTAAGACCAAGCACATTCAGATTAGGCATCACTTCATCAGAGATTGTTATGAGGATATGCTCATTAATGTTGTCAAGGTTCACACGGATGATAATATAGCTGATTTACTCACCAAAGGATTTGACATTTCGAGATTCAATCACTTGACGGTGAGCATTGGAATGATTAATTACTGAGCTACATTTGAGGGGAGGACTGATTAGTATGTTAGACAGTCCTGTGCATTGCTTGAGGGGAGGCATATTAATGCCTATTTGAATTTTTTTCCAGTATGAAGAAGAGAATGGGAAAGTACTGCTTTTTGGTTATATGAAAGTACTGCTTTGAAAGTACTGCTTTGGAAAGTACTGCACACGTGGAAAAAACTGCTTGTCTTATTAACGTACTGTTCCAAGGCTAATATTGAGGGGTAAAACACACCAACGGTAACTTTGTTATTATGGGCTATGATTTTTCAAATTCTACCTATAAATAACTACTTTCCGATTTTCCCTCTCATCTTTATTCATGCAAATATTTTCCATATTTCTCTCTCTATCACAATTATCTATTCATCGAATCACTCATTTTTACAATCATCAATGGCAAACCGTAACACCGTTTCTAAACACAACATGGTCGCGAATTTAGATAAGACTGAAGCTAATGTTATCTTTCATGACATCATTGATTTTCTCAATGGATCTCCGATTAGTTATGCACTTTTAGTGGAACCAGATATAATTGAGCCATGGATTCAAAAGTTTTGGGAAACTGCTAGGACTCATATGGAGAATGATGATTTGTATATTCAAGCTAAAGTTGCTGGAAGGATAGTCAAGGTTTCTGAAGCTTCAATTTGTGATGATCTATTGTTTGATGATGAAGAAGGAGTTGTTCGTTTTGATAAACAATTGATTTGGGATACATTCAGAGACATTGGGTATGAAGGGTCCTTAACTGAACAAACTTTCAAGAAACCCTTATTTAGTCCACAATGGAAGTACTTGGTTCATGTATTGCTTCATTGTATTAGTGCTAAAAGTACTTCATGGGAGCAATTTGGTTCGAATATAGCTTCTGCTTTAGTGGGATTAGCTACAAATCGAATTTTCAATTTTTCAAGGCTCATTTTGGATGGAATGCTATCTCACATCTCTCATGGATCGCGCTGGTTGATGTATCCAAGATTTATTCAAGTGTTCTTGAATAAACAAATTGTTGATGTACCAAAGCTTTCAAGCCTCTTACCTATTGTGGTCCAACCTGCCAAGATTTTCACCTTCATGGCTAGGAAGAGTGATTTGTTCACTGGAAGGAATACTCCATTGACTACTTCAATGATGGAGATTGTTCAGGCTATTAGAGATGAGGCTGCAGCTAGTGATGACAGAGAAGGTACTGCTTCTCAAGGTCCTGCATCATCACACAAAGGTACTGAAACTTCACAACCTTCTACTCATGGAGATTCAGAACCTGAGGTAAACCCACCATATTCTCCCAATGATTACACTTCCACAGATGGGCTTCAAACATCTGGAGGAGATGAGGGAGATATGGCTTCTGAGGGTCAGGTTCTGGACACTTATGCTTTAACAAGGGATCTGACACGCTTAAAGAAGGATTTTGAGGCTCAAGCTGCTCAAATGCTAAAGTTGAACAACAAATTTAAAAGATTAAAGAAATTTGTATGGACTTTAGTTCAACATCACATATTATGGGTTAAGTGTCAAAAGAAGCAAGGAAGGCCAGTGCGGCAATTTAAGAAGTCTTCAAAGAGCAAAAGGGTTCAACAGCATTCTTCTGTCCAATTGGGGAGGAATTTAGAGCAAGAGAATTTGAAAGAAGATGCTGGATTTTATGAAGAAAAAGATGAACCTCAAAGTACTGAAGTACAGGTTAATATTCTAAATCTTGAGTCCGAAGGATCAAGTTCAAAGAAGCGGTGTTCAAGGTATCGATGATCAAGGTCTTCTTGATCAAAGTCTTGGTCTTCAAGAAACTCACAGACAAGGCGATAACACCAAGAGCTTTGAATTTTGATGAAGAAGTTGGTCCTTCTACTTTTATACAAGAGGAAGCTGATACACCAAAAGTAGTGCACACTGCAAGTGATGATGAAATCAGAAGCTGAGATATTGCACAACTTATCAAGACCAAGAGGTGTTAGCATTCCAGGAGTTACTGAAGAACAACCACAAGTTTCTCAACCAGTTATTGATCCAAAAGATAAAGGCAAAGGTAACCTGGTGGAAATAAGGAAGAAGAAAAGTCGACTTTGGCGTAAATTAGAGCAATTGAAGTGGCTAAGAATGAAGAAGCTGCTAAAAAGGTACAAGCTGAATTGGATTTGAAGGCGATATTGAAGAAGCTAAGAATAAAGAAGCAGCTAAGAAATTACAAGATGAATTGAATGTTGAAGCTGTTATCTCAGAAAAACCAGTTTTACCTAGAAGACCAATGAGTAAGGCTAAAGAAATAAATGCAATGATGGCTTACTTGAAAGGTCAAGGTTATACTAGATTATCAAAGCTGAATTATATAGAGATGAAAGATTTGTATACAAATGTTAGAGAAGCTTATCAGAAGCGAGTTGAAAGTATTGTTTCTTTTAAGGATGATAAGCAAAAGGAGGTTGATACTAGAAGAAGCTTAAAGAGAAAAAGAACAACAGAAGCTGAACAGTCATCAAAGAAGGTTGAATTGAGAACAGATACAGTTGATGAGCTGAGAAATTACATTAGAGTTGTTGATTTTGAGAATCCTAAGGCTAAAGATGTTGCAGAAAAGAAGTCAAAGATTGTTACATTCGAAGTTGTAAATGCAGAAGATGGAAATTATCTTATGTTCCATAGAGAAGATGAAAGCTTTAGAGTGTTTAACTCATTGTGGGACATACTGCACTTGATAAATAGAGAAGACATGTTTCATCTGTATCAACTAGTACAAAAGTATTTTGAACATATTCCATCAGAAGGAATTGGTTTAGTATTACTTGGAGACCTCACAACTACCTTTGAAACTAAGGAGACAAGTACTGATGCTATATGGAATAATCAAGAAGTATGGGAAATTAATTGCTGGAGATATTTTGATGAATCTGGAGTGCATGTTTTGGAGGTAGAAGATGGAACAATGATCCATATGTTAGTAGAAAGAAGATATCCTCTCACATCAAATCTTATGAGAAGAATGTTAGATCATGGAATGGAAGTAGAAGAGGAGAATGAAACAGCACTGATGGTCATCGAATTGTTTATCAGATGGACAACAATGGCTGATGATGAAGCATAAATATTGGTATGATTTATAATTGTATAAATTTTTTGAAAAGTAAGTACTTTATTCAAAGTAATGCTGGACAAACAGTACTTTATCCAAAGTATCGCTTTAAAGATAAACCGATAAATATTTTTGAAAGAGAACTTTTGTTGAGTAAAGAATATTTTGAAACAAAAGCTATGAAACAATGGTTTTGAGATGGTTATAACGATGGGTTATCAATTCACCATGTTTACAAAAGAGCTGTCTAATCCATGAGCAAACGGCTCGTAAAGATATCTCAAATCCGTTATATAGTTGACAACTTACTAATAAGTTGTATGGTAATCAACTCACCATATCAGCAAATGTGAAGAGTTGGCTAGCCCACAAGAAAATGGCTTGTGGTAAAGGCTGTGGAAAAACCATTTATATGGTAATTAGTTCACCATGGTTGCAAGAACTAACTAGTCCAAAAGGGTACAGCTTTCGGTAAAGACAAATCAAATCTGTTGATAGCTGATGATTTGCTAAAAATCATATGGTTATCAATGTACCATGGTCCCGTTAATGGCTTTGGTAAAGAGACATCAAAATCCATTAAAATTTCAATGATTCACCTCTCACAGGAGTTTACACACCTGGAAGTGATGAGAATAGACTGAAACTTACTGAACTGATGTACAATTTGCCATATGTTATTGAGTTGCTGAAAAGATATGTTGCTGATAAAGGTTGCTGTAAAGAATGCTATTGAAAGAATAAAAATTATTTTGATGATGACAATTCAAGCACAGTGAATACAAAGACAAATCTGAAGATAAAGACAATTGATAAAGACACAATCTTTCCAAGAGGCTAACAGAAGTTAATGATAAAGATACAAAGGAAACTTGAAGTCAAGCAAGTAGAATTCAAGTTAGGGGAGGATTGTTGGGATATGAAAGTCAAAGTACTGAAGAAGTCAAAGTGCTGGAGATTCAAAGTACTGCTAAGTGAAAGTCAAAGTACTGCTGTCGAAGTCAAAGTACTGCAAAGCTAAAGAACTGCTATATTCGTTTATGGAAAGCTTTGTTATTCTAGAATATTCTTTGTTTAGATTACTTGTCGTACAAGGTTAGAATTGTAAACCGACTAGGGTTATCCTTAAGCCTATAAAAGGACCCCTAGATTGGCATTAGAGAATACGTGTTTTTAGAGTTTTAGAGAAGTACGATATTAGAGTTTAGAGTTGTTGAAGAATCTGTATAACAAGCAGGTTCAGAGTTATTAATAAAATCGTTAAAGTTAAAGTGAATTCTTCTTAGCTTTATTGAAGTAAATTCTGCGTACTTAATAGAGTTTATTCAGTGTTTCATTGTTAGTGACTTAGGATTTATCCGAGGTCATTAAGCCCTTAACAAGCTATATAAGTTAGTTTGGTTATGAGAAATATGGTGTAGATGATGCGCTTGATGCTCAGTCTGGTAACATGTCCAGCACATATCGAAGATGGGCAGATCATGTTGGCTCGAAGAATGGGAGTTATTACGGTTTTGGATCTGGGGTTGATGGATTCGTGCTCCAAGGTGAGAATGATGAAGAGGACTTCAATACTGGATATAATGAGGACTTTGTTCGCGTTCAAGAAATGGTAGAGCAGCACGATATTGATCAAGGTACCATGAGAGATCAGTTGGAAAGCTTAAAACGTGCACAAGAAGCACAATCAAGAAAAATAGAAGAGCTTCTGGAATCTCATACATCAAACGAGCAGAACCTGAAAAAATTTATTGCTCAGGAAGTGTCAAAGGCAGTTGCTCAAGATGCGGGAAAAATTGTTGCTCAAGAAATTGCAAAGTCTAATCGCCAACTTCTAGCAGCCCTTCGAAAGTGTCCGTGATAAATGTTTGGTATACATTTAAAACTCTCTTCTACTTAATATGATACTAGTTTATATGCTTGATGTTTAAGCGTTTGGTATACTTCAGATAACATTTCATACTTCTAGATGATAACTAGTTCACATCTTGTTGATGTTTTGTGATATGGTAAATCATATTCTGTATTCTCGAATGCTCTTGTTATATATAATAGTAGCATAGTGTTTGGTTTTGAGAGACAACTAAATAACAAACGAGATAACAATAGCAGGTGAGCATAAGCGTATTGTAGCAGGTGAGCATAAGCTAAAATTAGCGACCCAAATAGCGATGTGATGTTGCTAATTATTGCTAAATCTAGCGACCCAAATAGCGATGTGATGTTGCTAATTATAGCAACTTGGGTAGCGATATTGACAGCGACAGTAACGAATCAACAAGGACCCGGGTAACAACCCAAATTGCGACATGTGACACAAATAGCGACCTAACTAAGGACATTCAAATAGACGTCGCTAGTAAATCTAGCGTCACGTGAAGAGAAGTCGCTACAAGTGTCCCTAAAAATAACGACCCAATTAAGGACACATAAAGAGATGTCGCTAGTTATTATAGTGACAAGTGAAAAAAAGTCGCTACATGTGTCTCTACGTATAGCGACATATCTTTGAGGTCACAAAATTCTAAGACTCATTTACAGCGACTCCTTTTACTATGTCACTTAACGTGTCGCTGTGGTCAAATGCGACGCTAACGGCGTCACTAAACATCCAAAAGGCTGTTTTCTTGTAGTGTTTATTTTTTAAGTTGGGCCGTCGTACTGCGTTACCACTTGACGAGGGTGACGTACGTAATTTCTTTCACTTTTACCATAGGGAAAATTCTCTAAATGCCCCGGTTGCCCAACAAATTTACCCCAAATCCCCTAAAATTTTTCCACTTCTCTTAATGCCCCATGGGCAACTCTCCCATTTATTTGGGCCCACCTTGTACTTACATAGTACAAATGTAAGAGTTGATATGTTGGGCAACTTTGACCCACTTTATTAGGCAACTGACATTTTTTGTCTTTTAGTAAAAAAGTAAAGTTTTTTTAAATACATATAACTTGGGCAACTTGGTCCCACACATATGTACTTTTGGGCAACTCGTTATAAATACAACTTTATAAAATACAAATACACCTTTTATAATCCAAATTATACTTCCCCCAAAAAATTTTATTATCCTAATACACCTTTTTTCTTAAATACAAAATACAAAATACATTCCTGCTACTAACACACACATCAAACACATCTAAAATCTTCCCACTCAAACTTATCACCTTCATTCTCAAACTGAAACTGAAAATGAAAATCAAACCTTCCTTCTCAAACTTAAACTGAAAATCAAATCAATCGTTCTGCTTCTCTACATTTGTAAAACCGAAGCCCTAATCCAACTGCTTCCCACGCATATTCGTACAATCAATCGTTCTGCTTCCACTACTCAAGAATCCAACGACCAAAATGTTTGATGCAAAACTAACGATGAGATCTAGACTAGAACATATATGTACAATTAAAGCTGCATTGAATGTCAATAGAACCAAATTGTTTAGAGACACTGTGTTTGGCCCTTGGTTAGATTTTCCTAAATATTCCCCAGACCACCACTTGTACAATTATTTATATCAAAATGCAGTTGAGGTGTCTAATGTGAGTGATTGTTGTCCACCTCTTACTTTTGTAATAGGTGAGAATGTTTTTTATTTTGGCCATGAACAATTTAGTCTTCTAACTGGGTTTCGTTTAGGTCCCGTAGATAAAAAAAGAAAGTGACCATGGCCATTTTGTTAAGGGTTTAATAGATAGTCCTTTTTTTGATCGTTTGTTTCCCGATAAAAAAATAATTAAGAACAAAAACGTTAAGGGTGATGACCTTTTGGCGTTGGTGAAGTCGGGGCAAAGGTGGGATTCTTTATTCGATGAAGATGATGTGAGGGTTGGTTTGTTGGTGATTGCCACATTTGTATTTATTGGTCGGGAAGGAAGGTTTAATGTTCCTAACCATTTGCTAAAAAATGTTGAGGATTTTTCTGTATGGAATGAGTATCCATGGGGTGAATACATGTGGGCTCATCTGTATAAAAGAACGGTGAATGTTGTTCCTAGGCATCTCGAGGCAGAATCAAAGAAGCCCGTTCAAAAGATCCAAAAAGAACAAACATACACTCTGTATGGATTTACATGGGTGTTGAAGGTTAGATTTTATTTGTAACATACATTATTTGTGCTTGTATATATTCTGATGGTTATTCTAAATTAGGTGTTATATGTTAAATTTGAGGCATTGGCATTGTTCCTTAGGCATTGGCTTTTTTCCTTAGGCATTGTTCCGTATTCATTGTTCCTTAGGCATCGTAAGGCTTGGTATAGATTTAAGGATGTTATGGTTGATGGTTTCGCACTAGAAATCGATTTGTAAACGGTCACCATAAAAACATATAAACGATTGGTTCAAACCACTGCCAATGTCGATGCATCCACTGCTAGTTCAGAAGAAACCACTGCTGCAACTACATCTGATGTAATTCTATCCCATGTTACTACAGATACACCCACTGCTATCCTAACCACTGCAACCGTAATCACAACCACTATAATCACAACCACTAAGTCTTAATACGTTGTATTTGTTTTTTCAGATTTGGATTATGGAGACATTCCCTAACAGCTCCTAGTTTTGGACCAAAGACCCAAAGAAGATCCCACGTTGTTTAGCATGGTCCAAAATAAAAAACTTTGAAAAAAGCATTACACTATTTTATTTGATCCGGTAAGTAAAAACCCAAAATTAGTTATGTGTTGTATGTTTTATTGCATTTAGCATATCGAGGTTAGTTTCTTTGTTATGTAGGTCGTTAGACCATTACAGAAGATTGTACCAACAAATGCCGAGCTGAGGTGTCTATGGTACATTCGAAGTATGGACTACATCCGTGGACTTGTGTCGCAACTTGTTGAAAGAAGAGAAGAGTTGGCTGAGCAATTAATGGTGGAAGAAGAGGAAACTATGGCCCATGTGGATGTATATGGTGGAATTGAAGCCGATTTAAACATTCCTTTATGTGATGCTGATGAAGTTTTTCCAGAAGGTGAAATGTCGAAGGTCAATGACAAAGCTGAAGAAGAAGATATTTTAGTTGGGTTTGGTGAAACGTTGAAGGTGAATGAGCCTGTGAAGCTTGAAGATGTTCTAGTCGGTAATCTTGAGGTTTCAGATGGGAACAAATGTGACAAAGCGGCATCGTTACATAAGTTGGATAAAGATGACATTCTAGTTGAGCTTGTGTCCATTAAGTCCAGGGTTGGTAGTATTGAAGAATGTGTAGGAGACGTTGTTGTATCACAACTATTTAGTGAGATACACAGCGTTAAAAAAAGAATTGGGGTACTTGAGGAAGTTTTAGGAATAAAGTCACAAGATGTTGTTGGTGAGAATAAGGTAAGAAGCTGTAATTTGAATTTTTTTGAGTTCATTATGTAAAAAATGGTCTCTTTAACCAAAGTATGTTCACTTGTTTACAGGTGGAGAGTGTTGATGCCAACAAACCTTTGGCTACTTCTGATGCACACACTCCCATCAGGACCAATGTAGGATCCGATGAGAAGCAGAAGTTGTTTTACCAAATACACAAATACACTTAACACAAAATACAAATCTGCTACTAAAACACACATTGGCAACACTCAAACGTTCCCACTCAAAATCAAATTAAACGTTCTGCCCCATTGGTACACAGTAATGTATGCTAATGAGTGGCTACTTGTGACATGCATTATCAAGGCTCGGATCTGTAATAAATAGATAACAACGAAAACATCAAGATATAACCGCAATGGCTGCATATAAATGTAATAAAACTGCCATGCCAAGAAACGGTAAATCACATCATTTGCTTGATCAAGTAAGATATTTGTCGTCACAGCCTCATACATATCACAGATACACAAAACACTCCAATTAAAGTTAGAATAAACGGTGTATCTGAACTAGCAGTGGTTTTTTCTCAACTAGCAGTGGTTTCGTCTGAACTAGAAGTGGTTTCTTATAAACTAGAAGTGGTTTTTTCTGAACTAGCAGTGGATGCAGCAACATTGCCAGCAGTGGTTGTTGCCTAAACCTTAATCAATCTCAACTTCCAAGACTGCCCAAATCCTTATAACTTGGATTAAGCCGAGTGAACTAGGGTTGGGCAGAGAAGGTATTCATACCACTCTAGGTGGCAGATCAAGGAGTTAACCGAACCCGTTTGCACCCACTCAACTCAATACCAGTTATCTTAAAAGAAGAAAAAGACTTATTGTGTTTTATTAGAGAACTAAATGCTTAACTAGAAAGTAGGCAAAAGTTGCCCAATAAATCAGCTATGTAAGTACAAGGTGGGCCTATATGAACTATATGGGAGAGTTTTCACCTACACCACATTTATTGACATATTAAGGGTAATAAATTTTAAAACTTACCCACCTTATATGTGTGTATTTTAATTGAGTGGTGTTGCTAAATAGGTTACAAAATTCTCTCAAAATGTCTAAAAGGACTTGACCAACAAGGAACAACAAGACTTGACCAACAATTTCGGAACAAAAGACTTGACCAACAATTTCGGAACAAAAGACTTCGCCAACAAATTGATGAAGAAGAACTTTTAAGACAAATGGAGGAGGTCGCTATTAAGGAGGAAGAAGAAAGGGAGATAGCATAAAGAGAAGCTGCTATTAAGGAGGAAGCCGAAAGGGAGCGACTTATGCTCCAAGATGAAGAAGTGTTGTTAGAGATGGAGGAAGTCGCTCGTATGGAGCAAGTCGAAAGGAGGAACAGAACGTCGGGACGAGAATTCGATGCTTTGTATGCAGAGTGGGATGAGAAGCGATTGAAGGTTGGTGCGAGTATCTTTACGACGATGGTTACGACTCTAACAACTCTCAAACTTGGGATCACCCGGATTATATTTAGTTGTGTCGCAGTTTAATTTTCATTGTATTTTGTTTCGTTAACCCAACCCGTTTGCACCATCATTACAATGCTTTATTCACTTAGTGCCACTTATCTTACAGTGCTTTAATCACTTAGTCTACAACAACATCGTCATTCGTTTCTCAAACTTAATAAGTAGCAACAAATCACTAAAACTACAAGAACAATTAATCACCCAATACGTTACCAACTTAAAAAATTAACCCTAAAATATCGAAACCCAAAATCAAACAAGAACAATTAGCGAAACCCTATATCAATACGATACCAACTTAAAAAGTTAACCCTAAATTAGCGAAACCCTAAATTAGCGAAACACTAAATCAATACGATACCAACTTAAAAAATTAACCCTAAATTAGCGAAACCCTAAATCAATACGATACCAACTTAAAAAAATTAACCAAAATCAAATACGAAAAATTAAACCCCCAATACAATACCAACTAAAAAAATAGCGAAACTCTAAATCAAACACAAAATTACTTACCCTAGCCCAAATCGTTTTTTTTATAGACATTAGATCGGAGTGTGGTGGCGATGGTTTGGATTGTTTACATCAGTGGATCTGAGTGTGTTGAGTGTGTTGCATGTGTGTGTGTGTGGATAAGAAGTGTGTTATCAGTTAGTGGATAAGAAGTGTGTTAAGGAATATTTGTATATGTAGATGTATAAATGTATTAAAGTTATAAAATTATTTATACACTTTTAAAAGTTTTTTTTTACATTAAATACATGTATACTTTATACCTCATGAGTTGCCCAACAGTACATAAGTGTGGGACCAAGTTACTCAAAATATATGTACTTTTTAATAATAAAAAAAAATCATACTTTTCTACTAAATGACAAAAATTGTCAATTGCCCAATCAAGTTGGTCAAAGTTGCCCAAGTATAAATCTATTACACTTGTATTATGTAAGTACAAGGTGGCCCCACAAAAAGGGACACATGTCACCTATATGGGGGAGTTGCCCACATATTGTATTGGGAGAGTTGCCCATAAGACATTAGGGCACGTTTGGTAGAGAGAATTTCAAAGAAATTAAATGAAGTAGAGAATAAAATCTCAGATAATATAAATCAGTAAAGAATTTTGTTCAATTCTAATGTTTGTAACAACAGAGACTTGAACCGAGAAATGAAAAAAAAAATTGTTTAAATAACATTTTGTCATATAAGGCTCACGTATATTTGTTTGTTGATTTTAAATTTTTTTTTTTTTTTTCAAAATAACAATTCTTAAAAAATATTTAAAAAAAAATATATTTAAAAAAAAATATATCTTTTTTTTTTTAATTTATTTTTTAAAAATTTATGTACTTTCTTTAAAAAAATTATTTTAAAAGAATATTTTTTTTAAATGTATTTATTTAAAAAAAAACTTGTTTTTTTTAAAAAAAATGTTTTTTAAAAATGTATTTATTTAAAAAAAAAACTTATTTTTTTTTTTTAAAATTAAAAATTATTTTTTAAAAATGTATTTATTTAAAAAAACCTTATTTTTTTTTTTAAATATATATTTTTAAATTATTTTTAAAATGTATTTATTTTTAAAAAACGATTTTAAGCATCTAATGTTGCACGTCCTAATTTGTTTACATATATCTATTTTTTAAAACAAAATCCATTGTGTAACAAAATTATAGTTGTAAAAAAAAAAAAAAAAAAAAAAAAAAAAAAAAAATAATAATAATCCATTTCTCCAATTTCTCCACCAAAAAAGTGAAACTGACCCAACCAAATTACATTTCTACCAAATTCTCTCAATTTCTCTCCATCCTTCTACCAAATTCTCTATTTTTAAGATGCAATATATCCAAACAAGAAACAATAAATTCCAATTTCCACATTTTAATTCTTTTTAAGATCGATTCTACCAAACACCCCTCAAGAGAATTCTTAAAAATTTTGAGTGATTTGAAGTGGAAAAAGGTGAAATTCTCAAGAACCAAGGCATTTAGAAAATTTGCCCTTTACCATATTGTGAGGCATAACTGCTAAAACAAATTTGTTTGGGTATCTTTGTTGTATTAAATGTTTTGGGTACCTTGAACAATATGTGTACTATTATTATTATATATACTAAATAGCGTACATATTTGTATGCAAAAGCAAGTGCATCAAAAGAAACAGTTAATTCGCCAACTTTAATGATTTAGCGAAAATAGTCTCGAGGTTCAGTGGCGTTGTAAAGTAAGTTCAAACATTAAACGAAAGTTTCGTGATTTGGCAAAACAGTCGTGAGGTCTAGCGTCGTTCTGCAAAGCGCCTGCGTTTTTTTTTTATATAGATTCGGATGGTTATAAATAAATGTGGGTCCATGTGGGGTCCAAGGTCGCTAATGGCTCTGGATGGGAGAAGCGTGCGTTTATATGTCTTAAGATCAGAGGTTGTAAGACAATTGTGTGACCCCAAACCAAAAGAAATATTAATATATATAATGGGTCCCACCCATGATACCATCAGATCTCTAATGAGAAAAGAAAGCGAGTCTAAGTTCAAACATTAAATCGAAAGCCACAACTTGCAAAAATAGTCACTAAGGTTTAAGTGTCATTTCGTAAGTAATTCCTTGAAGTCAATCCATTGCGTGTATGAGTTTCACACTCGTTAATGACTATTTTATGTACATAACTTCTTCTTTTGTTTAAGGAGGCTTCTTTTTTTTTCTTTTTTTTTTTTTTTTTTTTTTTTTTCTCACATAGGGCCACGGAAATCTACAAAACGGTTATTTTAGCTATTTAGATATGTTATAAAGTTACCATTTTTTGGTTCCAGCGAAGATGAATGCCATCAAACATATAGGAGCACACCCAACTGCACTAGTTAATTACGGGTGACTTTTTTCACTTAATGAAGGGCCCTTGTGTCACTCAAAGCAATTGAACAGCGGAAAATGTTATAAATATTTTTTAAAAAAGACAACATTTTATTAAGAAACCACAAAAGAAAAGAGGATGAGACCCATAAAAGAAAAGATAATACAAGTACAGAAGGTCAATCAACTCCAAGCCCACAACTTCAATCCTTTTTTCTCTTATAAAGCACTCGTCTTCTGGGGTTAAAGAGATACCTAGAATCATACATAGATCGAAACATATCCATCAATAGAGGATATTGTAGTGCAGCAAATATGATGACTGGTGTTGCTGCAAGTATACTGATAAAGATAGGTAACCATTTGTGCGTTTTATGATATAGAACAAAGAAGCTGGCAGCAAAAGTGACCATCATGGCTGCTACAGAGATAAATAGTGTTACTAGACCTATCATCAGCTTCTTAGGCAATGAGTACAAGAAATCGCGTTCACCATGATGAGATGTTAGGATAGACAAGAACACTAGTAGTGACGTTGAAGAAGAAAATAAGGAAACGCCATCTGCTATCATGAAAACTAAGAAACTAGTTTCAGGACTGAAAATAGGAATCCCGGTTTCTTGGTCATAACCACCTGGAACTGTGAAAGCTGCCGCAAATGCTACAGTGATTATAAGTGTCGTGACCACCATACAATCTTTCGTCCATTTCAAACCTTTGGAAACTAACTCCTGGTTATTCTCTGAGAATAATTCATAGGCTGTTTTACCATCGCTGTTCGTAGAATATCTCATATGAGGTGGGATCATTCTCTCTACCTCCTACAACACAAAAGTAATACACAATGGTTAAACCTGTTATAAAATCAAAAGTGTTGGACCCCAACCATTGCTTTTCAATATGCATATGTGTTTTTTTGCTTCTAAATTTATGAGGAATAGTGTCTATAATTTATGGTAATATCAAGGGGTCTATTTCATTTGTGGTCTCCTTTTCTAATTAACTTGCTTTATGGCGATATTGAGGTATATAAAAGTTCTGGGTAGAAAAGGTACCTTGAACCAGAGTAACTCCCGTTGCATTAGTAGAGATGCTCCTGACACAGTCTGAAGAAGTTGCATTTTATTTGATGTCATCCCAACTAAATGAAGCATAGTATTCTTCATTTTGTCTGTCATTACAAGTACTCCACCCTTCTTTGAGCCTAACTCATACAATAGATTGTATATACCTTCATGACGGTGCATAACAGCTATGTGAAACATACTACGGTTATTATTATCTACCGCCCACGCCATATTGGGATATATTTTTATAGTCTCAATGACAAATCTTGTGTTTCCTGTTTCCGCAGCAATACGTACTATTTCAGGAAGCTCCACACTCAGACTCATTTCTTTGCTGAAGTCTGAGACAATGTCGTCAATGATACCAGGCTTGTTGATTCGAGGATAGAATTTCAAAATATATATTAGTAAATTCACGGCTTCATTATCCTTTTCAGGAAATCTGTTCTTCATTTGAAGGGATGCAAAAACTGATGGAAAAAAATAATAACAAATAATTAAGATTCCGATAGAGTAGATGATACCAGATAGGAAGTGCACATATAATCTTGATGAAGTCAAGTGTTAACTAATGGTGTTTAAGTCGTAGTTTTGCTTACATGGATCGGTGATTCTTGAAATCATACTCGGTTCTGTTGTATTGAGTGCATCAGGACTCCGAGCCAAAGTGATTAGTGTATACTTACAAAACTTCGTACTACTAACAATGTCTGGGTGGGCCACCAAAACTTTTAACGCAATATCTTAAAAAATTAATAATCACTTAATGAGAGTTTAATAATAATAATTGTGTGACTGACAACGGAGAAAATTGGCAAATGGCAATTGTATAGATGACAAGATTTATAGATTTAGTTTTGATGTTATTTTTTTCTTTCTGTGGCAAAAAATAGAACTTCATTTTAACATAGATTTAATCATATGAGAAATGACTAGCATGACTAAACTTGTATCTAAACTTATGCCTAAAATTACATGATTCACTTTTTCACAAATCACTCAATTAGGAACATGCCGATCATTTCTATAATCTACCGTATTAAAAGAACTCTCAAAATTAACAACAAATTCTATCAACTAAACATCAAAGTATAAATGAACAATACGAACGTACCAAACATATCACCATCAAGGCAACCTAGGAGAAAAAAACACCGTGCCGTGTCTGTCCAAAACACATAGCACATCTTCTCAAGAAAAGTATACAAATACAACGCCATTTTATGATTTCCATGCTCAGTACTTGAACTCAGTGCACCCAATGTTAGTACAGGAGAGATATTCAATAAATCTTTGTGTTTGTTCAGCATTAGCTCAAACATATAAATACTTCCTTTAGCAACTGCTATCATAAATGCAGTATCGCCAGGAAAATTTTGAATTTCCAAGTCTTCACTTTTCATCCTATTCAATAGATTATCAACAAATGTTTCTGCCATTATAATATCTTCTGCTGATACTGCAATATGAAGTATTGTATCACCACCATCAGTGATAGCATATCGTACCAGCTCAGGGCGTTTGTCAAGGACGGCCCTAACAGCTTCCCAGTCGCTAGTAATCGCTGCTTCGTACAGTGGAAGACAAATCTCTATGTAATCTTCTTGAGTTCCTACAAAATAAGTAATTACTAAAACTTATTACCACTTTTTCATCTTGTAAGCATTCGAGTTTGTTTGAAGAAACTGTAGGAAAATTGGATCACAGTAATCTGAGAGTCGTGTAAACACTTTCAGATTGAAGTATTTCGGTGGTTCTACCAAAATCTTAAATCGGATAAAACTCAGATTTAGAATCGAGAATATGTTTTTGTGTGTTATGAAACAGAACCAAAAAGGAATATATGACCAATTAACCAACGGTGGTTGTAAATGCTATTGCAGTTATAATAACCGCCAAAAACAGTTAAATTTAAGGGGTAAAATACCGGAAATTTTATTTTCTGCCCCTTGGACCCTGCTACCAGGGGCGCTGCCCCCGGACCCCGTCATTCCCGAATAATAATAATAATAACGTCATACAAGTGTGCACTCCGCACAACCCCGACTTATTGAACATTTATCACAATTACACATTTGTCAACTAAGTCAATCCATTACACTTAAATAATATGTGATGCAAAATCACCAACAGAAACTACGTACCGTTGATTAGTTCTAAGCAAGCACGTTTTTGTTGGCGACGCTGTGGTAGTACAGAAGTACGTGCATTGGTGATTCTAGTATTCGGGTCATCATCAGTTGAACCTGGTTCTGACACTGGCATGGTGGTACCTGGAGTGCTACTTGCAACATTACTTTTGTGGTCCTCCTCCTCCTGGCTCATAATATCGACGACATGGGTAGAACCCAACTCTTGATCTGTAATTTCCGAATTCATCTTGCACTACTTCAACAATATGGATCAGTAAGACTGAGCACAACAACAACCTGTGAAAACTAATTGGTGCCTTCGGAAATACTTCAGAAGTTTATAAGTGACCTTTTTCAAAGGTTGCCACGCAGAGGCGGAGCTACGGAGGGGGCAGGGTGCTCAAAACTTTCCAGCCTAGTGTCATTTTTCGGAGATTATTGTGCCCCCTTACAAGTAAATGAAATAAAGTCAGTAAAACTGAACATTCATGACATAATCGGAATAAGAGGAAGAAAAGTATCTTGCGGGAAAAAGCACAATAAAAAAAAGGTTAAACAAAACAGAAAGGTTAAATGAAGATAAGATACTCTCTCTTTGATGTAGCGCTTGTTTTAGTGAGCAATGTTGACTCAATCAAGCTACTTTTTGTCAATTTTCAAAAAGGTGCTACCCATAGGCCTACCCATAGCAAAAAAGGTTCTAGTTCTTTTCTTTGAAATTTCTTTTTTCTTTTTCTTTTGATATATACTCTTTTATTACTTTGTGGATGATTTATAATTGTGTCTGTGTAGACGACTTGAATAATAATGCTGGTGTGAACCACGTTGACTGACGGGTGAAGGTGAAAAGCAATGTTTTGAAACCCGGTCGGAAATTAACACGGTCGAGTCACCAGTCATCGGTTCGACCGTCGAGTTAAGCCGATTTGTAATTTTAAAAAAATGGGTCAACCGGTTCGACCGTCGGGTCAACCTGGTTTGTCGTTAAAAAAAATATAGTCAAACTAACAGAAATAGTGGTCTTGGGACTAAATATGTGAAACACGGCTAACCATAAGGATCGTTTTGTAATTAAAAAATAAGTCATGTCATCATTTAAAAGGTTCAGTAACTTATGTAACCGGAAACCAAACTTTAATAATCTATTTGTAACGTTTTAAACTTTAGTAACTTAGGTGAACATTTTGGCAAACTTTTGTAACATATTAACCCTTTTTTTATCAATGGACATACTTCTCTTTATATACCTTGTTTAAGCATGTGGGTCAAAGAAAAAGAAAAAATGTTACGAGGATGAGGTAATATTAATTTAGCTAAGGACTAAGATTTTTGGTGCTCAAGGACTTGCGGTTGTGTAGGTTTAGGAATGATAGACTCACAAAAAAATATTTACAAAATAAGGTGTCACTCTCTAACTGGTGTATTTTGTGATAGTTTCTTTCTCTTTTATCTGATTCAGCCACTCATTTTTTGACAGTCATTTTGTGGCTGATGTTGTGGAATTGTTTTTGTTGGTGTAGCATTTTCCGTGTAGGTGTGTTGTTGTACTCTATAATGTAAATTTTAGATGAGTTTAGTTTGGTTTTGTTTTTTAAGTTGTTTTTTTGTTACGTGACAGTCTTTATTACAGATACAAGTTGAACAATTTTATTGAAAGCACTGAAACATAATTTTTTATAGAGTAAAGTCCAAAATACATCCATGTGGTTTCCCTTTTGTCTCGCTTTACATCTCTAAACTTTTTTTTGGCACAAAACCATCCCTCCGTTAGTAAAGTTGGTACAAATACATCTCTCTGTTAGTAAAATCAGTTAATGAGGACTAACGATGCAAATATTTCTCCGTTATCTCCTAACGGAAGAGAAAATATTCGCACCGTTAGTCCTTAGGACTAACGATGCGATAAAATAAATTGCATCGTTAGTCCTAGACTAACGATTGCACTCCATCAACACCATTCACCGCCCACCTCCTCCACCGCAACCTCCACCCAACGCCACCACCCCCACCACCATCGCCACCTCCACCCAACGCCACCACCCCACCACCACCGACTGCCATCCATCGCCACCACTGCCACCACCACCCACCTCTACCGCCGCTACCCACCCAACACAACCACCACCTCCACCATCGCCATCTACCGCCATCGCTGCCACCACCACCGCCACCCAATAATGTTTGGTGGTGGTGGTGGGTGGTGGTGGGTGGAGGTGGCGGTGGAGGTGGTAGGTGGTGGTGAAGGTGGCGTTGGGTGGTGGTGGGTGGAGGGGGTGGTAAAGGTGGCGTTAGGTGGTGGTGGGTGGAGGTGGCGTTGGAGGTGGTGTGTGGAGGTGGCGGAGTGGAGTGGAGGGTGGTGGCGCAGTGGTGGTGGGTGGAGGTGGCGGTGGGGTGGAGGTGGTGGGTGGTGGCGTTGGGTGGTGGTGGGTGGAGTTGGCGGTGGAGTTGGTAGGTGGAGCTGAAGGTGGCGTTGATGGTGGTGGTGGCGTTGGGTGGTAGGCAGGTGTGGAGTGCACCGTTAGTCCTTAGGACTAACGATGCAATTTATCATCGTTAGTCCTAAGGACTAACAGTGCAAATATTTTCTCTTCCATTAGGAGATAACGGAAAAATATTTGCACCGTTAGTCCTCATTAACTGATTTTACTAACAGATTGATGTATTTGTGCCAACTTTACTAACGGATGGATGGTTTTGTGCCAAAAAATAGTTTAGAGATTTAAAGCGACACAAAAGGCAAACCACATGTAATTTAGACTTTACTCTTTTTTATATATATGCAAAAATATTTAAAAAGTTAACTTACAAAACAAAAGAAGAAATAATCACAAAACACTAGGTTTTGATTTTTTTATTTCTTTTAACACTTAAATTTGGGTGGGGTTGGTGGGTGGGTGGGACCATCCCTATCTTTACAAAGGTCGGTCTTTTAAAAAAGAGTTAATTACACAAATGGTCACTCTTGTTTGTTAGATTTTTCACTTTCAGTCACTAAACTTTTTTTTGACTGATTCAGTCATTGTAGTTTCTTATAATTACGGATCCAGTCCGAATCCGTATGAAATGACCAAAAGCCCTTGTCACCTTCTTTTCAAATGAGTTAATTACATAAATGGTCACCGTAGTTTTCAAATGACAATAAGTAGCGGTAGTTAGTCTTTTATACTAACGGTCGTTAAACAACTCGAAAATTTGGTTTCTTATGTTTCGTACATTTTACACCTTATCGTCCGTTTTACATGTTTCTTCGTTTTACCGTCTTAAATCGTTTTATCAGTTTCGCCGTTTGTTTTACATGTTTGCGTCTGTTTTGCGTTCGCCGTCCGTTTTCTGAGTTTTCATCTATTTTACGTTTTGTCCATTAATCGTTTTCATTCGTTTTATACATCTTCATCCGTTTAACATGTTTTCTTGTTTTACTCGTTCGTCCTTTTCACACGTTCGTTTTACATGTTTTCGTCGGTTTTACGTTTTCGTCCGTTTTGCGTTTCATCGGTTTTATCGCCGCTTGCACATCGTTTTACTTGTTTTCATCCGCTTTTACACGTTTCGTCTGTTTTAACACGTTTTCGTCCGTTTGTACACGTTTTCATCCGTTTTTGCACGTTTTTGTCCATTTATATACGTTTTCATTCGTTTTTGCACGTTTTCATCCGTTTTTACATGTTTTCTTCCATTTTTACTCGTTTTCGTTCGTTTTTACACGTTTTCGTCTGTTTTTACAAGTTTCCATATGTGTTTACACATTTTCCTCCGTTTTTGCCTGTTTTCGTCTATTTTTACACGTTTTCGTCCATTTTTGCACGTTTTCATCCATTTGTATACATTTCCATTCATTTTTGCACGTTGTCGTTCGTTTTTACACGTTTCTTTCATTTTTACACATGAAAAATAGACGAAAACGTGTAGAAGTGGACGAAAATAAGTAAAAGCAAGAAAAGCGTGTAAAGCGGATTTAAAACGTAAAACAAAATGAAAACGATAAAACGCATCAAAACTTTCAAAATGGACGAAAACGTAATGCTGAGCAACGTGTAAAACGAACGAAACGAGTAACACGGATGGCGTAAAACGACAAACGTAAAACGGATGAAAACGAGTAAAACGGAGGAAAACGTTAAAACGGACGAAAACGCAAAAATGAATGAAAACGATAAAATGGACGAAAACGCAAAACGGCTAAAACGTAAAACAGATGAAAACATGTAAAGGGAGAAGAACGTAAATACGTATTTAAAATGTGTAAAACGACGAAAACATGTAAAACGAAGCGAAAACGGTAAAACGAACGAAAACGAGTAAAACGAGCAAACGTAAAAATGGATGAAAACGTAAAACGGACGAAAACGTAAAACGAAGAAACATGTAAAACGGAAAACGCAAAACGGATGAAAACGAGTAAAAACATAATAAAACGTGTAAAAACGGACGAAAACGTGCAAAAACGAATGAAAACGTCTAAAAATGGACGAAAACGTACAAAACGGACGAAAACGTGTAAAAACATACGAAAACATGTAAAAACGGACGAAAACGTGTAAATACAGATGAAAACATGTAAAAACGGACGAAAACGAGTAAAAACGGAAGAAATCATGTAAAAACGGACGAAAATGTGTAAAAACGGATGAAAATATGTAAAAACGGACAAAAACGAGTAAAAATAGAAGAAAACGTGTAAAAACGGACGAAAATGTGTAAAAATGGACGAAAACGTAAGAAAACCAAATTTTCGGTTATTTACTAACGACCGTTAGTATAAACGAGTAACGGCCATTACTTAATTGTCATTTGAAAACCACAGTGACCATTTATGTAATTAACTCATTTGAAAAAGAAGGTGACAAGGGCTTTTTGGTCATTTCATATGGATTTGGACTGGATCCGTAATAACAAGAAACCACAATGACTGAATAAGTCAAAAAAAAATAGTTTAGTGGCTAAAAGTGAAAAATCCAACAAACCACAGTGACCATTTGTGTAATTAACTCTTTAAAAAAAAAGTCTTTTTAAAATGATATCTTATACTTACCCTGGTCCATGAGAAAAGGGAGGTAAATATAAATAAAAATAAATCTTTTGTCCCCTAATATACGTAACATCATAGTTTTTTATTAGTTTATGTTTTGTATTTTTTTTGTTAGTTTTAAGATTTTGACTTATTACATTTTATATTTTCTGTTTCATACTTTCAAGTACAAACAAAATTATAATATTAAAATTAAAAAAATAAAAAATCAAAAGAATTGAAAAAAGTAAGGGGTGCAACTTGTTATTTTGGAAGGGTCTATGTACCGTTCAAATATTTATCTTAAGATATTATAAGAGCATGCGGTACTTTAACTTGGGAAGATGAGTTAAGGCTTAATTTTTCCGTCCAAATGAGTTAATGCTTTGAGTTAAGGGGTGCGTTACCACCTTAACGCTGCGTTAAGCAGCATATATTAATTTTTTTTACATATTCGCCCTCTAAAATGTGGTGTTTTTTTATTTTATTTAAGGTTGATAATAAAAGGTGTTTTTTTTTTAAGTTAAGGTAAAAAAATTAAAGCTGATGTAGCACTGAGTCGATCTTAACTCACGTTATGACACACTCTCCATTAATAAACAACATGAATTTTGGGTGGGTGGGTGGACCCCTCCCTCTCTAATTGGTGCAAACTAATTGGTGCCTTCGGAAGTACATCAGGAGTTTATGTTAGAAGTCAAGGTTAAGGTTCACTCACCTTACACCTCAGCGCCACATCAACTTTCTCTATCCTCTCTCTTCCACTCACCTTACTCTACAAACGAAACTATGCACACAAATCAATTAAGTGAGTTGGTCACCTTAATATGTCTTGGTTTGTGTGACTTGCGCGTGAGTGTGCATGTTGGACATGGGATTCACGAGTGAGTGGAAGGCTAAGGTGAGTCACTCACTCACTTTGCATGTTGGACATGGGAATCAAAGGACGCCTGCGCGTATTCACAATTTCTCCCTACACAAATTTGAAAGGGAGTTGTAGAGGTATACATTGAATCATTGACTTACACAAATTTTCATAACCAAGTCAGGTAGCCAAATCGGGTAGAGGAATCGGCTTGTGAGCTCGAGCGAGTATCACGCATAAATTTGAAAAAATCGACCGTTTAAAACCAAATAACGGCTATATGCAAGAAATTAAAAAAAAAAAAAAAAAAAAAAAAAAAAACCCTTTAAAACCAAATAACATACACTTATTTTTCAAAAAAAACACACACTAATCTCTCAAAAAAAATGTCTTCCGATTCTTCCGAACACGTTATTCGTCTTCGTCCGACGAGCTATCCACGGGTAGCTCGTTGCAACATATGCTTCAACTAGCGGCTCAAGATCTTGAAGACACGGCAAGTTCTAGCCGAACTAGCGAATCGTCATCGGAAATAGGTCTTCAAACTTTAGAGAATGATTGGTTCGTTGAAACACCAAAGTACAACGACAATTACTTTAAAAAATTCGAATGGAGAAAAGCATGTTTTTGCAAATAGTGGGTGACATTCAAGTGAGATACCCATATTTTCAAGAAGGCTATGACGCGATTGAAAAAAGTTTCACGGCGAAACAAAATCACATCGGCCGTTAGGCAACTCATGAACCGCAATCCTCCGATGAGTATGATGAATATTTATGCATGTCCGCAAGAACGTCACGTGAAAGTCTTGATTATTTTTGTGAGGCCATCATTGAGTTGTGCGGTCGAGAGTACCCACGTGGCCGACAACACACGACCTTGCTCGCATTTTCCGGGCCCATGAAGCGAAGCATCCTCTCCAGGATGCTTGGTAGCATCGATCGTACACACGCCGATGGAAAAATTGTCCTAGACATTTGAGAAGGCAATATAGAGGTGACTATGGTGTTCCCACTATTATGCTTGCGATCACGCGTCACAAGATATGTGGATTTGGCATGCTTTTTTGGTCCACCGGTCAAACAACGATATCAACGTATTGAATCACCGACTTGTATCTTCTGATTGAAATGGAACGACGATGAGTAGTTCATTCCACGTGAATGGGCGCTTTTACAAACGCTGCTACTATTTGGCGGATGAAATCTATCCTAAGTGGTCCACATTTGTTAAATCATACCGTATCCAACCGACCCAAAGGAAAAGATATTTACGGTTACAAGAGGCGAGAAAGGATGTCGGCGAGCTTTTGGTGCTCTCAAAGGAAAATGGAAAATTTCGATCGACCTCTCCGAGCTATGACTAAAGCGAAGATTGTCAATCGAGGTTCATGCGTGTGTTATTTTGCACAATATGGTTATAAACGCGAGGAGGGCAATCTCACCGGCTCATATAATGGATGAGCGGTCCACCAATGTTAGGCGGCGGTGTAGTAGCGGAGTTACTAAACGAAGTTCTCCATGACCGTCTTCGATATGATCTCACGGAGCACGTAGCACGTCAATACTTGCCGCATCTCGATGATTAGTGGGTTTTTTTTTTTTTTTAATCTAGTTTTTTTTAAGTATTATGTTATGTTTCTTTTTTTAAGTATTATGTAATGTGTATTTTTTTTTAAGTATTATGTAATGTTTTTATTTTTAATGAAATGGTATGTTTTTAATATATATTTAAAAAAAAAAAAATCGGTACTAGGTACTACTCCTCCACTTAGGGTAGTGTTAGGGTAAAATTGAGTAGTTTTGAGTTGGAGGGTTTTATTGGATAGAGGTGATGCAAGACCCTGTACAGTGCACTACCCTCCTCTAATGGTTAATTTGTCTTCAGCCTCATATACTTGTAAATACACTCCACAAAAAATAAGGAAAAGTCATTTCTTCACAATTTTTTCTACACATTTTAGAAGTTTATGGACAGTTAACGATGTGTAGAAATTGGTTATATTATAGTTAGCCGCTCAAATTGAAAGTTATCTCAAATTAAAAAGTATAGAAAGCATACCATCTTTCGACACATAGCAACCCCTTCTCCCTCTTTTTTCTCTTCATCTTTCTTTCCTTTTTAAAGCAACTATGTACCATTTTTCTTCATTTTATTTTTTCAATCATGTTCTAATACCTTAATCAAGATTTAATCACACCAATTCACGATTAATTATATCAATTCAAGATCTAAATTTTCAATTCGTGATTTAATATCTTCAATTCGATATAGGTTTTATTAAAAAAAATTCTCAAGTGTTTATGATAAATTAAGATAAATAAAACTAAAACTCGTGGTTAGCTTTTCATCTTTTGTGGTTTCTCATTTTTTTTTCTTACAAAAATTTTAAACAAATGAAGTGTTCATGAAAATGTATACAAGATGTTTGATAAAATGTGTCAATAAGGTTTTTCTTTAATCTAGGACTTTTAAAGTTTTTCTTTAATCAAGGTGTTTGGTTATGTTATTTGTAGCTATTGTTATTATCGTTTTGTGGCATGTCACAAACGATTTAGTGGTCGTTCAAGCTTTTACTTGAGATTAATGTGATACTTTAGCCACATTTCATTGTACTTAACTTTTCTATGATTATATATATTTTTCCGAGAATAACCTTTTACCCAAAAAAGTGTATCATCAAAAGTAGATACCGGTCGTTTAACCAAACTGGCATTTAGTTTTTTCGTTAAATCTTGGCAGGTGTCGCACACGTAATTAAGGGCGTTTTAGTCCTTTTATGCCCATACTAAACCAAATGGACGATTTAGAGTTAATTACATAATTGGTCCTTGTGGTTTGTCGGATCTTGCAGAAATTGTCCCTGTGCTTTTTTTTTTGACGGGTCATGTCCTCGTGGTATGCAAAAGTTACGGGTTTGGTCCTTTGACGGGTCATGCTGTTAGTTGACCGTTAACTTGAATGTTTTGGCAAACCACAAGGACGATTTATGTAACTAACAAAAAAAAAAAAAAAAAAAAAAAAAAACCGATTAAAAAATTATAATAAAGAACTTTAAAAAAAACCAAAACATGCCTTTAAAAAAAAAAAAAAAACTTTAAAAAAACATTTAAAAAATATTTATTATACTTAAATTTGGGCTTATTTATAATGTGAGAGCTTAAAACTTTTATTAAAATTTTAAAAAATTTATTAAACGGTTTATATCGTTTAAAAAAATTTATACGCATTAAAAAGTTTTTTATATGCTTAAATTTTTAATTAATACTTAAAACCTATTTAATAAAAAAGGAAAGCGTATAAAACATATAAGAAGCGTATAAAAATTGATAAAAGCATATAAAACCTATAAAATGCAGAAAAACGTATAAAAATAGATGAAAATATACAAAATCGTATAAAATACGCGTTAAAAAGTTTTTTAAGTATTAATAAATTTTTAACCTCGCGTTGTGAGGCATAATTTTTATTTTCATTTTTAAAAGTTTTTTAAGTGTTAATAAAAAATTTAGGCCTCATGTTGTACATAAAAAAAAAAAAAAAAAAAAAAAAAAAATTGGCCTCACATTATACATAAAGACAAATTTAAGTGTAATAAATATTTTTGTAAACGTTTTTTTAAACAATTTTTTTTTTTTTTTTTTTTTTTTTTTTTTTAAATCGATTTTCTTTTATTTAATCGCTTTTTTTTTTTTTGGTTAGTTACATAAATCGTCGCTTGTGGTTTCTTAAAACATTCGAGTTAACGGTCAACTAACAAACGTGGCCGTCGAAGACCAAACCCAGAAGCTTTTGCATACCACGAGGACATGACCAAAAAAAAAAGACAAGTGACATTTTCTGCAAGATCGGACAAACCACAAGGACCAATTATGTAATTAACTTAACGATTTATGTAACAAACAGTTTAAAAAAATATTATTTTTTAACTAAATGTAGGTCCCATCACTACCCTTCTCCCTCTTTAAAGGTGTGTTTGGTACACGGTAATCGGAATGGAGGAATGGTTTCATTCCGAATATTATTGTTTGGTTTAAAACTTGAAGTCATAAATATAGATATCATTTGACATACTCCATTCTTTACCCATTAGATTGGTTTGTAGATTTATCAGTGACCCACATAATTTCCCATGTTCTTATCCTCATTAAAAGCACATTTTGGTTTGTAAATCGCTTTGATATCAAAGCCTTTAATATTGAACCTAACAACATAATTGGTATTCATACACTAATTCATTCCTATTTTCATTCCACCATATTATCAAAGAAATACCAATTGTGATTCATGTTAACAACCAAACGCACAACTTCATCTTCTTTACCAAATCTTCAACATATCAAAATATGAGAATTTTCCTAAGGATTACACAGCAGATTTTTTCTCTCACTACATCATTTTTCTCTCTACAATCACCACCATAACAATTTATTGTTTTCGACACCACTATCTCCAACTTTCTCCACCGTTGATGTCACCATGTCCGGCTACCTTCGCTGCCGCTGCCATTACCCATTTACCCTCCGACTACATACGACGGATCTGCCAAAATGGTGGTGGAGAAAGTGATAGATGAAGTTGGGAACGGGTGACATTGGCACAAGAGATAAAAGATGGAGGGTTATAAAAGTTTAACAAAACCCATCAAAGATCTATTGCGGCTTGTTTGGTATAGTACAATCTGATGTTGATTCTTCTTTGGCTCGCACCATTCTTTCTAATCCGGATTTGATATGAATGCATCATCTGTTTAAAATCGATAGCTATGAGCACACACACAACACTATTCCCAGGATTGATTTTTAATTATGTTTAAGATCTTAATTTTTATAGGTTAGAAAATATATTATATGTTAAAGAAGTTCGAATTTCATTGTTGGGACAACATTTGAGCAGATCCAAGACATCACAACTTGACTACAATTTGATTTTGTATTTTATTTCTTATGAATGAATATAATTTTTTACAAAATCACCTATGTTTATACGTTTCAATAATATATTAGAAACCAATCAAATAGTGAGCACCGGCCCAAGGAAGCTCATGCCACTTCGCCAAAGAATCAACACCTCTGGTCACCGAAAAAATATGGATAAAGCTTAAGCATTCTAATTTCGATTTTGTGATGATAAACATGAAAAATACATACGCGAAACGCACTAACGATAGCAATGGTTTCAGCATGATATTTGTTGGCTGACGGATGAAGGTGATAAGCAAGTCTTGCTTTGCTGCCCTATGTTAAGCAAAGTGAGTTGATTCGTTTCAGGCCATGTTCTTAAAGGAAGCATTTGATAATCATCTATATATGTAAGTGAGAATTTCATTGATTAACTTATAATGGTATACATACCAAAGTCAAAGCAAAAGTCAATGCTGCAGTCGAAACTGATCAAAAATTAGAGCATTAGGTGTGGGTTCGCCGTCCACCTCGTCGTGCCTATGTGGCACTTCGCCGACACCTTGCCATGACACCGCCCCTCTTAGCTGTGGCTCGCCATCAAGCAACTCTTCGTCTGCACGACGAGTGGTTATGTGTATTTTTTTATTTTTATTTTTATTTTTTTATTTTTTTATTTAACATGGAAGATGAATGTATAATGGATGATGAAGTGTTTTGGAGGGAAAAAATGCAAATTGTTTTGTTAAAAATGATATGTAGAATAAATGCAAACATAAAATTAAACACACAAATTACAGTAAACATTTAAGTTAAAACACTAAATTAATTAAAAATTAAAGTGAAAACAGCAAATACATAATACGCTTAATACAAACTTTCACCAAACTAATTGAAAATACAAATTAAAAATACGAATCATCTGAGTTGTAACCCTCGTCACTGGAAGAGGATCTAAACTCGCCATCAAAACACTTTCCTAACATGATGTCAAACCAGTTCTGCAAGATATTCAACATCTATGGCCGTATTCCAAACGAAGCGAACTTCGCCGTGGCTTGTTTTCTAATCTCTAAGATTTTCCTCGTCCTGCTCAACTTCACGAAGATGAGCCTCACTAAACCCAAACGGATTGTTTTGGAGGTACACATGTGGAGTGTTAACAGGTGGATTGTTAGGAGGTGGAGTGTTAGCAAATACATTTTCCGGTTGGAAAACCGGAAAGACATCTTCTGGTAGAGTTGAATAAACTTCAACTTCTTGTGGAAAGGTAGTTTCCGGCAGTTGTGGTGCACTTGGGAATTGTGTTGTAGTTTCTGGCAGTTGTGGTGGACTTGGGAATTGTTGAGAGAAATCTTTGCGAGACATTTGTGTGTGTGTGAGTTGTGTGAAACTTCAACTTCTGGTAGAGTTGTATATATAGGCAGATATGATTTTGAATTTGAATTTGAATCATCCCGCTCCATTTTGAATCTGATTTTGAATTTGAATTTGAATATGAATTTAAATAATCTCGCTCAAACTGTACCGTTTAAAAAAAAGGGTGCTTTGATTATTATTATTTTTTTAATTCAAAAGTGTACACTAATATTTTTATTTTACTTGTATTTAAATTTGAAAGTACATATGTTTTTTTACCATATATTTTACGTTTCGTATATTTTTTGTTGTGTTGTATAATGTTTATTTTTAATTAAATGAATTTAGTTTATTTGGAAATTTGAATAACAAAAATAATGTTGTAAGTGGTGGGCCCCAAATGAGTAAGTCGATGTTAGTTGTGAGTGCGGTGGGGGGTTGTGGTTAGTTGTGGAAGTTTGTTATAGTGATGTGGAGGTGATGTGACGGTGATAAAGAGATGAACTTTAGTCACAACACCTAATGCTCTTAGGTGCCGTTTGGTTTGTTGTCCGGAATGATAATCGGTATGGATTTGATATAGGGGTGGAATATGAATGACTATAAGTTAAGGTATCAATATCATAAATGTTGTTTGGTAGGATAATTAGATGAAAAGTGTTTTTAAATTATGTGAGGGAAAATGATGGGCTCGGGAATCAACTTTCATTCCACACCTTTTAGATAACTTTTAAGTATAACAACATATTTAGTATCATTCTTTTTTTTGATTCCGATATTAACTAACCAAATACCTATACATGGAATGAAATCCATTGATTGATTTTCATTGGCGCATACCAAACACACCCTTAGTGTTTCTCTTTTATTGTATAAAAGATTATAACTAATATAAAGATGGGAAACTAAAAAGTATTTTCTTTATTAAAACGACTTTGTGAGAATATTTTCTTTTTTAAAACGACTTTGTGTTTCAATTTTCAAAGTTGGAGAAAGAAAAACGTAAAAATTCAATGGTTCTACAGTTACGGTTTGGGTTGTGCTGCTTGTGCATATATTTTATTTTTTAAGTTGGGCCATCGTACTGCGTTACCACTTGACGAGGGTGACGTACGTAATTTCTCTAGGGGTGCGTTACCACTTGACGGCGTTGAGCATTTAAATTCGTTTGGGTAACTTTGTTGTACTAATTGTTTTGAGTACCTTTAACAATTTGTGTATTATTAATGACTATTTTATATATACTAGTAGGGTACTCGCACGATGTGTTGCGGGTATCATGTGACTATATTTTCTGACAATTTGATGTTAAGCGGCCATACTTTTTATTAAACAATTAATTTACAAATACCAATAACTTTAGTTAAGACAATGCAAATAATTTTATCTCCTGTTAACCGAAACTACCACAAACAAAATCTTGATTCTTTCATTCAGCATAATTATCCTTCGTTAATTTTGAAGCCGACCGACCCAGTTCAACCCTCATGCTGCAATGGCGGCGAATCGATCGGCACAACGGCAACTCGAATAGGTCGACCGACCACTGCGGGGATCCTAATGGCTTTATTTTTAAGTGTTTAGCTTATTAGCTTGATTAAATTCTATATCTATACTACATATAGTAGAAAAACGGTCAAAGGTGAAAAGTTAAAAAGTTGAATTGTTGAAATTAGTCAAATAAGAGAGAAATGCATAGCGTAATTAATACTTTATTAAAACACCTCATTACTTAAAAGTACAATAATTTATTCACATTGTACAATCAATTAAAAGCACATCTACCAAATTAAAAACAACCAATTAAAACACCCTTACTAAAAAGTACAATAAAATTCATAACGGTACAATTTAAAGAAGCTACAACATAATCCAAAATATAAAATAATTAAACACACTAATTAATGATATTTTTAAAACACCCTAAAATGAAAAGTACATGTTATTAAACACATTATACAAATTAATAAAACACACAAAACTTCATACAAGCTAACAAGTTGATGTTACATATAGTTTTGAAAACCGACCGAATCGGACCAACGTGTTAAGCGGGAACCGTGTCGCCACCGTTCGCTAACCAATTAAACCCATCCGAAAACAAACCAGAGGACCCGTTGAAATCGATACAAACCTGGTGAATCGGTCTCATCGAGATCTATTTATCTGATTAATCGTCACGTGTTACTCGCCAAAACGCTGCTGAAGCCACCGCTATATACTATATGTAAAGGAAAAACCAAAAAGTTAAAAGTGAAAAGTTGAAACTAAAAGTGGAAATGTTGAAGACATATATTTCAAAAGGAAACTATTAATACACATCGAAAATCGGGTTGACCCGGGACGCTTCAAACCCGGCGGGTTGACCCGATTTAATTTGACTTGTTTTCAACCCAACCTGTCTGGTTGACTCGGTTTAAATCGACTTGTTTTTTTTTTACCGGAAATGTTCAACCGGTTGAACCACCCGGGTCGAACCAGGTTTCAAATTTGACAAAATTATATGAGAAATAATGAAGTAATTGTGGAACCCGTGACAAATTTGAAAAAATGATAGACTATGTAATTGTAGTTTTTGTTGTTTATTTTGCTTTGACACATGTACGTTGTCATTTGTATAATGTTATTTTGAAAAATGTTGGTCTTGCACCACTTATGAGACTAGCATGTATCAATCGTATTTCAAAAGTTAATATATATTGTATAGCCCTTTGTCCGGTATATCAATAATGTTATGTAAGTTTATTAGAATCACAAAAATTAAATAGTATTTATCTTTAGCCATAATTATTTGTACCCCAAACAAATAGCTTTGAACAATGCTTAAATATCTATGCAAATTGATAGTATAAAATAATCTTATTATTATGGTGATATTAAATTTGTAAGGTTAAAAGTTTAAAAGCCACACACCAAATAATAAACGCTACACATGTAAAAAAAAATAGTTATCACGCCTCAATTATCGACAAAACAAGAAAAGACGGTCACTTGTGCGTTGGTATACATTTAAACTACAATATAATATCACAACTACATAATATTCTTTTTGTAATGCTTGAATATATTATTACTAAAATCTTAATAACTTAAAAGTTAAAACAATCCTATAAAATGTTGATAACTTAAAAGTTAAAACAATCCTATTAGAAATATACTTCTACACTTAGATCGACTCCACATAATTTTCTTGAAAACTGTATATTTCTGCTGCTATTTAACCACGCATCATAATTATAGTTATTCGAAAATGATTCTCGACGCTTCAAATCGGTTTGTTGAAAGAAACTTATGGGTCGTCAGATTTTCAGAAAACTAGACACTTGCCGCTGAACAGACAGTCTGACTGCCTAGTTGTGATTAAATGATTATATATTTTGGTGAAGACATTAATTAAATAGTGTATTAATTGTATGTATTGAATAGTGTTTTTTAGTTGTATTTGTGCTTCAAATAGTTTGTATATAGTGTTTTATTAATTATACCTTTTATCAAATGATGTTTTAAACATGACATTAATTATAAATGTTGACCAGTCAATATGTGTAGGTGTTTATACATAAATTAATTATACATATAGCTTAAGTAGTTGTATTTGCTTAAAATTTATACATGAAAGTCTTAAAAAATTGATAGAAAGAGTGTGCTAAATGCTTTATAAATATTACTAGCAGGGTACCCACGCATTCTTGGTACGGCACTCGAAATAAACCACAGTGAATCGTGTATTTTAGTTTATTATATTCTTTTTCGACAATAAATTTATGGATATCAAGAATTTCGTTTAGCTGTGCCTATTCGAACTCGAACCCGATGGGTCTGCGCCTATTTGGCTCATGCCCGATTCGCTCGAGGCCATTTGGCCCTTAGATTCGGAGCTTAAGCCCATTTTTCAGGTTAACCGTTCGCTTGAATATCTCAGATAATACGCTTTATTATTTGCATTAGTGACATTTAATGCGAGTCTGCGTAGCGTTGGCAGTGAATCTACTGAAATAAAATTTTCGATGAATCACGTATTTTAGTTTATTATGTTCTTTTGATAATAAATTTACTGATTTCAAGAATTTCGTTTACCTCGCGTCTGCTTGACCCATGCCCACCGGGCTCGACCCGTTGGTCCGTGCCCATTTGGATCGCACTGTTCGAGCTCAGGGCCCATTTTGACCGTTCTTCTGATTCGAGCTTGAATATTGTATAACGTCTTTATTATTTGTATTAGTGACATTTTAATGGGAATTATGTTTAAGTTGGTTGTACTGATATCTTGATAATTTGTATTTCTTGTGTAAGGGGTGTTTTAATAACTGCATTAATTGTATTTATTGACCATTTAATTAATTAACTACATTAAATATCTTGACCACATTAATAGTGTTTTGTATTTTGTACATTAAGCTTTAAAACTTGTAAGTCTTAAAATTAAGATTGATGAGAAAGATCATTAATATTGCATTATTTATTGTACAATAGACTTTATATTTTGTAAATCTTAATTTTAAAACCATGAGTAGAGAGATTCATTCCTCTATTATAAGACGGTCATTTTAGCTATTTAGATATGTTATAAAGTTACCATTTTTTGGTTCCGGTGAATATGAATGCCATCAAACATATAGGAGCACTGGACCACCCAACTGCACTAGTTAATTACGGGTGACTTTTTTCACTTAATGAAGGGCACTTGTGTCGCTCAACGCAATTGACTAGCGGAAAATGTTATAAATATTTTAAAAAAAAAAGACGAATCCACAAAAGAAAAGAGGATGAGCACTACAAGAAAAATGTCCTTTAGCGACTGTTTTAGCGACATCTTTAGCGACGTTTTTTATGCTTGCGACATTGTTAGCCACATCAAGTGATCGGTCGCTGTAAACGAGTCGCAGATTTTTGCGACTTGTGAAACTATGTCGCTAAACATAGCGACAAGTATAGCGACTTCTCATAGCATGTCGCTATAAAATTGCGACATAGATAAATCATGTCGTAATTTATGTCGCTGTTTGATAAACATGTCGCTATTTAAGTCGCTATACACATCGCTAAATTTAGAAAATGTCACATTTCAGTAGCTGCTAGAGTCGCTATTTTTCTGTAGGTCTCTTTTTTGTGCCAATATATTTGAGCACCATTGCTACCCGTGTCATTAAATTGAGAATTAAATGCAATACAATAATTAAAAACTTGCAATAAAATTAATTTAAAAATATTATTACACTATTACAATAATTACATGTAATGGCCCAATAAGTCTGAACTTTTCTTGGGTACAGATATAAGATAATGGTATCGTAAGTTCCAATTGGTTTTCTACAAAAATAATGAACAAACATTGTCACCGCAATTCCGATACAAGCCCTACGTGCCCAAGCAGTAATAATATTACTGTGTCTTGCGCAATTCATAATCTTTGACGCCCCCTGAAATATAATATCCTGTCAAAAGTTAAATAATCTGCTGCGACTGTAACATATAATTGAGAAAAGAAACAATCTAACTCGGTAATAAATAACATGTCGACTGTATAGTTAGATATATACAATTTTGTACATATGACAATCTAATAAATTTGAAATAAGCACTTTTGGGTCAAGCCAACCCAAATTATTACCAAAATCTACCCGTTTCACCCCATCTCACCTAATCTGTCCGATATGCCCATTTTTACCTATAACCCGTAGGCTCTATATTAATCAACACATAAGATCACCCATCTTGACCCAACCCATCTTGACCCATTACCAACCCACCCGTTTTATAACATCTAGTTTCTACAGATCTTTATTGCATATTGCAGTTATAAACACGGAAAATGGTCTGACCTGTAGACCGATGACACTATCCTCCACCACCAAGCATGCTTTGTTTGAAATGCCTAGTTTTTGGAAACGCAAATTTGATAAACAATACAACTGTAAATACATAGAAACTACCTTAGAAGCTGTGATATACACAGAAACTACCTTAGAAGCTGTGGTAGAGAATGACGCAAATATGGCGACGTTTGTTGCGACACTAATTGCGACAATGTCATCTTAAAACAAAGCGCGACATCATTGGCGACATAGTTTGCGACGTCGATTGCATAACGACGCTAAAGCAATCGCTAATTGTGTCGCAACTTTGCGACTTTAGATGGTAGGTCGCTAATTATGTCGCTAAAAGGCTATTTTCTTGTAGTGAGACCCATAAAAGAAAAGATAATACAAGTACACAAGTTAATATTTCACCTCTCTTAATTAAGCTAATTAATAGAGGATGAGACCCATAAAAGAAAAGATAATACAAGTCTGGAAGGTCAATCAACCCAAGCCCACAACTTCAATCTTTTTCTCTTATAAAGCACTGCCTTACAGGGTTAAAGAGATACCTAGAATCATACATAGATCGAAACATATCCATCAATAGAGAAATTGTAGTCAAGCAAATATGATGGTGGTGTTCTTTGCAAGTATACCGATAAGAACGGGTAACCATTTATGCGTGTTATGATATAGAACAAAGAAGTCTGGCGACAAAAGTGACCATCATGGTCTCTGAGAGATAAATAGTGTTACTAGACCTATCATCGACTTCTTAGGCGGTGAGTACAAGAAATCGTATTGACCATGAGGAGATGTTAGGATGGACAAGAACACTAGGAGTGACGTTGAAGAAGAAAATAAGGAAACGCCATCTGCTATCATGAAAACTAAGAAACTAGTTTCAGGATTGAAAATAGGAATGACGCGTGTTATCTTTGTTGAGGTAAAAATCTGTAGTTACCCAAACAAGCTAATCCTTCGGCTAATCGTTCGGTCAAACTCTTCGGATTAGGTCCCGTCGGATCTGTAACACAAAGATAACGCGTTAGCCTCGCCTAGGGTTTTATCCTAGACCAAGCTCCGCTGGGAATGAGTGTTGTTATATGTCGAGTAAAATATAATGAAATGGGGTCGAATTGCTAACCTTGAATCTTGTTTAGCTCCTTTTATAGATGAGAAGCTTTTGTCCTCACCGTAAAGTCACGTGGGCGATAGTGACTCTTTCGAGCGGGGAGTCGACTTTTACTGTTTGGATTCCGTCGGAAAGTGGTCGATGAGTTCGATCAAGATTCCTTTTGTTGAACACACATGCACCTTGATAGATCTTAAGCACTCGGAGATCGTTAGTGTTACCTATGTAATCACAAGCAAACTAATAGAAGATCTCTACAACTCGTATTTTGTAGCGGAAATTAAATACAAGTTACAATAACTAAGAACTCTTTGATCCTCTATGGATCTTTTGATTATAGAAACTCTATGTTTCGGATATATTACAAGACTTGAAAGACTTAAGAAAAACTTAACTATTACATACTATCATGGTTTCTTATATAGGCAAGAAACCCTAATGAGCGTTTTCAATGTACGCTCCTAATACTAACATACACCAAGCATGCATCTAGACAAGCATGCAACTAATCATATTGTTTTGTTAATCATATTGTTTATTACGAGTAAGCTCTACATGTCTGGCGCCAACCTATCTTTAATACGGCTGACTTTTACTCTATCTTGAGCTTATCTCTCCTACGTGGTTCGCACTTTCAAGAAGAACACAATATTCTGCTTTAACACTTCGTCAAGTATAACTTCGCCAGAATCCATTCTTCTTCTGCAGAATCTTCACAGAATCATATTGACCTTAATTCCCAACAATCCTCCCCTAAACTGGAATTTGACTAGGTTAAGTTCCGGTTTCCTTGATAGATCGATAATGTTGTCGAGGATTGTACCATTTACTAAAAATTTCCAAACAAGATCGTCCCATATCTTAAACACTTATGAGCTATGAATGGCCATTAGCTCGAGGATCAAGAACAAAGATTCGAGAAGAAGAACATCTCTATGATGACCGAATCGTGAAGCACCGGATCTTTGCAAAGAACATATGACATCATGTACATCAAAACATATAAGTTCAATACTATTCTCATCACTTCCGGTGTGTTAACTCTCGTGAGAGTGAATCACGAAATTAATGGGTTTGATGTCTCTTTACCAATAGCCATTACTACCGGAGTAGCCACATGTTTGAGTTCGAAAACTATGGTACATTGATAACCATCGATTTATTGGCAAACCAAAGAACCATATAAACGGATTTGACTTGTCTTTACCGTAGCCGCTTGCTCGGGACTAGTCAATTCTTAGAATTGGTGAATCGAGAACCAAATATGGATTGAGTTGCCTTTACCACATGCCATATACATGTGGGCTAGCCAATTCTTGGATTCCAAAAGGAATAGACCATGGTGAATTGATGACCATACAACCCTCAAGAGCTAAGCATGGGTGGTTGTAGACCTATGATTTTGAGCAAACCATTACAATTTATCAGCAGATTTGTTGTGTCTTTACCAAAGTGTGCACTTTGGACTAGCCAACTCTTTGACATACACAAGGTACATCGGTGAGTTAATAACCATCGAATTGGACAACAAACAAACCCGCATAAAAGTTAGTTTTTTTTTTTTTTTTTTTTTTTTTTTTTAACTAATAATTGAAAAATTAACACAAGAAAAGACAGTATATACATAACACAAATAAGAAGCAACAAAACAAAGTAATGCGAGGGTACCATGTGTCCCGATATGGATGAGGATGAGGCCTATTGCATAGTTGTTGAAGTTGAATTTTGATCAATCCCACCAATGTTAAAAGACTGCCTTTCATTGCCCACGTGATCCGGAGGAATTTCCATTTCGACTCAAGATCTTTCCATAAGCCTTTTGAGCAAAGGATACTTTCTTTCGAGAAAACATGCGAAAGTGATTCCACCCATAGTCTCAAGCACATGCACACGAGGAGAGGATAGAATCTCCGTGATGCAATCTTCCACCGATGTGAAGTTTTCCCAAATGGAATGTGCTTTGCTATTTGAATGTGAGAGTTTAACAGACTTGAAGATCTCTGGTAAGAACATCCCGTAACCTTGTGGTTCCTTGTTGCGAGAATAGGTGGTAACACGAGTGAACAGAGAAAGTAAGTCCGCCTGCCTACCAAGTGTAGAATTTCCTTTAGAAAGGTGAATTCCATTGAAGTGGAGTCCTTCGATGAATGACATTCATCTCATCATCCTTCAATTTCAATCTACCACCTCATCGAATTTCCATCAGAAAATCGCAGCAGAGCCCTCAACAATGAAAGTTGAGTCATCGACTCAAGATCCAAAGGAGATCTTTTGGCCATTCTCTTCTTCCTCCTCCCAGTCGATAGATTTCCTGTAGGAGCATTTTCATCTTGTGCATTTGTGGTAGGACTTGAAGCGGTAGATGGAGACTTGGTTGGAACACGAAGTGCATTCATCCTGTGGAGCATCTTTATCGCCCTTTCTGTTTTAGTTTCTGTGAGATCAGCTTCCTTTACTCTGGAAGCTTCTTGGGTGTCAATGGTTGCCACAGATGAAGTGGGGACAGATATATCAGGTGCTTCAGGAGAATTGGAATATGGTTCAGCAGATGGACTCGTGTCAGTAGAAGAAGCAACTTTAGAAGTAGCTTCAGCAGGAATGACTGGAGAAGTCACCTTGGGTGGAGCATCATCTGACTTAAGTCTTTTGGCTTCTTGAGCAGCTTCATTCTCAACAATCCTTTTCAAGTTGGTAGAATGTGTTGAAGATGATGATCCGTCCTCATGATTTGTTATATTTATAAAGCAGACATGATCGGGAAAAGCCATGACTTGTTTCATTGTTAACCCGTAGTTGTACATTGAGCATTGGTTCTTCACCACCATTCTCATTTCGACTTTAGAAGGAGGTTTGTCTTTGGCCTTCCGAGCTTTGATGGCCCTCTTTGTGCGATAGCTTCTTGCTTCCTTTGTCTTCCCCGAGCCATCATTCGCTCCACATAAATGTCACCGAGGAAATCTCCACCTAGTATACTTTGAGCTAGAAGGTCTTGAAATGACTTGTCGAGTTAGAATATCCCGGTGTTCAAGCAGTATCCGAACCCTCATTGCATCCAGCTTCTCTTCTTCTCTCGGGAGTTAAAGAGGAAAAGTCCTTTGTTGCAAGTTGATGAGCCAATACTTCACTTTCCTTTGACTTCTCAAACTCTGCCAATCTACTTGCTTGACCTAGTCTTTCCTTCTCACTTACCAGGTCTGGACCAAGCTCATCTTCGCTATAATATCTTTCCTTTATCATCGACTTCTCAAGACACGGTCATCTTTAGTTAAATCAACGATCGAACCTCTCGTAGTAGTACCTAAGTCAACATGTTGATGCAGATTATCAGCGGAGTGGTCATAGCAAAGAATGTCGATGATCCGTCAAGGTGAAAGGTCTGTTGGTTCTTGAACCGATGAAGATTGATTAGGATCCAAGATACATCCTCCATTTGCACATCGCCAGATGCATCCTTATCAACCCCTGTGTTCCTTTGAAGCTTCGAAGAAACCTTATGTGAAAATGATCTCTTCTTCTTTTGTAAAGGATGTGTTCCTTCTTCCTCGAGGAAGTAGCGACCATCGATGAAGGATCATTGAGAGAAACATCACCAACATGTCCAGAGACTCAAATGAGGTACTTCTTGTTCTTCATCGAGGAAACCACAAGCTTCCTTTTGGAGGGCCCTTTAGTTTGTCCTCTAATACCTTGACTTGATTCTCAGTTCTTCAATCTTACTCCCAAGAGATGACTTGGTCTCTCCAAGTTCCTTTTCGGACTATTAACCTCTGCAAAGATACCAGTGACAAGAGCATAGGCAGATGAGAGTGTAATAGGTCCTCGGCTCCACCAGCAGATTGCTCGTGTGGTGGGAGCCGCATTGGACCTTCGGAAGCATCATGGTCATGCTCAATGTGAGGAAGATCTTCATTGAGAGGATCCCTAACAGGACTTGGTGTGGGTAGTCTATTAAGATCTGATTCATCATGTGTAACAAGTGTGGGTGTTGGACTGGGGCAGGGTGGCTGGACTTGACCAACATGAGTTGCTTCAACAGTTGATGAAGGTACCTCATCTATGTTAACTAATGGATTACCATCAGTAGCAACAGGTGAGGAAGGAGGATTATGAGCCACATTCTCCTCATCGCAAATTTCATTACCTTGTGGCAACATGGTCGCTAGCAAGGATGATGTTCCCGAAGTGGGTTCTCATGGTTGCAAACAATTTAGCGATTAAAGAACCCATGGGATAGAAAGATTGGGCTTGGGTAGAGGTGTCTAAAATAATTTGTAAAACCTTGGGTACATTAAAATTTTCCTTTTCTTTTGAATATTTTCAACAAAGTTTTCAAAAATATACTTAGAAAAATTGAAAGATACCCTCGGGAAAGACACACAATACCATAGCCCAGGTTGTGTAGAGAATTGGTCCCATCCTCCGATCTTGTTGCTCATGCATTGAAGCAAAGATGTGAACCAGAACCTCCAGCAGGCGTAGTTCCTTCTTCACCACATATCGGTTCTTGTTCCTCGATAGCCAATAGCTCTTAGCCCATTAAGCACATCTTCCCGATTAGAGTAAAATACTCCATCAAGATCTTCCAAGTGAAGCTTCCTCCCTAATTAGGTCCTCTGTTATTATGTACTGCTTCATCAATCACACCCTAATCTCTGCCTCACCTCTTCTTACCAGATTCCCAAAATAGAGTAATAAGTGATTCATATATCTCATTTGGAGAATGAGTTAGAGCA
Organism: Chrysanthemum lavandulifolium; assembly: GCA_022545495.1. Lineage (NCBI taxonomy): Eukaryota > Viridiplantae > Streptophyta > Magnoliopsida > Asterales > Asteraceae > Chrysanthemum > Chrysanthemum lavandulifolium. Next base: position 96,063,734 of record CM040239.1, read on the forward strand.
TAACAAATCTTGGACCTTTTCAGAATTCCACCATTGGTTCGTATAATTCATATCCCTTGCCATTTCCGTAAATGCAACTTTGTTGTGATCATGTTTAAACTCAAGAGCCATGAGGGATATGAGTGTTTAGGTTATGATTCTTGAAATGGTGAGTTTATGTGAAAGCGGAATGAGAGGAATTTGTTTGTCTCAAGAGAGTGATGGTGGATTGATAGTTTTGCCCAAATTATAGTCAAAGAAAAATTGACCGCTTGGTTGACCATAGTGACGTGTATTACATCTCCAACCCAAACAACACTTGGGGAAACATGATCAATCTGTGAAGTTATAACTCACAGAGTGCATCGAGACACGAATAGCCGGTAAGTTTCTAGAATTCTTGTGCCAACCACTCGCATTAAACTCATTGAACCTCGAACCCGTCTATAAAATGATCCCAATGTAACTTATCTCTTCATCAAGATCCCCAAATATTTACCACAAACCCTAGATGCAAAATAACCCCAATTAACCAAATTGCACCATGAATACCAAACCTGAGATCATAGATCTCACTTCCTCATCTTCATCATCCTCTTCATCATCATCAAGTGGTGAATCAAACCCATGGCAACATTACTTTCCTCAACCCTATCCACAACCAAATAAATCGCCCTTTCTCCCTTCTTCAGAAGATGACAGTGTAGTGAATCCAAGTGAATCATTGATGATTCGATGACTCCTATAAGGAGGGAACATCTTACTCCCAACCTCCAAAGACCTCGGTCTCAACAAATACCTCGTGCTGTGAATCCGCCACTCCCCAAAGATAGAGAGGTGGTTCTTGGTCTCACCGCACCATCTTTTGGTGCATCAACACACATCGTATAATAGAAGGGCTTTAGAGGGTGGATCGATTGCATTTTGGTTGAAATGAATAGATGAAGCACAGGACACGTTATTTTTCTCCGCCATCCCGTGGGGTCATCGCCATCATCAATCGCTTGCATCAATCCATCCTCCCATTTTGGTCCTTAGCATCTTGTCGTCTTTGGTCATGCATATCCAACCCGGCCGGTTAGACGGAATGGGTGGTTATGCAAGACCTCACAAAGCAAAGCCAAGATTCAATGCATATCCAACATTCACTTAGATTTGAATGAAAGATATACACTAGATTAGGCTTAGCTTAAGTGTACTGACAGATCTTGAAGATGCATATGTAGTAGGTTGACTTTATATAAGTCGAAGTCAGAAAAGCTATTCTTTGAATGAATGAATGAACAATTTGACTTCAATTTCTTTTCTTCAAGATTATAACTTCATGGAATCAAATTGTTTGCTTCAAGATTTAAATATCGAAGAAACAAGCAACAATCTTTAGCTATCTTGACCATGTACCATTGAGTCACACTTGATGAATTTGAACTTGATCATGGAATGGACAAACTGCAATCCAGACAACTGCAAAACAGACACAACACTACACAAGAACAACACAAAAGCAAGCTAAAGAATAATTAGACAGTTAGTGTTAGCAAAGAATTATAAAAATGCAAATTAGAGAAAATTAAAAAGATAAAATGTATTAAATAAACGCTATCACTATTGGCAAAATGATGTTTTTACAAATCTAATGATAGAAGCAAATTTAGAAAAAGAAAAACTGAAAAACTGTTTATTGAACAAAATGACACACAAAAAAAATTTGCAGAGTTTGCACAAATCCTCCCCTGAGGCATATGCCTCCCCTGAGGCCTATGCCTCCCCTTAAACTATGCAGTCAAGGGTTTAACATTCCAATATTGACCACGAGGTGTTGAAACCTTGGTCCATCAAACGCTTTTGTTAACAGTGTCCGCCACATTATCATCAAGATGAATTTTAGCCACTTTTATCAAATGTTTTCATATGCATCTCTTATAAAGTGGTGCCCGATTTCAATGTGTTTAGTTCGACTATGAAAGACCGGATTTTGACTATGCAGATGGTACTTTGGTTATCTATATGAATTGTAGTGTTCATGAAGTTGTACCCATAGTCCAAAGAATTGGTTTTGAATCCAGAGGACCGACCACAAAGAATTTGCAAAGAAGAACATACTACGCTTCAAGAGTTGAGGCACCACAATGGTTTGTTTCTTGCATTGCCAAGAAATCAACCTCTTGCCAAGAAATTGGCGACCTCCGCTGTGGATCTTCTATCCGATTTGCACCAAGATAATCACCGCCACTATATGCTTCCAACTTGAAAGGAGACTCTTTGGGTACCAAAGGCCTAAAAGAGGTTGGCCTTGAGGTACTTAAAGATCTTCTTGACAAGATTTAGATGGGAAGTAAGTGGAGTGACTTGATGTCGAGAACAAACACTCACAAAGAAATGTAATATCGTGTCTTGAAGTCGTTAGATACATCAATGAACCAATCATGGACAGACAGATGAACATTCACGGTAGATCTCGTTCATTATTTGCTTTAGTCTTTGAGCTTCATAAGGTGTTGTGGCGCCCGACACCTTCCATACCAAACTTCTTCAAATGTCCTCACATATTTATCTTGACAGATAAAATGCCATCCTGCTTCTCACGAACTTGGAGACCCAAAAAGAAAGTAAGCTCTCCCATAGCACTCATTTGAAATTCACCCTTCATTAGTTCCTCAAATTCCTTGCACCAAGCTTCGCTTGTGGAGCCAAAATAATGTCGCCCACATAAACTTGCACTAGAATGATGTCTCGAATAATTCTTCTTTAGGAATGTAGTTTTATCAATAGCTCCTCTCCTATAGCCATGCTTCAAACAGAATGATGAAAGCTAGCATACCAAGCTCTTGGTGCCCGATATAAGCCATAAAGAGCTTTAACAACCTTGTAAACATGATTTGGGTGATCCGGGTCTTCAAATCCCTTGGGTTGAGTGACATAGACCTCCTCTTCAATCTCACCATACGTAAAAGCACCTTTGACATCCATCCGATACACCATGAAACCCATGTAAGAAGCATATGCCAAGAAAATGCGAATTGCTTCAACTCGCAACAAAAACACTTCATCATAATCAATCCTTCCTCTTGTCTCAAGCCTTGAGCTACTAATCGTGCTTTGTTTTTGATCACAACACCCCTAGCATCTCTCTTATTCTTCGTAATCCACTTTGTCCCAATGGCATATTTGCCATCGTGAAGTGGAACCAAAATCCAAACCTGCCGATTGTGAAATTGTTGCATTTCTTCCCGCATTGCTTCTAGCCGCCTTGAATCGCTGAGAGCTTGAGAAACACTAGTTGGTTCCACTTGAGAGAAAACAAGCAAATGACAATGTTTGAAGTCCGTGTGATTGTCTCTTCTTTGGTTGGAGACATAAGAGAGAAAAGCAATCGCCCAAATCGAGGACTTGTTATAGCCCCACGAGTTCTAACAGTGCCGAAGATCACCTATGATGTTGGATTGAGGATGAGCAATGTTGATCCTCCGAGTGGCAAGTAATGACTTCAATGGATGAATCAAGATTGGTGATTGTTGGTTCAAATGCAGCATCATAAGAGGGTGAGGTGAAAATGCCAGCTTTGGGTGGATGATTTCCAAGATCGGAGGGTTTTGGAAAGCGTGTATGAGGTTCTCCAAAGTCTGAAGACACTTGAGAAGGAACAGCATAGCCTTCAGCAGATTTGGGGATGGTAGGTGTGACAGAGTCAACTTCAGCAGACACGCGGTTTCTACTGATTCCTTCATTAGCCACCTCCCATTCGCTCGCTCAAGCTTGGCAAGAAATTCTTGAGTCTCAAGCCTAGCAAGGTCCTCAAGATAATGAGAGTCATCTTCATCACTCGTGTCAAGAATATCCTTGAGGTGGTACCGCAATATTGTTGGGGAGAAAGAAGGCACAAGTATAGGTTGCTCATCATATTCAAACTCATTTTCGAGTCATCATCTAAGGACCTGCATTGTTAGTTGGAGACTCTTGAGGACCCGTGATTTTGGTTAGCCAAATTTCGTTGTAACCCGGATAATCGCTATAGTCAAGATCAAAGGACCACGTATGACCCTCGTCCTTGAACATTAGGCTTATCTTCCAAAAATATCGTTCAACGCCTCTATCTTTTGGCTTGCAAATTGTACACCTCGTAGGCCTTACTATGAGTCAATAACCCACAATATAACCATCATCGCCTTCTCATCAAACTTTCCCAACGGATCACCGGTGTTCGAATGGTCACTTGACAACCAAAAGGTTTTAGGTAGTGAATGATGTGAACCTTCCCAAAGAGAAGTTCATATGGTGTTTTGAGTTGTTGTCTTGTAATGGAGACCCTGTTAGCACATAGCACTGTGCCAACTGCCTTCAATCCGTAACATAGTGGGAGTTTAGAGTCTCGCAAGCATTGATCGTGCAGCCTCTATTAGGTCCTATTCTTTCTTTCACCACCCCATTTTGTTGTGGGGTTCTTGGATTACTATAGTCCCTTTTATACCTTTTTGACCCACGTAGTTCTATAAGAACAACATTTTTAAACTCGTCCCATTATCACACCGAATACCCTTGACCTTTTGTTCAACCGATTTTCAACTAGAGTGATGAATTCATTAGCACTTGAGATGTTTCATCTTTGGTTACGAGAAAGAAAACCCAACAAAATCGCTATAGCCATCGGTGATAACCAAATGTAAATACTTATGATCAATGCTTCGACTTGAGTTGGACCAAACAGATCCATGAAGCAACCAAGAGGTTCAAGAATGATGCTCATAGCATTGATAGCTTTGTAAGAAGCTCGTGTTGTTTTCCTTTGTTGCAAGCGACACAATTATGATCATTTGTGAATACTTTGGTGGGAAGACCTTCAACAAGACCCATTTTAGAGAGTTTGTTTATGGTCTTGAAATTCACATGAGCCATCCTCCTATGCCATTTGGTGGACTCATCAAGAGATGCCTTAGCCACCAAACAAGTGAGGTCACCACCTGGTTGAACTTCATTAAGGTTGAATGTGTATAAATTGTGAGTTCGAGGAACTTTCGTAGAATTGAAGTTTCTTCCGGGAGTTTGAAGTCTTTAGACAAAGACAAGACATTCATTCTCTGTGAAGAGAACTTTGTTCTTAGTGTCACAGATTTGTAAACAGAGAACAAGTTGAAATGTCAAGTTCCTTAACATAGTACACATTTTCAAAATCTAGATGAGGTGTCTTTATGGTGCCTTTTCCGTGATACTTCCATCACTTCCTCCAAAAGTCACATTGCCTCCTTCTATGGGAACAAAATTGTGCATCATATCTCTGCTTCCGGACATGCTTCGGGAACAACCACTATCAACAATACCAATATTCTTATGCTTAAGGGATGATCCTACAAACAACAACAAAATATATACATACGGTTAGATTGATGGAGGTTCAAGTCACATCGACTTGAACTCGCTTTGTGGATCATGTGTTTAGGACATGAAGATTTAGAGGATCCACCATTGTTCTTGGTCCTCCATTGATAATTGGGTCCCTTGTTAGTCCAAGAACAACTCACGAGGGCTTACAAGAAGGCCCCATATCCCATCCCAAAGATACATGGAGTCAACATATGTAGGCCAATAACCATGTTTAAAGTATGGGCTAGTTGGTTGCACATAAGGTGCGGTAATCGAACCTCTAATGAGAGTCAGATAGTCGCTTGAGGGACATAAGGTGGAATATTAGCAACATTGGTCCACTTAGATCTATGTTTCGTGAGTAGCACATGCACCCAATCTTTGCTCATAAAAATCACAATCCTTAATCAAATGAAATTTACTTCACATACAAAACATGTCTTCTTCTTGGAAGATTTATTCAAATAGGAGATGTTTGATTACATGCGTAAGTACTTAAAACAGATACATTCAAGGAATTGTTTTAACAGATCGATTATTCAAAGATGTAAAGACAAGTCTTGTAAGAAACTGCCTTGGAAGTTGATTCTCGCCAGCCTTCCTTAGAAGGCTTGTAAGTAGACCGGGGTGCGAGGCTTGGGTGTAGGCTCGAGCTTGGGAAGGTCGACTTCTCATTTGAATCACGACTTTCATAGGAAGTAGACCTTGATCCGATGAATTGTCACCGCTGAGCAAGAGACAAAGTCATTAGATGAGGTATCGTGGTCCGCAAGTCTTTTGACTTTTGCCATATAGATGATGTGATCCATCAAAGTCCACGATGATGGATGTGTCTCAGGCATAAATTCACCTCTAATAGGACCAGGACAAGATGCATATTACCTTCTTTACAAAGTTAGCTAACCTCACGGTGTGGATTTACGACCATCATACCTAGCTTCTACTCCTACATATTTTTGAAAACCTAATCCTAAGCCGAGGTTACCGATTGACTGTTATAGAGTTCTCTAGCCGATTATCACCCAAATTAACCATTGTTTATTCCTAGCTATTTCCTCGCCTACCTTTTCTTTAAGCTCTAGGTTCTCGACACGCCTTCATCGCTTGCTTTCTCGAGATAGTTTTAAGTAATTATTAGCAACTTCTAGATCAAACTGTAATACCTTTATCTTTTCTTCATAAGCTATTTGATTCTTTTGAAACCAAACTTTTGTCTTTCATCGCTTTTAACGCTAGTTTATGAGCTTCATTTTCAACATAGCATTCATCAAACTTAGGTTTCATAGCATCATACTCTTCTTTAAGTTCATTGTATCTTAGACTACAACCAAATATCTGATTGTGTACCGAGATAGTCCCATCAAGGCAAACCGATCATGCCTTTCATCCGGTACACCTTGCCAACAATCCAAGCTTATCAAGATCATGAGCTTCCTCATTCACTGTGTTCATGTGCATCCAGTTGACCTGCTCATCCATGGTGAGGAGAGTCAAGCTCCAGCTTTCCTCTGTTTCTAGCGATAGGAAATGTAGTTGGCTCCATCTCCACTTTTTCTCGCTTTGCATTCTCTCGAGAAATGCCCCATCCGATGACAAGTGAAACACTTGACTTTTCTCCTATCAAAGCGAGTGGTTCCTTTCCTTGAAAGAAAACTTCCTCCTGCACTTTCTTCAAACCTTTGATGTCTACCGACAAGAATGCCACTGCATTTTCGCCCATCTCCTCCATTTCAAGAGGTCCAACCGATCAAAGTCTTCATATACAAGATATCTGCTGAGTATCATAATCAAGAACAAACGAATGAAGAACATCCTCCATCACACTACTAGTCTTAGTTTGAGAACAGGTGGAGGGACGAGTGTTATGTGGTGGAGTGGGAGTGCAAGATGATGGAAAGTAGTTGAACGGGAGATGATGGAAAGTAGTTGGAACCAGTGAGTGTGTACCATCATGTTGGAGTGAGATGTCCCAACAAAAGTCGCATGGCCGTAAGAAGATGTACGGTAGGGAGTCCCGACATCGTTTAAGGGTTCTCGAGTCATTATACAAATTTCATCAAAGGTAAGCATGTCCAACCCTCCTTTAGCCTCGAGGGCAATACTTACATGTAACCATGATGGAGGTAAAGATCTAAGAAACTTTGAGTTGCAAATATCATTATCGTTTTGCATTCATTTGGTTTAATGACCAAAATTTAATATCTCCAAAGAAGGTGAATGAATGTTTGATTGTATGGGGTGAGAATGGTTCTTAGTATCGTAGAGACTTTCCCGAGGCTCGATACCACTTGTTGAACACACATGCACCTTGATAGATCTTAAGCACTCGGAGATCGTTAGTGTTGCCTATGTAATCACAAGCAAACTAATAGAAGATCTCACAACTCGTATTTTGTAGCGGAAATTAAACATGTTACAATAACTAAGAACTCTTTGATCCTCTATGGATCTTTTGATTATAGAAACTCTATGTTTCGGATATATTACAAGACTTGAAAGACTTAAGAAAAACTTAATTATTACATACTATCATGGTTTCTTATATAGGCAAGAAACCCTATTGAGCATTTTCAATGTACGCTCCTAATACTAACATAGACCAAGCATGCATCTAGACAAGCATGCAACTAATCATATTGTTTTGTTAATCATATTGTTTATTCCGAGTAAGCTCTACATAATACTGCGCCAACCTATCTTTAATACTGCTACCGACTTTTACTCTATAATCGAGCTTATCTCTCCCACGTGGTTCGCACTTTCAAGAAGAACACAATATTCTGCTTTAACACTTGCAAGTATAAATTCGTGAGAATCCATTCTTCTTGGCGAGAATCTCTTGGCGTAATCTTCGCGTAATCATATTTACCTTAATTCCCAACACCTTTCCTCTTATACATGGTGATGTCAGGTATCCATTATACCGAGGGTTATGTCTAACCCTTCGGTATATGCTGGTCTAAGTTTGCTTGGTCTAAATTGGCTTGTATGCTTTATCCGGAAGATTGCATATTGTGTCGGGCGGTTTTGCTTTAGTGCCAGGGAGTTAGGTTATTCGGCGTTTTACTAATATGCCGGGGGGTTGTATGTCGGGACATACGCCAACATGTCCCCCCCCAGTATCATGTTAATGGATGTATTCATTATATGATATTGGGAGTATATGGTGACCTTCGGTGAGTATTGCCCCGGCCATTCTTCTTTCTTTTCTAATAACCTTCATTTTTTTTTGTGACACGTCAGCAAGACACGTGGCAGTGTGATGCATCGATGTTAGGGCACGTGGCAATGGCATGTGTTGTGTGGTGATGATGATGCCACGTCACCGTCTGTCATGACGGGACGCTTCAGCTACTCCTCTTTGTCGCCTATAAAAACCGTTGTTATTCTCATTTTTACCACAGTAAAACTTTTCACTCACCCACCTTCTCTGCGTTATTTGGCCGGACGATTTTATTTGCTCTTCGTCTACTATCCAGGTACTCTTCTAGTTTTTCTTCTTTAGATTTTAAGGTGTAATCATTCCTTCCGGCTAAAATGTCGAACCGTCCGGTTCTTTATCCGCCGAGGATCCGGCCGCTTCGAGGGTCCGTCACAACCAAAACCTAAATTTGACCTGGATAAATATACCTCGATTATGACTGATTGATCATTACAGTGGGCCGTGAAGGAATTTGGGATACCCTCCGATCTTCATCCGAGGTTCCCACCGGCTGATTTTACAATGGGGCAAATAGGAGATGATGCCATAGGATTGTACTTACAATATTTCCTTGAAGGTGGAATTTCCGTCCCGTTTTCTAGTTTTCTTTTAGATGTTCTTCATTATTATAAAGGTCACATTTCTCAGTTAGTGCCAATAGGTTTGCATAGGGTTACTCTTTTTGAAGTATATAGCCGTAGTCTTCATATTACTCCCACGACTTCTCTGTTCCGAGTCTTTTATAAGTTACATAAACAAGGGCATTGGTTCACCTTTGCTAAGCGAGACGGTAAGCAACGCAAAGTTTGCTTTCAAGAGATCTTGTCTTCACTGAATGGTTGGAAGAGGCAGTTCTTTTTTATTGATCGCCGGGCTGTACCCTTTGCTATGCCGTGGAGGCATCCGGATTCAGATGTCTCCGATCCTTTTCCGACCGGGGAGTTTTCCATGCCTCAAGCGGATTTATTGTCTGCTAATGTTATAGATTTGATAAAATTCACGGGTTTTTGTATGCCGTTGGGTTATCTGCCAAATGGAAGTATCCGGGTTACCGGGCGGCTCTGAAGGATGCCGAGGGGAATGGTACTTGGCCTATGTTTTAGTTTAAGATTTAGCTTGTTTTCATGTGTTTTGCAGCTTTAACCATGTCTGACTATCTCATCAAGCCAAGCTATCGTAAGGGGGCTGCTATGACCCGTGGAGATAAGTATCAGGAGGGGCAGGCTCCTCTGATGCATGTTACCCTTCTGAGTCCAACTGGCACTTCGGTTCCACCGAAGACTGATGCCATGAAAAGGGTCGAGGTGGCTGACCCAAAAGTCCTGGAGGCCAAGGAAAAAAAGAAGAAAGCTGCGGAGGCTAAAGCTGGTGGTTATAAGCCGCGCAAGCGCCCGACCGAAGAAAGAGGTTCCGGTGCGCCCAAACAAAGGAGGAAAAGTCCTACGCCGGTGGTTAACTTGGACTCCACCACCAGTCCAACGCCGCTGAATACCGTGCCTCTGGAAGGTCCACAACCGAATGATCCTCCCACCGTCGATAAGGAGAACCTGGAGGGTCATTCCAGCAATAGGTTGGAGAATGCTGATGTTGAGGTTGATGTGAACGCCGGGGCGGATCCCCAAGATCAGAATGCAGATCCGAAGGATCATGATGTCGAAGCATCACACATTGTTGAGCGTACCGCTCCTCGTAAGGATGGTGAGTTGATTTCTCTTTGCTCTTAACTATTTTTCTCTCCGTTGTTATTTATTTATTCCTTTCACATGCTTACCATTTACCTTGTATTTTTTCAGTGGTTTCTCCTCCTTTATGCCGTGAAGGTAAAGGTGTCGTGGGGAGGAGGAACTCGCCCGCCGCCACATACATGCCGGGTGGTCGATTAAGAAGGATGAGAGGGTAAAGGGTATGAGAAATCTGAGGACTTGATGGTTCACTTACCTCCCCCTCGAAGAAGAGTATATGCAGACCTTGACAGACACCGAGGCGGCTCAAAGATCATGTGCTATTCGCGCGGGGCTCTCTTGCCTTTGTTGATTTGCTCGTCCGCTTTGAGAGTCTCGATCTGAGCATAGGGAGTCGGGTCAAGAGCATAGGGATGTGAGGTCACGCCAAGGATAATTTTGCTTTTTGGATAAGACCTTGGGGAGTTGAAGGTGGCGAAGGATGGGCTTATCGAGACTTTCGCCCGGAAGAGGGCTTGAAAAACATGCGCACTTTGAAGTCGAGAAAATTGAATGGTCTAAGTTATCCCTCACTCAGAGCGAAAGGATATCCACCTTGGAGAAAGAGTTGATGGAGACTAAGGGGGCCTTGAAGAACGAGGAGGAGGAGAATGCTGCCCTTCTGAAGCAACGCCAAGAACTAGCCGTGGCCGCAGGGAATCTTGAGATTGATCGGTCAAATCTTGTCCGGGATTTCATTCCTACTTTTGTGGCTCGCCTTCTTGGCAGCCACGAGTATAAGGCTTCTTTGGCTGCTCCCTTCAGTCTGAGTGGGATGGCTGGGTGGCTGGACGGTGTGTCAATTGGTCGTTCGGAAGAAGAGGTGCAGAGGATTTTGGCTGACACTGAGGATTTAGATTTGGATGCTCCTAACAAGTATCTGGCTATGTACGATGAGCTTTTTGTTAAGAAGTATCCTTATGTTGCTAAGGTCAGGAATGCTTGTCATCGTCCGGTCGCTGATATCATGGCCTTGGTGCCAGACCCTGCTCCGGAGCGAGTTGTTGTGGATAGAGGCGAAGACGGAGGGCCTAGTGTTCCTCCTAATTGAAGTTGAGTTAACTTTTTGTAATGGCAATGTCGCCGAACAAGTTTGTTTATTGAAGTTTGTAATGTTTAATGAAATTCTTTTTGGGCACTTTTCTTTGCTTAACGAAACTTTTAGTCATCATTTTTTTTATATCTCTAAGTGCGTGTTTTGCTTGCTTGTCTCTGTCTTGGTGCCTGATAGATCGTTCGGTAGGTTTATAGCGATCCTTTTTGGATACGAACCATTTCTTTTGTCGCCTGGGCAACCTCTTTTGGGTATAAACCGCTCGGCACTTTATGGCAACCCTTTTGGATATGAACCATTTGGGTATTTATTTGGCAACCCTTTTCGATATGCAATTTGCCTCCTTTTGGGTATAAACCGCTCGGTATTATGGCAATCCTTTTGGATATGAACCATTTTATATTTGCCTCGGCAACCCTTTTGGGTATGAACCGCTCGCACTTTATGGCAATCCTTTTGGATATGAACCATTTTATATTTGCCTCGGCAACCCTTTTGGGTATGAACCGCTCGGTATTATGGCAATCCTTTTTGGATATGAACCATCTTATTTTTGCCTCGGCAACCCTTTTTGGGTATGAACCGTTCGGCACTTTATGGCAATCCTTTTTGGATATGAACCATCTTTGAACACTGATCATTTTTCCCCAGAGGTCGCGAGCCTGTCAGGGGGATCACTCAATAATTATATTCAGAAAACAATAGGTATGTGGAAAATTGCCCCTCCGATATCCGGGAGCTATGTTTTTCATTGATAACTGTTTCAACAATCGCCTCGGGCTTACTGCTACAAAGTTTTCTTTATCTTACAAGAAGCACTTCCTTAGGTTCACCACATTCCGTGCACGGGGACCTCTTTTCCTTCGCCGCTTGTAACTTGTATGAACCGTTATCATATGCTTCTATGACTTGGTATGGGCCTCCCGCTTGGTCCCAACTTTCCTTGGTCTTCTTGCTCGCTAGCTTCATTTTTCCTAGATGAAATCTCCTACTCGAGTTTTTCACCTCTAACCCTCCGATTGTAATATTGCTCCACCCTCTTTTTGTACCTAGCCTCTTCAACAGCCGCTGAGTCCCTTCTCTCTTCCAGTAAGTCCAGGTTTAAACGCATTTCCTCTTCGCTTCCTTCTTCTGTCATCATCATCGTTCGGAAGGTGGGCATGCCAATTTCGCAGTATCATCGCTCGCTCAGATGTCAAACCGAACGGTGTTTCACCGTTGCTTGTCTTCAAGGATGTCCGATGAGCCCACAAAACGCTCGCAACTCATCAACCCATCCGCACCTACTTTTGCCTAGTCTTGTTTTGAAGCCATGCATCAAACTTTTGTTTGCTCGCTCTACCGCACCATTGGCTCGAGGGTGTGCCACAACAAGATTTATCTGTTTGATGTTGAGTTTTTCGCACCACCGCTTGAAGGGATCATGGATGAAGTTGTCGCCGTTGTCGATTATAATTATGTGTGGCAAACCAAAGCGACACACGATATTATCCCATACAAATTTTATGACTTCCTTTCCTGTGGTCTTTGCCAGGGGTTTGGCCTCCATCCATTTTGTAAAGTAGTCGATGGCCACGATGACATATTTTACTTTTCCGGCGCTTCAGGAAGGGGGCCCAACACATCCATTCCCCATTGGAAGAAAGGCCAAGGTGACATAATGGAAGTCATAAGAGTCTTGGGTAATTTGGGAACCGGGGAGTGTATTTGGCAAGATTCGCATTTTTGAATGACCTCTCTAGCGTCCCTGTGCATTGTCGGCCAAGAATATCCTTGCTCGACCGCTTTGCCACCACGGATCTTGGACCGAGTGCATGCCACATGCCCCTCGTGCACTTCTCTTATCACATAATTGGCCTGTAGTGGGCCCACACACCTTAACATTGGACCCAAATACGACTTTTTGAACAGCACCCCGTCTTCCATTGTATAATGGGGTATCTTCATCCGTAGGTTTCTTGCTTCGTTTTCATCGTTCGGCCACTTTCCTTCGGTAATGCACCGGATGATTGGAGACATCCAGTTTTCCTCCTCTTCTTCCACTATTGCTCCAATGACCTTTTCCTCCGTTGATGGTGTTTCCAATACTTCTACGAGTATTTCCTTGGTCAAATGGTCAAATGAAACATATGCTAACTTGCTTAACACATCGGCCTTCCGTTCTCAGGCTCGGGATGTTTTGTATTCGAATCGCTTAAACATCCAATATACTCTTTGCCTTAGCCAAATATCTTGCCATGCTTTCCTTGTAGGTGGTGAACTCCGCTGATTTGGCCGACACTAGGTTGGAGTCCACTTTAGCACTTAGCACTTGAATCTTCATGTCCTTGGCTATCCTTAATCCGCCAAGAATGCCTCATATTCCACCTCGTTATTTGTGCTTGGGAAATTTAGCCGAAGAGCATAAGTGTATTATGTTCGGTCCGGGCTTATCAACACCAAACCTGCTCCGGAGCCTTTCTTGTTAGACGCTCCATCCGTGAACAGTGTCCATTCCTCCTCTGTGGTTGAGATGTTACACACTTCTTTGCTTTTTCCTTCTTTTCCTACTTTGCCGACCGGTATCTCATTTATGAAATCTGCCAAGACTTGTCCCTTGACGGCGTTCCTAGGGATGTAAGTAATTTTGTATGCTCCCAACTCTACCGCATACTTCATCAACTTCCCCGAAGATTCGGGCTTGTTCAAAACGTCACGGATGGGTTGGTCCGTGATCACCTTAATGTGGTGGGCTTCAAAATATCTTCGGAGTCTCCTGGAACAATGCCGTAGAGCCAAAGCCAATTTTTCTAGAGGGGCATAGTTTCGATCGGCATCGTGGAGTGTTCTGATGACATAGTGCACCGGCATTGTTTGCCTTTCATTTATAGCATTAACACATCGCTTATGGCCTCTTCGGCTGCCGCTAGGTACATGAAAAGATCTTCCCCTGCTACCGGGGCTGTTAAATTAGGTAACTCCAGGATCACGCTCTTCATCTTCTGGAATGCCTCCTCGGCCTGCTCGCTCCATCGGTACTCCTTTTGGTTGTCCTTCGTGACGTTCTTTAATGTGTTGAAAAGGGCAAAGCTTTTTCACCGACCGAGATAGGAATCTATTCATGGTCGCTAGCTTTCCGCCGAGGCTCGTGATCTCCTCGAGTGTTCGGGCGATTGCATGTCGGCTATCGCTTTTGTTTTCTTCAGATTGGCCCTTATTCCTTCTGGACGCTACCACGATCCGAGGAACTTTCCTTCTTCGACCCAAAGGAGCACTTTTTGGTTGAGCTTCATGTTGATTCTTCTGAGGTTGTCAAACGTTTTCGCCATGTCCGCCAATAATTCTACTTCACCGCTCTTGATCACCATATCGCCGACGACACCTCTAAGTTCCCGCCAATTTGCCCTTTGAAGCTTGAGTCTACCACCTTTGATAGGTTGCCCGCGCTTTCTCAAACCGAAGGGCATTTGGTGTAGCAAAAGTTCCATGTCTGTATAGAAGGTCAGTCTTTTCTTCGTCCTCCTCGCCATCCGAACTTGGTGGTACCCCTTGTATGCATCAAGAAAGCACTTGTACTTGTATCCCATCACGGACTCTATTTTCCAATCGATCTCCGGAGGTAGTAGTCCTTTGGGCATGAAGCGTTGATGCTTTTGAAGTCCATGCACATTCTCCATGTTCCGTCCCGCTTAACTAGAACCGGTTGGAAATCCATGTAGGGTATTTTATCGCCCGAACTATTCCCGCTTTCACCATTCTTCTACCTCGGTATTGATTGCTCGGTTCTTTTCAATGAGAACGTTCTCTTTTCTCGGGCTATTGGCCCGTCATTCACGCTGACATTCGGGTTTGTGTTCTATGATTCACGGGGACTCTCGTCATGTCGGCGGTTGCCATGCGAATACATCTTTGTTGTTTTTCAAGAGTTCTACCAACCGCTTTTGCATTCTTTGGAAAAATTGCCCCGATGGTAATCATTTGCTCAGAAACCGAGGGTTTATCATTACCTCTTCGCCTTCCCGCTAGACTCTTCTTCTTCCGAAGGGTATTCTTTACTCTTGTTTTCCGACCCTTCCACCATGAACTATTTTTCTAACCTTCTACATTTCGAGATGATAACCGATCTGATAACCAGGGTTGCCACTCCCCTTGGTGTTGGGAACTTTATCATAGAGTGGATGGTTGAGGGGATCGCCCTTAATTCTCTAATGCCTGATCGTCCTAGGATAATGTTATACGGGGAGGGGGACCTTATCACTGCAAACATCATTATTGCTCGGCGGTATAAGCCATCATTTCCGAAAAAAACGTTTAGGTCTATCTTCCCGAGGGGTCTTATTGTTTCGCCTGAGAATCCCACTAGTGGTGTGTTCGTTTCCCTTAGCTTCGCTTTGATTTCCGGGCCTAGGTTTTGGAAACAGTGTTCGTACATTACTTCCACAGCTTCTCCCGGGTCTACATAAACCCTCATCACGGTGTATCCTTCCACATCTGCTTTGATTATCAACGGCTCTTCGGAAATGTCTCCGGTAGAATGGGGGAAAGCTATAGGACGCTCATCAAGTCTTCCTCTCTACCGTTGGTCTTCCTTTTCTATCCCTTCCTCCGTAGTATACCATATTTATCACCCTTCCTCCGCCGGCCGATTATCTCTAGGGGTTTCTTCCCTTTGCCTCACTTCCTTAATAAATGATCCAACTTGCCCGCCTCCATAGCTACTCTTAGTTGTTCCTCGAGTTGGTAGCGTCATTGGTGAGATGGCCTTCTCACCATGATAATCGCAGAACTTGTCTAAATTTTCTCTCCTTGGGGCCCCTCAAAGCGGGGTGGTGGCAGCTTTAGTTGGAGCTCCGTTGCTAGAATTTCCTTAGGTGCTTTTGAGAGAAGGTTCAAATCTATGGGGCGGGTATCGTACCTGTAATGGTTTCTCCTATAGTCGCTTCGGTGGTCGCCTCTGTAGTTATCAGTCCTTGTCGGGTAGTAGGGGTTGTACTGACTACGGGATTTTTGTTCTGTTCTTCGGTCTCCTCTCTGTTTGTCGGGGAGATTCGCTATTCGGTAGGTTCGATCTGGCTGACTGCCTGCGTATGACTTACGGTTCCATTCCCCTTTAGGGAGTTCCGTGGTGTTGTAGGCTTCCTCCGAACGCATAAAATCGCTCTACCCTCTTCATCATTTCCGTGATCGCCTTGGGAACTCGTCGAGAATCGCTTACCAATTCCGGGCATTTGCTTCCGTTGGTGAATGAGGATATCTGGATTACATCTGGCACACCGGGGATGTAGCTAGCCTCATCGGTCCATCTTTCCTTGAATTCTAGCAGGGTTTCATGAGATTTCCGTACGATCTTTGTGAGTTCCATCGGATCTTAAAGACACTTCCTCCTGAGCGCGAACCTTTCTAGGAAGCTCTCTCTAAGCTCCTCCCAGCTGTCAATACTACCGTTGGGTAATCGCTCGAACCACCCGCTTGCCGGACCGTCCAAAGTTTGTCGGAACATCCAAAGACCATACCGCATTCGCCACCGCCATGATTTGTTGCACCGAGAAGCGAGTGACGCGATCATCCGGGTCCGAGGATCCGTTGTAAAGTTTTATGTTCTTAGGTAGCTCATGTCTTGGTCCGTGAACTCTACTATCCATCGCGTGAATGGGGATCCGGGGCATCTTTGTATGGTTTGTGCATGTCCTCCACGACCGCTTCCTTTCGGATCTTTTCTTTTCTACTGGTGGGTCCTTCGACTTCGTCTCCAAGTCGATCCGTATGGGTTGCAACGGCTTTTTCCTTGGGTGTTATGTCGTTGTATCAAGGCTTTTAGCGATGATATGTGGTTTAGTATTTGTTCTTCTAAGTTAGTGGGTTGTTTCCGGTGGTGTTTCAGTGAGGGCCTGTTGTGGTAGGACCGCCATTTTCTAGCTTTGGTAGTTAGAATAGCGGTCCCACTGATGGCGCCAATTTGTTGAGGTAAAATCAGAAGTTACCCGAAAACAAGCTAATCCTTCGGTCAAACTCTTCGGATTAGGTCCTTCTGACCAGAATACAAAGATAACACGCTAGCCTCGCCTGTGGTTTTATCCCTGACCAAGCTCCGTGAGAATGAGTGTGGTTATATGTCGAGTAAAATATAATGAAATGGGGTCGAATTGCTAACCTTGAATGTCTGAGCTTAGCTCCTTTTATAGATGAGAAGCTTTTGTCCTCACCAAGGTCACGTGGGCGATAGTGACTTTTCAGCGGGAGTTGACTTTACTCTGTTTGGATTCCGTCTGGAAAGGGTCAGTAGTTCTGATCAAGATTCCTTTCCTCTTATACATGTGATGTCATGTGTCCGTTATACCGAGGGTTATGTGTGCGAAAGTATAGGCAACCCAATATAAACAATATAACCTTTATTCAGATCTAAGCTCCAATAGTCAGCTTAGATTAAGTTTACAGGAGTATCCAAATGTTACAAGATTAGATTAATGTCAATGAGACAATAATCATGTAATATGTAAAGACAAGACAAGATCAGTGAAATGATCTGAAAGAAGAGAAGAGAGTGTTACAAAAGACTGCACACTCAAGTGTATCTAACCCTAGATTAAGGGACATATTAAATAGGAGATTAAGTTACACTAAGACCCCTCTAACGGCTATAAATGACTCATCGCGTAAATGAATAACGCTCACAGAAACCACTTCTTGGAACTTTAAACCTTTATTCTTTTGTCCATGATTAACCCCTGTAGAATCTCTCGCAATGATCATAACTTGAAAGCCATTAGAACCGATAGAATGATATTTTGCCACAGATTATTACCCCAAATTCTAACATTCCCCTTAACTGATGAGCAAACATATCAAACAATATTAATTTTTCACACAAAATTTATGCCGATAAACAGGAGATTTTTAGTGAGAATGTCTGCAGCTTGGTTTCAAGAGCCAATCTTTTAGCACTTATAACACCTCTTGCAATTTTCTCCCCGATGAAGTGAACATCGATTTCAAAGTGTTTTGATCTTTCATGAAAATGTGGTTGACAAAGAAGTTGTAAGGCGATTTGTTATCACGTAAAAGATTAACAGGAGATTAATATGAACTTTTAGATCTTTTAATATTTTTGAATCCAGATGATTTCACAAGCAGCAGAGACATAGATCTATACCGCTCGTGGAAGATTTTGAAAGAGTGTTTTGTTTTTACTTTTCCATGAGATCAAACAATCATTGAAGAAAACACAATAACTCGTGATGATTTTCCGGTTTTCTTGCATTCGCCCAATCAAGATCACTATATCCTTCAAGATAATTTTCGAGTTGCTAAAATTGTACCTTAGACCTTTCCTCGAGCTCCTTTTAGATACCTCGTAACATTGAGGCACATTCCGGATGAGATTTCAAGGAGAATGCATATATTGTGCCGCAATGAACCGAGTATGAGATGTCAGTCTTGTATGGGTGAGATAGATAAGTTTCCCAAGTAACTTTCGATAACCGTGATGTTGACAAGTAAGGGATCATCATCGCTGGGAATATATGGAAGCACGAGTTGGGCTCCATAGGAGTGGACATGTGTTTGCACCCAAGAAGACCAAATTCTTCGAGGAGCTCAAGACAATATTTTCTTTGGGAGAGACATATGTCATTCCCAGTTTTTAAAACCTCAATCCCAAGAAAGTATTTTAGATTTTCCAAGTCTTTGATATGAAATTTTGTTTTAGAAACTCTTTGAATAGATTTATCTCATCAATACAGCTTCAGAAGAACAATATCATCCACATAAACCGAAGAGCAATAAACTTGTCATTCTCTGCTTTGGTGAACAAAGAGTGATCATTAATGATTGGACAAAGTTATTTTCCTTTAAAACACCGACAAGTTTTTCATTCCATTTTCGGGATCTTGTTTTAGACCATATAGAGACTTGACAAGTTTACAAACTTTATTTTTATTGTTCTCATTACGTAACCCTTGGGAATGGTCATATAAATATCCTCATCAAGATCTCCATACAAGAAAGCATTGTTAACATCAAGTTGAAAAGAGGCCATTTGTTTTTACAACTAAGGCAATAAGACATCTGACAAGAGACATTTTTACAATAGAGAAAAGTTTCATCATAGTCTATTCCTTCCCTTTGGTTATAGCCTTTAACAACTAATCTAGCCTTGTATCTATCAACTTCACCATTGGCTTTATATTTGATTTTAAAGATCCATTTGTAACCAATGGGAGTTCTATTAGAGGTAGGTCGCTTATATCCCAAGCATGGTTTTCATTTAAGGCATCAATCTTTAATTCATAGCATCTACCCAATTACTATCAAGGATAGCTTCTTCATAATGTAGGTTCAATACTTTTATTAAGACCGAAGCAAAGAAATAATTATCCTTGTTAAGATTAGAGTAATTAACAACTTTTTCAACCCCATATTTGACTTTTCCTTCAATAATAAAGTCATTTAGATTATCGGGCAACTTAGAAACTCTAGTTGACCTTCCGGCAAGAGTGGTCGGCAAGCCTCTTTCTTGTTCGCCAGAATCGGATGATGTATAGCAGTAATCACAAGATGCATCGCCAGGATGTGATTCATGTGATATGATGCCCTCGTGGTGTGTATTATCATCTATAGATGTTGCAACCGGTTCATCAATCCTAGTAGGATGACTTACCACCGTGCTATCATCATAGGATGTCACTCTCCTTCATCATTGGGACTTGTTTGTGAGTCAAAGAAATTTTTGTGGTTTAAATCTTTAGGCACATAAGTTTCAACAAAAGGTTTTGACATAGAGTTTTCATTTTGAATGGAAACACAGCTTCATAAAATTTGACATCTCCGAATAAAAGATATTTTTGTTTCTAGGCTCAAGAGTTTATAGCCTTTTTCTCATTTGAGTAACCAATAAGTACACTTTTTCGCACCTACTACCAAATTTGTCGAGATGTTGAGAATAGTGGCATAGCATAAGCGACCAAAGACTCTAAGGAGAGAGAGTGAAGGGTCATGCCCATACACAAAGAAGAAGGGGACTTGCTGCATGTAATCAAGAAGACAACCTGCTTATGACATAGGCAAAGCAGCTAGAACACATTCGTGCCAAAGATATAGAGGTAATTCCTCTAAACATAAGGGATCTAGCAACATTAAGGAGATGCCTATGTTTCCTTTCTCGCAATGCCATTTGTTGTGGTGTATAAACACAAGAGGTTTGATGTAGAATTCCTTTTCATAAAAGAATTGTTGAAGTTTGTTATTGACAAATTCGTCCCATTATCACTTCTAAAATCTTTGACATTGTGTTCAAATTGATTTGATAGCATATGAGTAAAGTTAACAATGGAAACATAAACATCATCCTTCCCTTAAGCATATAAACCCATACCGCTCGGAATATTCATCAACTATGGTTAAAAATATTTATAACCATCTCGCTAGTGATTTTATAAGGTCCCCATACATCAAGATGAACAAGTTGACCAATTTTAGTGGATTTATGTTCACTTAGAGGAAATGGTTCTCTCGGTTTGTTTAGCTTTATTACAAGTGTCACGAGATGATCGGCCGGATGAACTATCAAATTTAAGAGTGGGTCTAAGATGTGTAGGACTTGGTCGAGGATGACCAAGTCTTTGATGCCGTAGATTTCTAGAGACATGACAAATAGATATGCGTTATTAGAAGTAATCTTACATGTAGAATTTATATCAAAATATATAACCCATTGTATTGTTTACCAATCCCCACAATCCTTTTTGATGTAAATCATGTATATAGCAATTAGATTCATTAAACCCAACAAACATCTTGTTGTCTCTAGCAATCTTATGAATGAAAGTAAACTGACATTGTATTCGTGAACAACAAGAACATCAAAAGAGTTAGGTCATTATTGACCTTTAAATCACCAATTTTAGTAATTAAGGCCCGAGTACCATTGGGATGTCCAACAGTTAGGCCAAGATTTGAAATGTTAACAACATTGATTAAAAAATTTCGTATACGTCATGTGTCGATTTGCACCGAATCAACAATCCAACCAAGACCGATGTTTCCAGATAAGGTTTTAGTGTTGTTGTTAAAAACTTGTTGAAGTTTACATTAAACTTGACATCGCCATTAAAGAAGGTTCCCGAAAAATTTTACCCGCTAAGTTGGCATTAGCAGATGACACATTGTTGTCATTGAGGAGACTCATAAGTCTTGAGAGTCGCTCATTAGACAAGGAGATGTGAGAGTTGCTAGCACTATTATTAGTGACGCTGATTGGTTTCAAGCAGAAACATTGTTACTCACGAAAGGTTTACCATTAAAATTTCTTTTTCATATCCAGCAGATAGCCAACAAGATCATAACATCTATCAACAAGATGACCGTGTTTTTGCAATTAGTACATTTGAGGTTCATGTTTGGACCTCGCTATTAGAGTTGTTACCATTATTAAAACCAAACATTGTTGTTAAAACCTCTTTGTTATCAAAAATTTTCCACCATCGAAGTTTTTGCAAAGAAAAGTCGTAGCATTGGGTTTAGCCGAGTTATTCCTAGATGTGACATTTCGTGAGATTCTTCTCTAGAGACAAGAGAAAGCGCTTTGACATTAGGTAAAGGATCTCGTTAAGATATTGCTTCGATGGGAACATAGGAATCATCAAGACCCATAAGAAATTGCATTAATTTGATTAGTGATTGTGTTTTTCAAAGTGTTTTGCGACCTCACAAGTGCGTGGAGGCAAGCTAATCATACAATCAAATTGTTTCCATAAAGAGTTAAGGTTGTTATAGTAATCAGCAAGAGAGGACCCACTTTGATTAAGAGAGTTAATATTTTATGCAGATTAAAGATAGTGAACCATCAACCTTATCATAGGTATCTTTAAGATCATTCCACATTTCATAAGCGCTTTAGTATATATATATAGCACCAAAGAAATAGTTCGTGGTCGAGAGAATTAAGAATCCAAGTAACCACAACAGAGTTACAAGTATCCCATTGATTAGCAAGACTAGGTTCGAATCATCTCTTATGCAGTACCATCAATAAACCCTAACTTATTATGGTTCCTTAAAGCAAAAGTCATGGCCATATTCCATATTTTATAATTCTCAGTTCCAGTGAGTTTAATAGAAATAATGGGTGTACCATTGGTATTATTTGGGTGTAAATGCAAAGCATCACCAAAGGATAAGCTTTTCTCAGTGGAAGAACCACCACCACCAACATTATCATTACCAATAGCCATAATACAAACAATAAGATAGACAGATATAAACAGACAAAGAATAATCAGACAATAACAGACAGAGAAAATAATAAGAATAAATAGACAAGAAGATAAGACTTTGTAATAAGAAACAACAAGCACCAAGCCTGTGGATTAGGGTAAACCAGAGCAGGAATTTGTACCACTCAAAGGTGGCAGATCAAGATGTTAGTCTACCCATTTGCACCCACAAGGACTTAAGTACTGTATGTTTAAAGAAGAGATAAGACTTATACTTACAGAGAAATATGCAACGGAAGAACAAATCACAATCACCCTAGATTCACTTAGTCTAGGGCAAATATGAAATGAAGATAACCAAAGGATTACGCCAACAAAGAATAACCCTAAACCACACCTTTGTTGCCAAGAGAATCAATGAGCTCGAATCTCGATACAATGTGCGAAAGTATAGGCAACCCAATATAAACAATATAACTTTATTCGGATCTAAGCTCCAATAGTCGCTTTAGATTAAGTTTACTGAGTATCCAAATGTTACAAGATTAGATTAATGTCAATGAGACAATAATCATGTAATATGTAAAGACAAGACAAGATCGGTGAAATGATCCGAAGAAGAGAGAGTGTTACAAAAGACCCACACTCAAGTGTATCTAACCCTAGATTAAAAGACATATTAAATAGGAGATTAAGTTACACTAAGACCCCTTTAACTATAAATGACTCATCACAGAAATGAATGTACTTCTTGGAACTTTAAACCTTTATTCTTTTGTCCATGATTAACCCTCAGAGGACGCAATGATCATAACTTGAAAGCCATTAGGAACCGATAGAATGATATGTTTGCCAGATTATTACCCCAAATTCTAACATTATGTCTAACCCTTCTAACGGTCTAGGTTTGCTTGGTCTAAATGACTTTATCCTAAGATCATATTGTGCCGGGCGGTTTTGATTTAGTGTCGGGAGTTAGGTTATTGCGCTTTTAATAATGTCGCTCATAACCAGAATCGTGAAAGTCGCCCAATGCTACAAAGGATTATAAGTGCCGTGACCACCATACAATCTTTCGTCCATTTCAAACCTTTGGAAACCAACTCCTGGTTATTCTCTGAGAATAACTCATAGGCCGTTTTACCATCGCTGTTCTTTAAATATCTCATATAAGGTGGGATCATTCTCCCTACCTCCTACAACACAAAAGTAATACGCAAAGAGAAACCTGTTATCAAATCAAAATAGTGTTGGACCCCAACCATTGCTTTTCAAAATGCAAATGTGTTTTGCTTCTAATCAAAATAGTGTCTATAATTTATGGTAGTATCAAGGGGTCTATTTCCCTTTCTGGTCTCATTTTGTAATTAACTTGATTTATAGAGATATTGAGGCATATAAAAGTTCTGGGTAGAAAAGGTACCTTGAACCAGAGTAACTCTCGTTGCATTAGTAGAGATGCTCCAGACATAGTCTGAAGAAGTTGCATTTTAGTTAATGTCTTCCCAACTAAATGAAGCATAGTATTCTCCATTTTGTCTGTTTTTACAACTATTCCACCCTTCTTTGAGCCAATCTCATACAATAGATTGTATATACCTTCATGACGGTGCATAACAGCTATGTGAAACATACTACGGTCATCGTTATCAAACACCCACACCATACTGGGGTATATCTTGATAGCCTCAATTACAAATCTTGTGTTTCCTGTTTCCGTAGCAAAAAGTACTATTTGTTGAAGCGTCATACCATTTTCTTTGAATTCTGGGACCATGTCGTCAATGATACCAGGCTTGTCGCGTTGAGGATAGAGTTTCAAAATAGTTATTAGTAAAGTCAAGGCTTTATTATCCTTTTCAGGAGATCTATTCTTCATATGAAAGAATGCAGAAACTGATAGAAAAAATAATAACACATAATTAAGATTCCGATCAAGTAGATGATACCAGATAGGAAGTGCGCATATAATTGTGATGAATTCAAGCGTTAACTAATGGTGTTTAAATCGTAGTGTTGCTTACATGGATCGGTGATTCTCGAAATCATATTCGGTTCTGTTGTATTAAGTGCATCAGGACTCCGAGCCAAAGTGACTAGTGAATACTTACAGAACTTCATACTAGTAGCAATGTGTGGGTAGGCCACCAAAACTTTTAACGCAATATCTAAAAAAAATAGTCACTTATAATTAATGAGTGTTTGATAATAATAATTGTGTGACAAACGAGAAAAATTGGCAATTGTATAGATGATCACAAGATTTATAGATTTAGTTTTGATGTTATTTATTAATTTATTTATTTTTTCTGTGGCAAAAAATAGAACTTCATTTAACATAGATAAATCTTGAGGTATATGTTGAAAGGCAACATTACAATGATTTAATCATATGAGAAATGATTAGCATGACTAAACTTGTATCTAAACTTATGCCTAAAATTACATGTAAATATCTACTTTTGCTAAACATTATTCAAATTTTCACAAACCACTCAATTAAGGACATGCAGGTTTAGACAAGTTTAAGCATACATTTAGTCTGGCTAGTCATTTCTATAATCTACCATAATAAAAGAACTTTCAGATTCTATCAACCAAACGTCAAAGTATAGATGAACAATACAAACGTACCAAACATATCACCATCAAGGCAACTTAGGAGAAAAAGACATCGTACCGCGTCTGTCCAAAACACATTTCGCGTGTTCTCAAGAAAACTATAAAATGCAACGCCATGTCATGATTTACATGCGCAGTACTTGAATTCAGTGCACCCAATGTTAGTATAGGATCGATACTCAATAGATCTTTGTGTTTATTCAGCATTAACTTAAACATATCAATACTTCCTTTTGCAACTGCTATTGTTAATGCAATATCGCCAGGACGATTCTCAATTTCCAAGTCTTCACTTTCCATCCTATTTAATAGATTATAAACAAAATTTTCTGCCATTATAATGTCTTCTGCTGATACTGCAATATGAAGTATTGTATCACCACCTAGAGTGATTGCATATCGTACCAACTCAGGGTGTTTTTCAAGGATGACCTTAGCAGATTCCCAATCACTAGTGATTGCTGCTTCATACAATGGAATACATATCTCTAGATAATCTTTTTTAGTTCCTTCAAAGTAAATAATTACAAAAACTTAATACCACTCTTTTCATATATTGTAAAATCAAGATTTGAGTTTGCGTGAAGAAATTACCTACCATTGATTAGGTCGAAGCAAGCAAGTTTTCTTCGGTAAGGCTGTGGTTTTACAGAAGTACTTTTGTTGTTGATTCTAGTATTCAGGTCACGATCAGTTGAACCTGGTTCTAACGACACGGGGCTGGTGATACCAGCTGGAGTGCTAATTGCACCATTAGTCTCGTGTTCCTCCTCCTGCGGGCTCCTAATATCGAGGACATGGGCAGGACCCGACTCTATAAATACCAAATTCATCTTGCACTACTTTAACAATATGGATCAGTAAGACTGAGCACAACAACAACCTGTGAAAACTAATTGGTGCCTTCGGAAATACTTCAGAAGTTTATAAGTGAGTTTTTTCAAAGGACGCCTACGCGTACTCACAATTTCTTCCCTATACAAATTTGAAAGGGACACTACAAGAAAAAGGGGCTAACACCTACAAATTTTTCCTAAGGAAATTAGCTACGAAATTTCCTACGGATTAAGAGAACCATTATTAATGTCTATTTTCCTAGTAATTTCCTAGCGACATCGACGGATATGAAACTCTCACAAACTGTGGAAATAGTGATGATTTTCCTAGGATTTCGACGATACTATGGCATCGAAATCTTTAGGAATTTTTCAACTATTTCTAGGGATCTCCTAGTGATTGGCTAAAAATCGTTAAAAATAGTATACGCCGCTCTTATTATACATACATACGTGTCTATATTAGGATGATAATTTATCATATGATGTCAAAAAAGTATGAGTTATGGTACAAACATAAAACGAGTGTAAACGTGTTTACGATTATGTATAACCCTATTTCCGTGTGCATATGCATGTGTTAGTATAAGTACGGAAATGTATGACTGTTTGTTTATAGGTAGTTTGTATGTATGTATGAATGATGAGATAGTTTGGCTACAATTTTGGTAGCCAATTGACTTCAATCATTTATAAAAAATTCACTAGCAATGAATAAGGGACCCACAAAAAAATCAGGGCCCAT
The DNA here is from genome assembly GCA_022545495.1 of Chrysanthemum lavandulifolium. Taxonomy (NCBI): domain Eukaryota; kingdom Viridiplantae; phylum Streptophyta; class Magnoliopsida; order Asterales; family Asteraceae; genus Chrysanthemum; species Chrysanthemum lavandulifolium. The sequence continues at coordinate 96,090,440 of CM040239.1, forward strand.
AAAAAATCAAAGACCCAAATTATATAGCACAAAATTGTAGCTAATATATTCCCATGAATGATAGGATGTAAGTGTCTATTTTTGTGTTTGTATGCTAAAAATCTACCACATTGAATATTTTAACATTCTTTATTTTATAAAAGCAAAGATTTATATATTTCTTGTGCAATACATATTTGTGATTTTTTATAATAGTTATAAAATTGTTTTTTCAACCCCCTCCAAAAACTAAAATTTCCTCTCCACTTTTTTCACGAGTCCCGCCCATATTTTCGCCCAAATTTTCACTCAAAGTGAAATTGTCCCTCCATCTATCATTATCTACAACTCAGATCTCAAAATCCCACTTACCCGAAATGAAATTGCACCTTCATCTCACTTTAATTTCCCCAAACTTATTTTCTTAATCTCATCTCACATCCTCCCTCGTCTCTGGTCACCGTCTATCCACAAACAAGGTACTATAATATGTATTATATCTTCGATTTGGTCATCAATTTGAAGTGGTTTATATGTAAAGCAAATTACTAAAATGAACCATCTATGTACTCATTTTACCAATGTAAACCTTTTTCTCATTGTTTACCAAAATGGACTAAACCTGTCGCTACAAGTTGTTTTTCTTGTTTTCAACTTCACTTTTCTCAATAGCCTTTTTTAAAGTTTTCAACTTCACTTTTCTCAATACCTTCTTCTATGTATATCATCTTCATGCTTGTACCCCATGCTTGTAACCAGGTTCTCAATATTCCCCACACCCAGAACTTGCTCAAGAAGTGCTTATGCCATACCCTTGATTGTACAACCTATTCACCATACCCTTGATTAGCTGATCAACCTATTCCCCACGCCCAGAACCTCGCCTAGCCCACGCCAAGAACCTCGCCTCGTCCACGCCCAGGCCCTCGCATGGTAAAGCAACCTCACCTCGTCCACGCCCAGGCCCTCGCCTGGTAGAGCGATCTCGCCCAGGCCCTCGCCTCGCCCACGCCCAGAACTAGTTGTACACGCCCTCACTTGTTACGAGTCCGTACCACGCCCAAAGTTCACGCCCAGGAATTCCTTATACACATGTACGGTTTAAAAACTATTATGTCAGTAATCTAACGTATAATATTGAAAAGTTCATTTTAGAAAAATGTATACGCGAGGTTTATATGTGTAAAGTAGCAGTAGAAAGAGTTCGTTTAAGAAATATCTAATTATATGATAGTGACTCGTTTATTAAAGTTTAATTGGTGCTAAAACTAATTTTGTTCAATTTTAATTCTTTATTGTTGTGCATATGTTTAAGTTAATAGTGGTATGTTTAAAGGTTCTTATCTAAAATAATACATCTTCTCAAGAAAACTATACAAATACAACGCCATTTCATGATTTCCATTCTCAGTACTTGAACTCAGTGCACCCAATGTTAGTACAGGAGACATACTCAATAAATCTTTGTGTTTGTTCAGCATTAGCTGAAACATATAAATACTTCCTTTAGCAACTGCTATCATAAGTGCAATATCGCCAGGAATATTCTGAACTTCCAAGTCTTCACTTTTCATCATATTCAATATATTATCAACAAAATTTTTCGCCATTATAATATCTTCTCACGATACCGCAATATGAAGTATTGTATCACCACCATCGATGATAGCATATCGCACCAACTCGTATGCTTGTCAAGGACGGCCCTAACAGCCTTCCGGTCATTAGTAATCGCCGCTCGTATAGTGGAAGACAAATCTGTTGGTTTATGGATATATTTAATATGTGTATGACCGGATTCGAACTCGAGACCACGGATTGCACACTTTACGATGAGACTCGATATTTAAATAATTAATATAAAATGTTATGTTTAATTATTAAATTCACAATAAACGACTAAACGAGCAATAAGCACTTATCGAAGTGACTATTGGTCGTTAAATGTCAACGGATATGAAGAAAGTAAACAAGCCAAGAGACGGTTTTAGGAACCCTCTTTTGGGCTTGTTTTTTGCCGAAACTATGGAATCCCACATCGGAAACCATAGTAATCTTGACATCTACCATAAGGCTATAAATACATCCTCATGTATTCATCCTTTGGTACACTTGATTTCATTAGAAGGCAAAACTTCTTCTTTTCTTCCCTCTTGTTCTTGGTCGACGAGTGAATCCCCATTGTAAGGGATTTACGAGTGACCTTGAGCATAACAAAGATGTTTGGTTATTCTATTGTGATCAATAACTAGCATTCGCATCGAATCGCTAATAGTACGTGTGTACAAAAACGTGGTGTAACACACTATTATTACATCAATTGGTTTAAATTGAAAAACGGTAAGGGTCAATTCGTTAAACCACATAAACCCTAATTAGGGTTCTTGAATTGAAGAGATCTACCAATTGCAAGAGGTACGTTACGCATCTTCGGTTCATTAATTATTGTTATGATTCTAAGTCTTCCACTGTGTACTGTGGTGTCTATATGATTCTATTTTTTTTCATATATCTTAAACTCAACAAGAGCATCACGAGCCTTGTATAACAAGTAATTAATCATCAAACACATAAAATAAATAAACATGATTGTGTTATTAATTGTATGCGAGATCTAGGGTTTGCAAAACCTAAACCCTAATTTTTTTTGGGGGGGGGGGGGGTGTTTTGGTGCCCTAATTAGGGTTTTGTAAACTTCAGTTTTAATTTGATTAGAAACCCTAGGTTGCATGCAATTTTATGTGTATTGCGTAACTCTGTTTAATTGCATTAATTGTTAAGTGTGATTTATATCCATGATAATTACATGCATGTTTTATCATGTGATTTATATTATGATAGATCTAAAATTGGGAAAGACCTCAATCATTATTATTTAATCAATTATGTGCTATGTGGTATATGTTTTAATTTTGACTTACGCAATCGATGAATCGATGCATGTGGCTCACCTTGTACATAGCTGAAAACGGGTGAAAGTCTTGATTAAATATATACATATTGACATATCTAGAATTGATTATTAATAGGATTTATCAAAAGGTTTGCATGTGGCTATTTGATATGCATGACTTATTATTATGTTATGCATTCATTGTTTATTTGTTTATTTTTAAATACTTGCTTGTTTGTTATGTGTAACAAGGGTATTTTATAAGAAAAATAAACTGACCTAAACAATGGTGAAACATGTATTTTTAAGCATAGTAATCATAATCGTTTAATTGATTGATTTTTTTGCACAAAATAGTTAGAACGGCTCACCCATTAATGACAAACTATGTGATGGGTACAAGGATGGTACGCATTAAATTGTGACCTTAAAGAAGAGGGTTTTTAATATGCTTCATACGACCGATTCTCCGCTCGCTTGTGCGCCTTAATGGAGCTACCAAGTATTCCTATATGTGTGCATAAAATCTTATGGGTGAATTACTTTAAATTCTACGAGCCACTTTTGTGGTAATTATCCGAATAACTTGGGTCTTATGACTCATGCAAGAGTAGGATATAGTGGTAATTAAAGGTAATTTTTAATTGGTGTAACCAATACCGATTAAAGTTTGATGATGAAAAGCTTAAACATTAAAACAAGGATATAACTGCTTTTAATAAAACCTTATGCTACGAAGATGAATACATGACATCTTTGTACATATTTGATTTGACATCAAAATTATTACCCTTAATTTAAGTTGTATGCCATCCAATGAAACGGAAACACCTGAGATTACCTTTTATTTGCGTGAGAACGTGATTTAGATCGTAATCAAAAGGTAAAATATCCACATGTCGTGAGAATGGGCATGGATGATTTCGCAGTTTTTTAAGTTGGACAACTTAATTAAGTTTTGTAGTGAGAACTGGCAACTCAAGGCATAAGATGGGGATAAAACATGTTTACATGGCAATTGAAATTGGCTAAATGTAAATCCCATAAATCTAGGAATTGCAATTTGAAAATTGGCAATTGAGGCTCGACTGCACTATTTTGAATAATTTCATTACTAGCGATCAACCGATGTAATGAAACTATGTCAATTTAGATCCTAGTTTTTAGTGAAAATTAAATGGTTATATGTTTATGAACCATGGGTATTTAATTTTCTTGAAAAGGTTAATTATCAAAATACTAAAATTGAATTTTGTAATTCTTTTGAATGTATTAATGCAACATTTAACCGTAAACGTGGTTTAGTCTTTTATTAGTAAATTGATCCATTCTCACATGCCGACAAATGTTTGATCGAGAATAAATTTACCGAAAAGATAAACAAAGTCTCTTTTCCATGGGAGAAGAATGAGACTCAATCATATTCCTTTTCATGAATGAGAAAGGTAATAATAGAACATTTGAATTGTCTAAATTCTAATGTAACTCATAGCAATGAATTGCACATCTTATTTTCCATAAAGATTTCATTACCTCATTTGGTGAATGAATCCTTTTGTAACAAACATGAATGTTGGTTAACCTGGAAAACATGTATGTGAGTTACTAAATTAGAAGCTAGACTAATTACCGCGAAAATTGGTAAAAGGCAAACTAGCATATTTTATCTAGTTGTTTTGCTTTAGCCTTTAAAGGTGCTACATACCAGTATGGCGATGGTAGGCCTGTTAAGGAAGAAATTGCATACCCAATTTTTCAAGTTAATAACATTGATGGATAACCCATCATTCATAGAGTAGAATACACTTTTAGTACCTTAGTAATGATTACATATGGTTTTTAAAGGTGTAGGAAAGTAAAAAGCAAGCAAGTTGTTTTCACCGGTTATGAAACACTTACAATGTTGTCAAATTCGGTGGGAGCATTTGTGTTGCATTCTTGAATAAGAATTTGTTATAATGATTTCTAATTCATGGGAGCTACAAGCTTTGTTTCTGATAGTAACCCAAATTATCTTCAAAGATAATTACTTTCCAATTGTAGACACTTATGTTTTAAGGATAGTCATGTGTTTCCTTACTAAACAATATAGTCCTACATCTACTTGTTATATCTATGACACAAATCATATTAATCAAATAAACAAACTTTTGTCGTGTTGTTTATCTGCTACATGATGTTGTTCCACGCACAAGTGGGAGAAATCTTTATTGTGTGCAAGTTACAACACATATAAATATGATTTAAATGGATTCTCTTGACCACAAGGTAAGAGAGTAACGTTCTAATAGGAATTATACATTTAAATGTGTATGATTGCCCCATTAAGAACATGTGTCAAGATGATAACAAAGACTACTTTAAATATTTATGTCATTCAATATTTAATAAACACTTGTAGTTACAATTTATGTTACGTGAGAACGTGAACTAGATTGTAGCCCAAGGTAAAATATCCACGTGTCGTGAGAACGAGCATGGATGATTTTATAGTTTCACGTTGAACATTTCATGGAATGACATAATTAAATGAAGTAATCTAATACTACTTTGATTTTAAGTATTTATGTATTCGCTGAATGACTTAAATATATGTAGTAAATATTGACTTGAAATTATTAATTGAAACCGAGGTGGTGTTCATAATTACTTTAATTATACATGTTTATGATCTCTTTGTAAAGTCACAAACATGAAGTCTTTTAATACAAGACTTACAATAAAAGTAAGACGTTAACCTGCTATATTTTAAGACATATGCATGAAGTCAATGAGTTGATCAATGACTTATAACGTATAGTGGGATTATAACTGTTATGTCTTTTGACTTGGTCAAGAATACTTGTGTTATAATACATGCAATTGACTTGGTAATTCTATTGTACCATTAAGTTTTACTTTGTTGGTAAATAGATAAGCCAAAGAGTAGATGGTTATCTTAAATATTGTTAGATTATCCTACAATATTAATTCTAATGAAATACCATAGTTTTATGGTGTGTTCAGTTAGAAGAATCAAAATCTATTGGCATGTTTGATTCAAGATAACTATAGTTTCTTCCAAAAGTTATCAAGGTTGGTAGATTGAGTATATATTGAATATACTCAATAAGATTCCAACCTAGAAGATTAATAAGACACCATGTTTTTGTGGAATGTGATGAATCACATTAACTCTTATAATGAAGCTTCTGAATTTGTTAAACTACTTGTAAAGTGGTTGTAACAAACTAATGTCAGAAACTGTCAATGTTTTTTTGTAATATCCCAAAAGAGAACAATATATTGTTGCTCTACTTGCTAAACTATTTAAAGGTAATCTTTAAAATTGTTAAAGGCAAGTGAAAGTTTGCTTTAGATCTTGAAAGATTAAATTACAAAATACATAATCTTCTAAAATGCACTAGCAAATATCATGATGAGACTAAACATGTAAATGATAGACCTAAATATGATGGAATTGTCATTCATAGATCCGTAAGGATATCTCGATATTTAATATGCCGAGGATATGAGTTCTGAGTGATCATGGTAAGCTCGTTAATCATAATGATGAATTAACCAAATGTTGAATTGTGGTAAATCAATCATACTATGAATGTAGAGATGTTGTCCATAAAGATAATCAACTTTAGATACTTGGTTTATCTTAATGAAGATGATTTTCTTCAAAGGATGAAAACCCTAGTGGTTTAAATCTTTGTGTAAATATCATATGGACAATATTGTACACGTATTTAATGTATGTCTAGTGATAATAATATTAATCATACTTAAGCAATTAACTATGATTGAATATTCTTTCTTAGATACATTAAATAGAAGTATAAAGATTATAATTGTCATACTTAGTTTCATTGATATGAAATTTTGACAATGAATATCAAAACTCTTTGTTTTGGAATTACTTTTGCGAGGACGATAAGTAATGCAAAGGAGTTTTTATGAATTCAAATAATCTTTGAATATGTACAAACCGCAGAATCCATGAATGGATATATGCATGCATCTAGAGATTATTCTTATGTTTAATATTAAATCCATGTTTGATTTAATAATTAAAATAAGATAGCTCATAAGTATTCCCGAAAGCTAGTGGGAGTATTATTTTTATTTTCTTAAATCTTATATGTTGTATGGGCAACTACATTCCACCTAAATTAAGTTTTAGTTGGGAATGAAACTTCATTTGTAAGATTTGGAAATAAGACATACAACCTTGGAATATATGTTTATTGTTATAAATATATGCGATAAATAAATGAGTCTAATAGAATATGATGAATACATATCTTTGACGAGATAGAATATGAATGAGATCTTAAAGTCTAACTTGAAGATTAATTTTGTACATCATGTTGTGTATAAGGTTGTTGTATCATGCTTGATTACAAGATGATTTAACAACATTGTAATATTTATGTTTGGATTTAGAATTGCATTCCTCGGCCTGGAGTTGCTCCCAGATTCTATACAACAATTGTTATGTAATTGTTATAGTCAACAAATTTGAAGTTTGAATGGCACCAAACAAATAATATTCAAAGTTTACATATGTTTAAAGAGCATATTGTTGTACACAATGATGCTGGTATAATTGAGATGACACTCAATTCTAGTCATGGTATCCTAGATAATGACCATGTTGACTAGTTATGCTCAACTAAGAGCATAGATGCATTATATATTAAAGAATAAACAATACTTTAAACTTTAAAGGTTTTTGAAAGATGATTGTCATAAAAGGTGGTTCAGGTTGTCACGCATCTTATGGAATGATATGACAATATCAAGATATGTGTAAACACATACAAGAAATTCACTTATTGAATTATTGAAATAAGTATTCTCAAAATTCCTATAGATCAAAGTTAATTGAAATTATGCTTTGTCAACAAGTATGATTATCATGACTTGAGGCAAAAATTCATTAATTAAGTATTATCATGCATTGATCTATTTAGTATTTGGATAAAGGATGTTAAACAATTATTATTTATAATGAATTAAAGTACTTTATACGTTTAATTTCATTTATAATATTGTGTCATATATTTGCATGTTTAATCCGTGAATAACTTAAGTTATTCTAAATAGTCCATTGTCGATCAATAACATGGGAATGATATTGAATTAAAACAAATCTGAGTATTAGTTAGAATATACTTGAAAGTATATTGATGCGTAGCATGACTAATTTCTAATGATATTCAATGGATTGAGTATAAGACTTATCCCAACCACATGATGGTATTTTATGGATCTTAGTCATTAAGTACATCATGAATATTTATCCTCTGACTTGAGATACCAGAGAAATGTCATGGATGTAGTGCATTTCTGTGAGGCAATCTAACGCTATATGTAACTGGTAGTTATAAGGGTTGTTTTCAAAAGTGTTGCGAAATTTATTAATTCTGCTCGTAGTCAAAACGGGATTTGTTTCCTTCAAATTTATTTTGAAGTATAATATCTTTGGGGCCCTCGTAGGGTTGTCAAGATGTTTGCATGGCCATGCCAAGGTCTTCGGAATATGTTCGTAAGAATTGGTAATCTTGATCAATCATATAAAGCGAGAAACAGAATAGTTAATCAAGAAATGAGTGAGATCCATATTCTTATTAACATGGTATTAGAAACAAAATGATAAGTATGATGATGAATCATCAAAAGGTTTTTCCAGGAAACCATACTCGAGTTGTTCTAGGGTCATTGGCGTGTTGCTAGATGCTAACCAATGTCATTATGCATACTAAGATATCTCCAAGTGGGAGCTGTTGGTTTATGGATATATTTAATATGTGTATGACCGGATTCGAACTCGAAACCACGGGATTGCACACTTTACGTATGAGACTCGATGTTTAAATAATTAATATAAAATATTATGTTTAATTATTAAATTCACAATAAACGACTAAACGAGCGATAAGCACTTATCGAAAGTGACTATTGGTCATTAAATGTCAACGAGATATGAAGAAAAGTAAACAAGCCAAGAGATGATTTTAGGAACCCTCTTTTGGGCTTGTTTTTTTCCGAAACTATGGAATCCCACATCGGAAACCATAGTAATCTTGACATCTACCATAAGGCTATAAATACATCCTCATGTATTCATCTTTTGGTACACTTGATTTCATTAGAAGGATAAACTTCTTCTTTTCTTCCCTCTTGTTCTTGGTCGACGAGTGAATCCCCATTGTAAGGGATTTACGAGTGACCTTGGGCATAACAAAGGTGTTTGGTTATTCTATTGTCATCAAGAACTAGCATTCGCATCGAATCGCTAATAATACGTGTGTACAAAAACGTGGTGTAACACACTATTGTTACATCAATTGGTTTGAATTGAAAAACGGTTAGGGTCAATTCGTTAAACCACATAAACCCTAATTAGGGTTCTTGAATTGAAGAGATCTACCAATTGCAAGAGGTACGTTATGCATCTTTCAGTTCATTAATTATTGTTATGATTCTAAGTCTTTCGTTGTGTACTCTGTGGTGTCTATATGATTCTATTTGTTTTCATATATCTTAAACTCAACAATCTCTATGTAATCTTCTTGAGTTCCTACAAAATAAGCAATTACTAAAACTTATTACCACATCTTTCATCTTGTAAGCATTCGAGTTTGTTTGAAGAAACTACGTACCGTTGATTAGTTCCAAGCAAGCACGTTTTTCTTGGCGACGCTGTGGTTTTAGTACGTGCATTGGTGATTCTAGTATTTGGGTCATCATCAGCTGAACCTGGTTCTGACACTGGCATGGTGGTACATGGAGTGCTACTTGCAACATTGCTTTTGTGCTCCTCCTCCTCCTGGCTCATAATATCGACGACATGGGTAGAACCCAACTCTGTAATTTCGAATTCATCTTGCACTACTTTAGTACTTCAACAATATGGATCAGTAAGACTGAGCACAACAACAACCTGTGAAAACTAATTGGTTCCTTAGGAAGTACTTCAGAAGTTTATAAGTGACCTTTTTCAAAGGACGCCACCAGAGGCGGAGCTACAGAGGGGGCAGGGTGCTCAAAACTTTCCAGCCTAGTGTACTTTTTCGGAGATTTTTGTGTTTGTTGTCATTTTCCCCCCTTACATAATCGGACAAAGAGGAAGAAAAGTATCTTGCCGGAAAAAAGCACAGTAAAAAAAGTTAAACAAAAGATAAAGGTAGGTTGAATGAAGATAAGATACTCTATATTTTCTTGTGTGGTCAGGGTCAGCTGATGCATAGAAATGTATATGAGTTACTTTTTTTATTGGCACATTCTAACTTATGCAATAACACGTTGTATTGTGTATATATATAGTATTAAATGGTTGTACACTCAAATCAAAAAGCAATGTCGCAAATCATCTCCCATATGCGATAACATCTAATTTTCTTGTTTATTTTGTTTTTTTCTTACTCCCTCCTTCCAATATTATTGTTAACCTTTTCTTTTTGGTTTGTTTTAAAATAATTATTCATGCTTAAATATAGAAGTTGAAATAGTTTAAGGGGTCGTTTGACAAATTAAAGTGATATAGCGCTGAATGAATCAAAGACTCTGAATGAACTTGGTTATGAATTAAAACGAGTTGTTTGACAAATGCTCTAACTTGACGCTCTGAATAACACAAATTACTAATTTAACCTTGCGTGTTTATAATGAAATATGATCATTTCACAAATAGTCTCAATTAACAAATTTTATAAATTATAGAAACGAATAATAATTTCATTAACAAATAGAGATGAAATAGTTTCAAACGTTAATAAAAATGAATTCATAGGCATTTCGCTCTTTCGTGTTACAAATTGATTAACGTGGATGACAACCAATTAAAATTTTTGTATGAACAATATTATAAGATGTATCAAAACAATATAAATTCTAGAATCAACAAATTAAGAAGGGATATGGTGTAGCGAATACCTATGAAAGAAATAGGCCAATAAAGAATTGATATTGAAAATAAGGGTATGTGGGTAAATTGAGGTGAAGTGTAAGACGCTGAATGATTTTGCATCCAATCCCATGTGAATTGAACAGAGGAGTAGGGAATGAGTCAGCGGACTATTTATGGTTATCAAACAAGAATGGTGCTGACCGAGTCAAATACAACCTCTTAGTCACTTCATTAAGTTCCTATCAAACACAACCTAAGTTTACTTTACTACACCTAATCAAAATTATTATTTACAAAATTAAATAATATAACTATTTAATAGTCAAAGGGTAAAACTATCTTTTAGTGGCTTTTACAAAAATAAAACCAGTAATAAATGCATTTTTCTTAATCTATGTGTTTTTTTGTCAGGAGACAATAATTTTGGGACGTAAGGAGTATGATGTTACTCATTTACTTATCTTATAGGAAGTAACTTTTTACCTGTAGACGACTCAACCATTACCATTTGGACATAAATAGTAGAGTACTATTTGCTTTCTACCCTTTTCTTTGTGACTGATTTATATGATCTAGCACCATACCCATATATTAGTCGGCATAAGTTTATTATTGTAAATTATTCACTCCAACATTGAATAGCAGCCAAAAATCCTCCCCTCCTAAAAAATGTCAAAAACTACCGGCTCCTAACCTTAACTTTTAGAATACTGATAACATCAAATTATCCTAAATATTAAGTGTCAATTTCTCCCGATAATGCTTGCAATTTATATCATTTATATGGATTTACGCTTGTTTTCCATTATATTTCACTTTCAGGTAAATTACGAGCATTTGAGCTAAAGAGACGCGGATTTGGAGAGTTTATTGAAGATACATCATAGTATGCTCATTTTGAAGAAGTTACGGCGTAACTCCACTCTCACAATTATGCCGTAACTAATGTGTGGCTCAGAAAACCAACTCAATAGAAGATTACGGCGTAACTCTATCCAAGATTACAACGTAACCATATTAGGTCAAATGAGGTTCCGCGCCGCTACTAATTACGCCGTAACTCATGCAACAACTACGGCGTAACCAAGATTTATTGAAGATACGGCATAACTCCTTCCAGAGGTTACGCCGTAACCAACATTATTAGTGCAAAATACGAAGAATGGTATGTTACGACGTAACTCTTATAATTAGTTACGCCGTAACCAGATCTGGCCTATAAATACCCCACGATTTTTAGCATTTCAAATCATCTCATTTCACACACAACATTTAGAGAACGTGAGAAGAAGTCGAAGACAGATCTAGAGGAGCATAGGGAGCTATCTCCAAGGGAGAAATCACTCCCCTACGATAAGCATTAGCTTTTTATCTTTTCTTTACTTTCAATTCATGTATTTTGAAATGTTAAACATTGAATCGATTGTTATAGTTAATATGATCGGCTAAGCACCTCTAGGTGCTGACCTAGTTATGATTCCTTAATTGTTTTGTTTGCATTTACATTGCTTTCGTATAATTATTTCTAAGTGTATGCATGCATAGTTTGTTAGTAGCTACCCTTGTTTCGGTAGTTTTGAATGGCAGTAGAGGCTAGTTACATAAGAGATATGACCAACTGACCCTAAGTAAGTAGACTGAGACGGGAAGGGTAAGATATGACCAACTGACGACCCTTTCTACTTGTGCGATTTGACCAACTGATCACCTACCATTTGGATGAACTTAAGAATTAAGGGATGAGTGTCTAAGATGCTAGCTCCTAGGCACTCACTATTATGAATCTAGCATGTAACGGTACTTAATGACTTGGCTTAGGGGACCAGGAACAACTAGACTTATGAAGGGACACCTGACTTCTCTAGTGGGACCCTTTGCTGATAGGTTAGGACGAACTGACCAAATGCTGTCCTAGCGAATTTGACCCCACCTGAAGTAATTGGAAGTAATTAGACGTAAACACTACTAATTAGGATGATTAACTAGGTTAGCACCCCTCTCCTCTATTGATCACAACCCTCGCCTTTATTTGCTTTTATTTTCTTAGTAGTTAATTAGTTAAATCAACCTCATAATCATATTAAAATCAGTGACACCTAGACTTAGTTAAAATCCGCACACATAACTCTTGGGACGACCTCGGTTTTACCGAATACTACACTACACACGACCGGGTACACTGCCCGTTAGTGCATTAGGGTAGACCATAGGTATAACGAGTAATTATAAATATTAAAACCTAGTTAGTAAAACCTTCATCAAGTTTTTGGCGCCGCTGTCGGGGAGTTATTTAGGATTTTTTATTAAGTCTATTTTTAATTTTCTTTCTTCTCTTAATGTCGATTCAAGACTAGAAGCTCAAGGCCATTTTGGCTACCCTGCTCGATGATCCGAAAAACAATTTCGACAAAAAGTTTACTCTCCGGTTCCTATTCATAACATTTTTCGCTTTACTGAATCGACCAACTGATGCGTAACCCAAGTCGTTGATGAAAACAATATCGAAGAAATAACCATGGAGCAGTATTTGGATTGACCAAATAAGGACTGTAAACGAGCCTTCACGCAAGACTCTAGTGTGGAAAAAATTCTCTATTCCGGACCAATTTATTCAAGAGTTACACGAGCTTAAGTTTTCAAGAGATGGAAATGAGGATGTTCAGAATCATGTGGAAGAAGTACTCTACCTATCATCTCTTTTCAGCGTCCGGAGTATCCCTAGCTATTCGGTTACATCAAGAATTTTTCCTATGACTCTTACAGGGACCGCGAAAAGATGGTACAATAAACTCCCTAACGAATGCAAAGAGGCATGGGATAAATTAAGAAGAGAATTCGTTCAACAATTTTGCCCTCCTTCAAAGATGACTAAACTTCTCAGTAAGATCCATCAGTTCGTTCAAGAAGGTGAAGAGACGCTTTACCAGGCATTGGAAAGATTCAATGAGCTACTTTATCGATGTCCCACTCACGACTTAAACAAGCATCAAATCGTCTATGTCTTCTACAGGGGAATTAATGCACTGATACGTGAATTACTCGATTCTCCTAGACCTATTCCTAGTATGACCCCTGACCAAGCTTTGAAGTGTATCCAACGGATTTTTGAACATTGCTATAAATGGCATATGGAGACAGGGTATGGACCAAGGGATAATTTTGATCATAAGGTAATGAAAACATTGACGAAGCAAGAATATAATTATGGTGAAATTTTCGAAAAGTGAAGGCTGGAAAGGGAAAATGAAATTGAAGCCTGTAGGGTAGAGAAGGTTAAGAGTGTATTTGGGGCCAAGATTGGAAACAACTTAGAAAAAATGATGAAGACATTCGTGGAAAACACAGTTTCTTCTCTCAAGACTCATGAAAATCAGATTAAGGGTTTGGAGAAGAGTGTGAACTCATGTTCGAAAGCCATCACGGATTACCTCGTTGTTCGGGAAGAAGAAGTTGTCAACACTGTTTAAACAATCTTTGAAGAGCCCACTACCTTTTCGGAAAAGGTTAAACGAAGAACCAGCAAGGAGAAACTCTTGCTTCTGGACGTTGGAGCTCTCCCGGTAAACGTTCCTCTTGTTAATTCCATTAAGATTGATCCTAATAATATTCTGCAGGGATTAAGCAACGGTTCCGATGAGACGGTTCAACTTAACGAGAGATGTTCAACAGTTCTAAGAAATGAACTGCCGCCAAAGGAAAAAGATCTCGGTTGTTTCACTCTCCCTTGCTTGATTGGGAGTCTCAATATGTATAACGCCCTAGCTGATCTTGGAGCGAGCATAAGCATAATGCCTCGTTCAATGTTCCTACGTATGGGTATTGGAGACCTTAAGCCAGCCAAAATGAAGATTGAAATGGTCGATCGATCCATGCAGTCACCCTTGGGAATCGTTGAGAACGTGTTGGTGAAAATAAAGAAATTTTTCTTCCCACTTGATTTCGTGATTCGGATATTCCCAAGACAACAGAATACCTATTATTTTAGGAAGACCAATGCACTCTACGCCCATGCAAAAGTGGATGTCTTCACCGAAAATTAACTCGAAGCTAACGGGAAATTCACACATTTAGACCTAATGAACTTCTATCCACCCCTCAAAAGTTTGTGCAATTGACCCTATTGGTGATTTTGGTGATGCATTAGAGGATTTTCTTAGTGACTCCCGAAACTCCTACAAACCTCGTGAGATAGCTTCAGGAAGGATTTCGATGTGTTTGTAAATTTGAAGAAGAAGACTTAGGAGTCGCGTCGATGATTTCTCTAGCGACATCGAAATGGTCCATTGGAACAACAACTCTGAAAAGACTTTTTCACAATCTGACCAACCCAAGTTTGATGGGATGGGAGCTCGAATCCATCATAGGAACCATCATTATCTGAAAATTTCATGCAAAATTGGGTTTCATTGATTTCCATCCATTCATAGGCACATATTCCCCAGTTAACATCATTTCTAAGGAATGCTACAACCAGGTTACGAAAAAAGAACTTGAATATAGAGGAAACAATTTCCTAGGTATTGCGACAAACATCCGTGTCTTTGTTGGGACTCAATCATTTCAGGTCGACTTTGTGGTTTTGGATGATGTTAGCGAGTTCATAGAAGATGGGCTAACCGGGGTAATTTTCGGGAAACCCTTCAAAGAACTATCTGGGCTAGACAAAGATGAGAAAGAAGGGCTGGTATGGTTAAAGATTGGCAAAGATAAAACAGTTTTTAAAATGCCACGGACTGTTACGAACTTTAAAAAGTGGACAAAGAGGCAGTTGAGCCACGCTCAGCCACTACTCGACATTAGTGATGAAGATAAGGCCAAAGGTATTGACCATCCTTACCAAAAGATCAAGAATTTTTACTTGGGATGTTTAGAGCTAGGGACGGACTACAAACGGGATGAGAATCTGATAAGTTGGATCCAACGTGGAGATTGCCATATCTAGGAAATGACCAACAAGTACTTCTAGCCCCGAGGCTCTGAGTCTAGCTTAAAGACTCGTAACTAAAGAAAAGTGCTCTTTCGGGAGACAACCCGATTTATCCATTTCATTTGTTTTATTTCCATTTCTGTTGGGTTTTGTGTTTTTAACCATTTTTGCAGGAAACAAAGAAAAATTGTCAAAGAAGATGTCGATCCGACTGAGTTACGGTAATTCATTCTCATGGTTACGCCGTAATGTGCTCTTTTGCGCAGAACTTCGAAGCATTACCAATTACGGCGTAACTCCAGGTCAATGGTTACGTCGTAGCTACACTTTTGCAAAGATATGCCGGTTTTGTTTAATTACGGCGTAACTCCTTCCGGAGTTACGACGTAACTACCTCTCAGAACACTTCTTTCATTTTAAACACAATAACCTTGTATTAGTTTTCAAATGAACTTTGTGGGTATGTTCCTTGAAGCCCTCACGAGACTACACTCGCCCACTGGGACACCAAGTGGTTTAAAAGGCTTGTTGCATACGCTAAATGCAACCCCGGTTCCTACGAAAGTGAGTTAGATTTCTTTTTCTTTTTAGAATTATGCTTGTCGGTATTGTGATTTCGTGGATTGAAGTTTGCTCGTGGATCCTTATGCGAAGGCACGACTCTTTTCGTGGGCCTTTTTCTTTTTGGAGCAAATTTCGTGGAAGTTCTCGCTTAATTCTACTTTCTCTTCACCTTTATTTAACGCTTAGTACAAAATGGACTTTGTACAATTCAAGTGGGGACGGGAGTAGAATTGTCTCTTGAACTTTATTTTGCCCTCGTTTTTCTAGTTTATTTTGAAAAATTATGCCATTTTTAAAATTTTGACATGTTTTTCTTAACCTAACTAGATTAGACCTTAGCCGAGCACAATAGAACCCTTGATATTATATGGTGAGATTAGCCTTATCCGTTTCCAAATTTTACCCCAAATCCACCAAATTATGAGTGTGCCGGTAGCTTGTAAACTTTAGAACTTGGCCTTTACATCATTTCGAGACCATAGATGAGGTATGTTGAGTTAACTCGATGTATTTGGACTTTTCAGTTTAAGAAAGCAGTATTATAGGATTACCACCCAAATAGCCTACCATTGTGTGTCTATCGATTAGTCACCTTGACTTCTCGACCCCCATGTGAAACCCTTTTTGTTGCACTCACCTTTAGTGCAAGATACCCCTAGATACACCCATCTGAGCCATTCCTTTCATTTTTTAACCCAATATATTGTTTCGTTACACCCATACACCTTAGCCTACCCTGTAGTATTTATTTGTGATTGGGAAGTCATCATTTGCCTAAGTTCAAGGTTCAAGTGGAAAGGTTCGGGAATCATGCTTTCGTCGACGGCATATTCTTAAAGATCATTGAAGACCCCCCGAATTCCCATTGTTCATCTCAAGTGGGGGGATATTATGTTTATGTTTATATTGAAAATAAAATAAAATAAAAAATAAAATAAAGTGATTCGAAAAAAAAAGTTATGTATTTTTTATTCAGTTGATTGTAAAGTGCAATGTTATAAGCACTATGAGCTTGTGATAGATTTAGTATCGAGGAGGCCACCTCGGTCACATTTGAAGATTGGAGTTGGTAATTGCGCTAACAGTTGGAGAAAAGGTAGTGTGCCCATCATGACATCCTCTAATGACACATCTACCTAGTATATCATGATCCGGTTTCTTAGATTCAAAACTTGAACTTTAGGCGGACGGTAAGTGGTGATGACTTGGTTATAGATTTACACTATTTGCTTGATTTTTATTTTACACCATTTATATATCCCATGTCTTATGTGTCTAGGTGATGCAGCGAGCAATCTTTGGTGTCTTGGCCATGGATTTGGTCATGTACCATTGGTTTTGTCCACTTCGCCGTGACATGTTAGTAATAACAAATCACCCTTAACCTTTGTCGTGTCTGCCCATATTGCCTTCGAGAATTGTTTAGTCCTTAACTCTAGTGGTGGAGATTTGTGTAACCGCCAAGCTTATGATAAAATACATGCTATGATCATGCGATTGGTGATCACCCCAAAATTGACACTTAGAATAGTTGAGAGATTTGAGTGTTTTGTTCCCATTTCATGAGGTGTTCGGCTTTGTTTTATCTCAAGATAAGGGATTTGTAAACTTATATTTTCCGTAATAGGAGATGTCTTTTAGGAATCTATCTAATAAGGTCTACTTGAGGGCAAGTAGAGTTCAGTGGGGATATTTGATAACATCAAATTATCCCTAATATTAAGTGTCAATTTCCGAAAATGCTTGTAATTTATATCATTTATATGGATTTACGCTTGTTTTCCATTATATTTCACTTTCAGGTAAATTATGAGCATTGGAGCTAAAGAGACGCGGATTTGGAGAGTTTATTGAAGATACATCATAGTATGCTCATTTTGAAGAAGTTACGGCGTAATTCCACTCTCACAATTACGCCGTAACTAATGTGTGGCTCAGAAAACCAACTCAACAGAAGATTACAGCATAACTATATCCAAGATTATGACGTAACCATATTAGGTCAAATAAGGTTCCGCGCCGCTATTAATAACGCCGTAACTCATGCAACAACTACGACGTAACCAAGATTTATTGAAGATAAGGCGTAACTCCTTCCAGAGGTTATGCCGTAACCATCATTATTAGTGCAAAATACGAAGAATTGTATGTTACGGCGTAACTCTTATAATTAGTTACGAAGAACGGATCCGCCTATAAATACCCCACGATTTCCAGCATTTCAAATCATCTCATTTCACACACAACATTCAAAGAACGTGAGAAGAAGTCGAAGGTAGATCTAGAGGAGCATACGGAGCTATCTCCAAGGGAGAAATCACTCCCCTACGATAAGCATTAGCTTTTTATCTTTTCTTTACTTTCAATTCATGTATTTCGTAATGTTAAACATTGAATCGTTGTTATAGTTAATATGAGCGGCTAAGCACCTCTAGGTGCTGGCCTAGTTATGATTCCTTAATTGTTTTTTTTTTTTTTTGCGTTTACATTGCTTCCGTATAATTATTTCTAAGTGTATGTATGCATAGTTTGTTGGTAGCTACCCTTGTTTCGGTAGTTTTGAATGGCGGTAGAGGCTAGTTACTTAGGAGATATGACCAACTAACCCTAAGTAAGTAGACTGAGACGGGAAGGGTAAGATATGACCAACTGACGACCCTTTCTACTTGTGCGATTTGACCAACTGATCACCTACCGTTTGGATGAACTTAAGAATTAAGGGGTGAATGTCTAAGATGCTAGCGCCGGGCACTCACTATTATGAATCTAGCATGTAGCGGTACTTAATGACTTGGCTTAGGGACCGTGAATAAGCTGGACTTATATTGGGACACTGACTTCTCCGGTGGGACCCTTTGTCGATAGGTTAGACGAACCGACCAAATGTTGTCCCATCGAATTTGACCCCACCAAGTAATTGGAAGTAATTAGACGTAAACACTACTAATTAGGATGATTAACTAGGTTAGCACCCTCTCCTCTATTGATCACAACCCTCGCCTTTATTTTCTTTTATTTTCTTAGTAGTTAATTAGTTAAATCAACCTCATAATTATATTAAAATCATGTGACACCTAGACTTAGTTAAAATCCGCACACATAACTTTTGAGACGACCTCAGTTTTACCCTATACTACACTACACACGACCGGGTACACTGCCCGTTAGTGCATTAGGGTAGACCATAGGTATAACGAGTAATTATAAATATTAAAACATGGTCAGTAGAAACTTGCATCAAATACTTCGACTAAAACCTAACACAACTCATTTTTGTTTCGTCTTATTAATCATTCAATACCAAATACACATTCATTTATATACAATTATACACGAGCATATATTTTTCTTCTTCGAGTTTGAATAAACTTTCTTCACTGGTAAATACATGTACATTTATGTTAAAGTAAACTGCAAAAAATGTTCCTAAATTTTTTGCGAGAAATGTCCTCCAAAATTTTTTTTGAGAAATGTCTCTAACGTTTCATTTTTTTGCGAGCTTTGCCCTTGAACCGTTACTCTAGTTGCAAATTCAGGATTTTGGCTAACGTTCTTTACTAAATCCGTTAGTTAGTCCCCATGTGCGTTGCACGTGAGGGTAATTTCAACAATTCACTATTCCCTCTTTTATCACCCTTCAACTACTTCCCAGGCATGATAATCGATGAGGACATTTTTACAAATTAACTTAGTCGTGTATAACACATTAACACGATCAAATCACACACACAAACACATTCTATCTTCCTTTAACCGATCAAATCACACACCCACAAACACATACCATGGTAGTGGTTTCCCCACTTTGGCAGATTCAAACTCCTGAGTTTCCAACCCAAGAGCTTGGTTCTATTTACGGTAAGATTAAATATTTTAAGTTGTCATTTGCTTTTCTTATTCGAACATGCATGTGTACATTGTAGGATATGTGATTTTCATAATTTTAAGTTGTTATTTATTTTTCTAACCAGATTCGAATGGTAAACTGTTCACTCTGAAAATCCACCACAATAGGCTCTTCACAAATTCACCAAACCGAAAATATCGGTTGGGACATATAGCCTATGTTGATCTGATTGATGTTGACTATTTCTGCATTCAGGAGTATGTTGGGATGTTAGACGCACTAGGATTAGGGGATTATAGCGTATGTTGATATGAAGCATGTCTAGGTGATGCAGCGAGCAATCTTTGGTGTCTTGGACATGGATTTGTTCATGTATCATTGATTTTGTCCACTTCGCCGTGACATGTTAGTAATGACGAGTCACCCCTTAACCTTTGTCGTGTCTACCCATATTGCCTTCGAGAATTGTTTAGCCCTTAACTCTAGTGGTGGAGATTTGTGTAACCGCCAAGCTTATGATAGAATACATGCTATGGTATGCGATTGAGTGATCACCCGAAATTGACGCTTAGAATAGTTGAGAGATTTGAGTGTTTTGTTCCCCTTTTGTGAGGTGTTCGGCTTTATTTTATTCTAGCACAAGGGATTTGTAAACTTATATTTTCCGTGTTATGGGAGATATCTTTTAGGAATCTTTCTAATAAGGTCTACTTGAGGCAAGTAGAGTTCAGTGGGGGATATTTGATAACATCAAATAGTCTTGAATATTAAGTGTCAATTTCCCCCGATAATGCTTGTAATTTATATCATTTATATGGATTTACGCTTGTTTTCCATTGTTTTTCACTTTCGGGTAAATTACGAGCATTGGAGCTAAAGAGACGCGGAATTGGAGAATTATTTAAAGATTTATCATAGTATGCTAATTTTGAAGAAGTTACGGCGTAACTCATCTCTCACATTACGCCGTAACTATTGCGTGACTCAGAAAACCAACTCATCAGAAGGTTACGGCGTAACTCTCCTTAAAGGTTACGACGTAACTATATTAGGTCAAATGAGGTTCCACACCGCTGATACTTACGCCATAACTATTTCATCAACTACGGCGCAACCAAGTTTATTGAAGACTACGACGTAACCACTAATAAGGTTATGCCGTAACTAGCAGATCTAGTGCAAAATACGAAGGAATTGAAGGTTACGGCGTAACTCTTGTTATAGTTACGCCGTAACCCAGACCTGGCCTATAAATACCCCACGAATTCCAGCATTTCTAATCATCCCATTCCACACACAAAAACCAGAGAACGTGGGAAAAGCTCAAGGCATGCCTAGAGTAGCATACGGAGCTGTCTCCAAGGGAGAAATCACTCCCCTACGATAAGCATTAGCATTTTATATTTTCTTTACTTTCAATTCATATATTTCGTACCTTTGAATATTGAATTGGTTTGTATGATTAATATGAGCTGCTAAGCACCTCTTGGTCTTGGCCTAGTTATGATTCCTTAATTGTTTTGTTTGCGCTTATATTACTCCGTATAATTATTTCTAAGTGTATGCATGCATAGTTTATTAGTAGCTACCCTTGGTTCGGTAGTTTTGAATGGCGGTAGAGGCCAATTGCCTAGAAGATATGACCAACTCGACCCTAGGTGAGCGGATCGAGATGGGAGGGTAAGATATGACCAACCCACGACCCTTTCTACTTGTGTGATTTGACCAACCGATCACCTACAGTTTGGATGAACTTAAGAATTAGGGGTCGAGTGTTTGTTGCTAACGCCCGGCACTCACTATTATAAATCTAGCATGTAGCGGTACTTAATGACTTGGCTTAGGGACCGGGAACAACAGGACTTATGAGAGGACACCGACTTCTCCCGTGGTGGCATCTTTGTTGATAGGTTAGGCGAATTGACCAAATGTTGTCCTCTCGACTTTGACCCCACCTGAAGTAATTGGAAGTAAGTAGACGCAGACATAACTAGCTAGGAGGATTAACTAGGTTAGCACCACTCTCCTCTATTGATTTACCATTTACCTTTTATCTGCCTTTATTTGCTTTATTCTGCTTTAGTAGTTTAATTAATGAATTCCTTATCGAAACCATTATTAATCTGTGACACCTAGACTTAGTAATAATCCAACACACATAGCTCTTGGGACGACCTTGGCTTTACCGAATACTACACTACATACGATCGGGTACACTGCCCGTTAGTGCATTAGGGTAGACCATTGGTATAACGAGAGTTTATAAATATTAAAACATGGTCAGTAAAACCTGCATCATGGCAGATATGAATCAAATTTTGACAATGTCATAGAGAAAGTTAGTCAAGAGGATGCTGGAAAGTCTATGGGTGAACTTGAACTTGAACAGGGTTTGGAAGGTGAGTTGGAGACATGTAAAGAGGATGATTTCTTCCACAAACAAATTGAAGTTGATTGGCTGGATGATCAATCATACAATGGAGTTTATCAACAGGCAGAGATTAATATGTTGTATGATGCGTTAGAAGAAGTTATTCAGAATGTTGCTTTTCTACACAATGAACTCAGAGATGAAGTTGTAGTAGTTGTTGATGAAGCTCCAAGAGTATATATTGAAGAAACTTTGGAAAGGGCATACATTGAAGCTCCAGCTATAGATTTTTCATCTGCCAGTGTGACCTATGGTACATAAAAGAAGAAAAGAAGGTTGGATCCAGCTGAGAAGGATGAGAAGGCACTGGAAGTAGAGGAGGATGTTGATTCCATGTAAGGAGAGAATGTTATGTTTATCTTATGGCTTGGGATGGCATGTTTTGGAACACGTTAGTTTATGTAGGTCGAATAACATTTTAGTGTTGTATCTAGTGGTAGTTTGTGAAGTATGTTTATGTTTTTGAACAAGTTAGTGGTACTCATGTGTTGTTACATAAATTTAGCACATTTGACATGTTAATTTGGTGTTTTACTTAGTGGTTGACTACTAAAGTCAATGAATGGTATGCAGGTTCACAAATGGTTATGTTTATGTTGAAATTCAATTGGTTGACTACTAAAGTCAATATGATATGAGATTTTGTGAACACATTGCAGTTGACAAATGGGTTAGAACTCATTTTAGCTTGCCATTCCATGGGTAAGATTAGAAACACAATGGGCAATAACACCAAATTAAGATCCTACAAAACTATACAATAACACAATGAGGCATTGGACAAACCCCAAAATACCTCACCCAAAATAAGTTTCACTGATAACCAAAAGATACATAATAGTTAACCCTGAATAAGACTTGAGCTTTTTATGCCTAGAGCTTCTTGGGGGCAGGCACATACCACGAGGGGGCCAACAATTTTGGAAGTGAAAGACTTAGAATTGGTAGGCTTTCTCTTCTCCCCCCCCCCTTTTATTTAGATGTGGAAGCCTTTCCCTTCATCCCCTCCCCCTAGTGCAAGGTTTGGAAGTGGTAGCCTTTGGTGGTATGTCCATTTCTTCATCCTCATCACTGGATGATATGTCCATTTTTTCATCCTCATCACTGGATGATATGTCCATTTCTTCATCCTCGTCACTGGATGATATGGCAATCACTTCTACAACACAATGCATACCTTTATTCCCCATCTTTTGTTGGTTTGCCCTAAGACACCCGTTTTCAAGAATCTCTATCTTTTTTTCAAGAGCTTCCAGTTTTGCATCGACCATAGTCCCGTTTTCAAGATACTCTATCCTTTTTTCATGATCTTCCAGTTTTGCATTGATCTTACTCCCGTTTTCAGTATCTTCACAACCCTCATCAAGCTTCCGCTTTCCCTTATTCCTATTTTCAGGATCTTTACAACCCTCATTACGCTTCCCCTTTCCCTTATTCCTGTTTACAATATCTTCACAACCCTCATCAAGTTTCCCCTTTCCCTTATCATTTGCATATTGGCATCATCATATTAGGCAGACCATTAACATATTATGATAATTGACAAAGGGGGTTGATACATAACAATGACCATTTGTAGGCTAAATGTGTAATACACACAAATCAGAACAAAGAAAAAGAATACACTGACCTTTCACAACCTTAGGTTCTTTGTGCACATATTCCTATAAGTCTTCAAGAATCTCATCAGATATTTCATCCATTTCCTTCCAAGTGTTCCCATATTTAGCCTGAACAAACGCTACCATAGCATTGGTTAACTCAAAATTGCTCCAGTCCTTGTCTGCCATTGTACTAAATCGTGTGAAAAATGATTGACTTTTGGTCTGTCGTAGAGGAGTGTGTGAAGATTAGAGAGGGAAAACACGGGTTGTACAGCTATTGGGTAGACACAAGAGTGAAGTTTAGGGTTTTAGTTAAGTTGCACACTTGCGAATTATGTCCCTTGACTTAAGTATTTGGTTTGACTAAAATGGGCCATATCTTAGCTTCACGTGCCATGATCAGGTCTCTTAACTTTTAGTAGTCAATAGAAAAAGTCCTCTTATATCTTCTTCCCCAATTCAAACACTCATCCAAACCCTACATAAACCTTAAAATAACTCATTCAATCGAAATGTTTCATCAACATCTTCGGTTCGAAGTCGTCGTCCTCCACCACCTACCCATTGCAAACATGAAGAACCCATTATTCAACAAATATCATGAACCATCTATCATCCTTTAAGATTTTTTTTAGGTTGCATAAATTTTTATAATGTAAGTGATTTTTACTTTGTTTATGATTCGGGTATCTGCTAATATGTCTAAACGTGCGGGGTTCAAAATGTGGCACCTTTTACTGGCTTGATCCTGAATTACCAAGTGAATACTACAAACAAGAAGTGTACAAGTTGATTCAAAAGGATAAATAATGGAAAAGAGATAAATGCAATTTGAATGAAAAAATAAGAGACTTGCAAAGGGATTTTGACTTTCAGATGTTAACTTTGCAAAACCAAGTGTTACTTCTACAAATGGAATTGAAAGAAAGCAATTCCAGTTTAGTGTTTTATAGAAAATGTGTCGTTGTAATGGCTCTGGTTGTTGCTTTTATGTTGTTTGTAATGCAGTAATCATGATGTAATGTAGAAGTAGAAATGTGCAAGATGTAGTGTAGTTGACTTTTGTTGTTTAACTTTTAGCTCTATGAATAGAGCTCTGTATTCACATTTCCAGTAAATGAGAATCTAACAACCTTTCCTCCAATATGGCTTAATGTTGGGGATTAAAGGTCTGCTCACTTAGTACTGCCAAGACTGCCAGTGGATAGTTGATACTAAAGACTACTGATGACAAAACTCTAGACAATTTGATGATAAAACTCTTTAGTTTTATCAACTTGATTTTGATCAATACCAAAAATCAACATGTCATCTATACATATATATGGGACTACATATGCCACGTCATTAATGCTTACTAGGCATTTTAATGTTGACATGGCACATACTATGATGACATGGAAATGCCAACATGGCACAACATTCGGCTACATACTTAAAAAATAAGTGTCACTTGAAAGATTCGAACTCTGGGTTATACACACGCATGCAAGCAACTCAACCAGTGGGGCAATCTACTCTTAATGATACAAATCTTATTTCCAAAGACCTATTCGTTCATCAATATTCCCAACTTCCGTCTTATCACACTATCAAACATAAACTCCGGTGATTCGCTCTTTTATTTTTCAAACCTAAAAATCAGCCATTTATTCTCAATCAATAACTCCAAATCAATCACTACCATCTTAAAACAATTTTCTTCCCAATCATCCGATTTCAATTCTTAAAACTATAATTACTTCAAAACCCATGCATCAATTCCCCCAATTCAATTTCAACAAATTAATCCAACTAAGTTATGTTTCGTGATGATGAATTCAGATTAAACACCGCAATAAGATGAGAATAATTATGGTTTTAATTCAATTATGATTAAAGGTAATGATTGCAGCTTGATTTTTGGGATTTTTATATTTCAGTTTTAGTTATGAATTAATGATGATTTTATTGTGTGAAATTAGGTGTTTGCATTTAAATTAGGTGTTTGCATTAATTTTAGGGATTTTGATATGGATCCCCACTTTTAGTTCTACAATATTAGGGTTATGTCGATTTATTTGAAGTTAGTTGGTTTGCGTCACTATTTGTGGATGAAATGATACAAATTAATAAGCTTATGTATTGATGAATTGATTTAAGTTTAATTATTGTTAATTAGACTATGGATGGTTTTATGTCCATTTTATTGACACTATCTTTTTTATCTCGGTTTGATTGCAATCGTTCTTATTATCATTTTGTTTCTATTTGTATATCTTTTTTAATAGATTTTTTATATCGGTTTCATAGAAGTTATGGGTTCTGATAGTTGGGAAATGAATCATTGGATGTTTAGGTTAAGTCTAAGGGTGTTATGATGACTGCATTGTTAGCAAAGGCTGCTGTGATGGCTCTTTTGCATAACCGTGCTGTAAATGGTAGCTGTAAAGATGGAAATATTTTTACGTATAATGGTAGTATCAATGTTTTTATGGCTGTTGCGATCAATGGCGGTTTGATCACCCCTGTTATCCAAGACGCTGATGAGGTGTGCTATAAATTAATGCTTTTCATTTAAACTTTTATGGGTTATTATTGTGTGTGTTGTAGTTGGATCTTTATTTATTATCCGAGAAATTGAATGAGCTTGTGGAGAAAGCAAGGTCTAAGCAACATACTCAGGTAAATTCTAAATAATATTAGTTTTCACTTGTGAATGTTTAACTTTAGGCACACTAAGTATTGTTAGATTACCTGTCATTAGCCAAACACAATCCTTGGCTTTAATGAAGTTAAGATAAGGTCTGTGGTGCGGCATATCAAAATTGGGAATATGATGCATTACATTTGTATAAAGTTGGTTCTAATATACTAACTAAATTCGTGATGATGGTTTAGGTTCGTGCAGCTTATAAGCGTGGATTACTGAGATTTCACCCATATGGAGCTTCACATATATGGTAACATTTGTCAATAGGTTGAAGCGGAAGAAAAGTCCAATCTTTCTGGTCACATGAAGCGAAAACTGTCGTTATGACCAATACGTATGTATTCCGTTATTTATTTCATAGTTTCTTAGTTCATAATAAACAAATCAATATTCTACAGTAGTTAATATATACACAAGCCATATCAATCAAGATTCTACGGTAGTTTGAGTAAATAAATCCAAGATTCTTCGTGATATTGAGACACTTAAACATTATGATATATCCACTTCATGTGTGGATTACTTGAACTATGGGAGAACTCAGCCCAGTATGTTACTATTTAGCATATGCATATTGTATTTATATAAATTATTTTTTAGTTCCACTTGTGCTACATTGTATTAACTTAATATATTTTTCAACAATACCATGTTACCAAGATCGATGGACGTGTAGTTGGTGATGGTACAATCGGACAAGAAACTAGATTATTACAAGATTCTTTCAAATGCCTACTTCAGGGCTTGGAGTGCCTATACCTGATTATCATTAACTAGCCCGAATCCTACAGGTTTGAACATTGTGTTTGTTTCACGTTGAAACCTATTTGTCCATTTTTATCCATCCGTCTTTACATTATTTGTGGCCAAAAGATCAATCTAATTTTCCATCCTTAATTGGCATTTTAATGGTGAAAAGATGAGTGGGTTGGGTAATGGGGCATGGACAAGAGTGTGTTAGCCACCTGAAGCACTTCTTGTCCAAATTTTTTATATCTAATACAAATAATTAGTATGCCAAATGTGATCACAAAGAGTAGTAAATTATTAATAACTATCTCTTTTGAATGAAATGATTTCAGATGTTCTATGTGCAGAACTTTGGGGGACTTGTGATCCATTTAACCTAATTCTTTTAGGTTTTACCCGTTTTAGTGACCAGAGATCAAAACATAGCCCAAATTAATCTATTCATTAGTAAGTGCTAGGTTAAATTTAGCACCTCTGCTTCCTTGTCACTATATCACAACTTGATTTATCCTCGAAATGCAAACGTCTTAACATGTAAATGAAACGTTAAGGTCACCTTAGTTTTCTTCAAGTCGATAATGCCGACCTTCATATAATATATTTTAATTAATTGCAGAAGAAGAGCTTGGGAGTTCTAGGAGTGAGATAGTTGATCCAATAATGGCTAGTAACGTGAAGAAGGAGGATTTTGGTGCTTCACAACCAGGTGAAGTAACACCTGGTGATGATATCTATGAGTAGTATAAGAAGCGAATGATGCTTGGCTACCATCATAGACCAAATCCTCTAGTACGTATCTACAATGCCTTAACTTACTAAAATCTAAATGCCAAATGAACAAACAGAATGTATAATATAGCAATATAGCATGGAACACATAAGAATAAGATGAATATAAAAACTATATTTCCAGTTATGATCCTAAAGTTTAGGTTGCTGTGAAATTTTGAGTATGCTACAACCCGTCTGATCCATTTGCAATAAAATGACACAAAAGTTAACCCATGTTTGCATAGATGGCTTGTGATTTCTTACTCTTTGCTTAATGAAAGGACATGTTTGCTGCTGTTTTGTTTTTTTTTTTTTTTTTTTTTTGCATGGCAATTCTGGAAATACAGTACATGTTTGCTTTTTTTTTTTTCAGGGCAATCCCCGGAAATCCATTTGCAATAAAATGACACAAAAGTTGACCCATGTTTGCATAGAAGTTTTGTTTGCTTAATGAAAGGACATGTTTGATGATGTTTTCTTTTGCAGGGCAATCCCCGGAAATCCTATTACTGATCGACACAAAGACTGCAACTACACAATAAACGTCAACTACACAAAGTCCACAACAAACGTCTCTTACAAAGAAGTTTTATTTCGTATTTGAATAAGCAACATAGATTTGTATTATAAAACAACTTCAATAACTTTTTCTTATATATATATTACATGATTGCTTTTACATACATTTTAGAATTTGACATGTATTATCATAAAGCTAGCCCGCCCATCCGGGCGGGCTATGAAGCTATCAACATATAAGCAAATGATGACTCATTTACCATATTCATCAAATTTTCAGTATACACACTTGTCCGATTGATTTAACACAAATCCATTAGACAAAACAACTTCATCAAACTTATGATACCACTGCTTAGGAGCTTGTTTGAGTCCATACAATGATTTAATTAACTTACACACTTTATGCTTATTACTTGGCATAACAAATCCTTCTGGTTGCTTCATGTATAGCTCCTCTTCCAAATCACCATTTAAAAATGTTGTTTTGACATCCATTTGATGGATTACTAGATTTTGAGCAGCTGATAAAGATATCAACAATCTGATAGTGGAGATACGAGCAACTGGTGCATAGGTATCGAAGTAATCGATCCCTTCTTTTTGTCTAAATCCTTGGATTACCAATCGAGCTTTAAACTTATCAATAGTTCCATGAACTTTCATCTTCCTTTTGAAGATCCATTTGCACCCTAAAGGTTTACAACCATGTGGTAGGTCTATTAAGACCCATGTATTATTTTCCATTATTGATCATATCTCATCATCAATTGCTTCTTTTCAAAAAGAAACATCTCAGATTTCATTGCTTCATCAAAGATCTTTGGATCCTCTTCTATACTGTAACAGTAAGAATATTGAGTTCCAATCTCATCTCTCGATCCCTCAACTAAATATAGTTGAAAGTCAGAGCCATATGATTTAGCTACCGAGCTCTGTTACTTTTCCGAGGTTCGGGAATCTCATTTGGAGTTTCAACTAATAGGTGTCCACCTTGAGTTCCACTTGAGCTAAATGCTATGTCCTTTGGTCTAGGTATTGAAGAGAAACGATTCTCATCAAATATTGCATCTCTTGATTTTATAAATGATTTAACCGATACATAATCATTAGGTTCAATAACATAGAACCTATATGCTTTGGAATGCTCAGCATATCCAATAAAGATGCAATCAATACCTTTTTCACCCATATTTTTTCGTTTGGGTTCCGAAAGTCTAACGACCGCCCTACAACCCCAAACTCGCAAATAAGACAAGTTGAGTCGTTTCTTATACCAAAGTTCATATGGGGTTATTTTGTTATTTTTGTTAGGAAACCTATTTAGCAAATAAAAGGCCGTTAACATAAGGTTCTTCCTAAGCCCCGGTACATACACAACATTAAATAAAGTAATTGTTTTTCCAGAACTAAATTCTATTACAACATTTCCACGTCCAAGTATTGGTTTTGTTGACTCGTCGCCCATATGAGGAACGGATCCATCTTCGACCAGATGAAAAGTATCAAACCATCAACGATCCTTACATGCATGACAAGTTCCACCTGAGTTAATCCACCAAGCAATTTCATCATCCTGTACATAACATATTTCAGAAATATGTGATACATAATTTTTAACAGGAATTATAACATGGTCAAAAATCAGACCTTGTTGTGGACTTAGGTCCTTAGACCCTTGTCCCGATCCAAAAGTGCTTGCACCAATGTTCTTCTTAACCCGACAATCCTTCTTGAAATGACCAGGTTTGCCACACTTCCAACACGTCATCTTAGGCTTTTTGGTGGAACCGTCATCATTATGGAATTTCCTCTTGTTTCCCTTGGAGTTTTTTTTTTTTCTTGTTCTTATCATCCTCACCATCTTCAACCATATTCACAGAAGATGGTCCAGTAATATCTTTACCCTTGCCTTTGCCACTTTCTTCCATCCTAAGAGTTTCCTCTATACGAAAGTGGCTTCCAAGTTGTACGAGAGACAACTCATCCTTGTTGTGTTTTAACATGTGTTTGAAATCCTTCCATGATGGTGGAAGTTTGTCTATGATACTAGACACCGAGATAGATTCGTCCATGAACAAACCGTGTTGTGTGTATTGTCCCAGAATTCGAAGGAGTTCATGATATTGTTCCTTCACAGGCCTTATATCAACCATTCTGTAATTGTTAAAATTACTAACCAGAAACTTCTTACTAGAAGAATCTTCTGCCATGTATTTTGATTCAAGTTGATCCCATAACTCCTTGGCGATTCCACATTCTAGTATACATCAAATAAAGCATCATACATACCGTTCAAGATGTGCCCTCCACATATGTAATCATCGTTCTCCCATTTCATCCGTTTCCTCGTCAGTTCTAGCGTCTCATGATCTTCAACATACTCTGGCATGGGGGCACTCAGAACATACACAACCTTCAAAGTTGTGAGAAGGAAGTGCATCTTCTTCTGCCAGCTCCTGAATCACTGCCCTCAAACTTGTCCAACTTTCCAAACTTCGTCGTCATATCTTTCACAGAATCCGTCATGATTAAAACCAGGAAATACTTCAATCTTTGTTAGAATTTGGGTGTGTGTGTTGTGGGTGTGTGTGTGGTAATAATCCTGATATTCTCTGAATCGTGTTGAGATCACTTTCAGATTGAAGTATTTCGACCCTATATGCCTCGGGTATCATGAAATCCTCAATTGGGTAATTCAGATAACTACACTTTATTTCTAAGGCACGAGAAATAAAGCAATACACAGAAAGTTATTATATTTGTTATATTTGGAAGAGATCAATACTGGTCAATATAACCCAACCGAAAGTTAGTTTTTTGGTTAAAGATGGTTGGCGGGAAGAATCACACCGTTTCATGAAAAAGGTGTCTTTTGGTGGGAAAAACGGTTTGGAAGGAAAACGGGTAATACCCGAAACCTAAAAATCGTTTAGGTTTTGGGGCGCTGCCCCAAACCCCGCGAGGGGCATCCCACGGCAAAGGGCTCTGCCACTTGACCCCCGCTCTTTGTTCGTGGCGGCATCAAGCTAGCTAGAACGAGTGTGCACTCCGCACTTTCTAACTCGACTGTAAGCTAAACCTGATTAAGCCCTTGATCTCAAGTAAATCACAATTACATAAAATATAAGTGATGACACTAAAATCACCAATAATAATTAGTATAGAAAGCACCGAGTCAATAATGATATTCTGTTTGGGATTGCATATTGAAACTGTTTATCTGCTCATGAGTTTGTGAAATAAGTTGTTTTGAATACGCACAAATAATCTGATACATTAGATAATCAGTTTCAAAGCACCTCAAAATGAAAATGCAATAAGAAGATAAGCAATGTTAATAAACAATCCAACTCACTTAGATAATGGTTTGAACAAAATAGTAGTTTAGAATTAGACAAAGACAGTAAGCTCAACAAAACCAGATACATCGGTAGTCTTGCAATAAAAAACATGTCATTCTTTTACTCTCAGCTAACAAAATGGAAGCATCTATGAGCAGGGGCGAATCTAGCTTATGCAAAGGGTATGCACGTGCATACCCTGCGTAAATCTTGAGTAGTGTAAAAAAATATGAATTAGTCATAAGTAACTACAAAATACAATAAAAATTTATAAGTGCACATCCTCTAAAATACATGAAAATTATGAGTGCATACCCTTACTAACTTGGCATTGTTCAAAACAAAAGAAGAAAAAAAGAACCCTACCTGTAAGTTTAAGAATGTCAGACGGCACACTTTGAAGAAGATATAGAAACAATTAGGAACAAGTAGGTCAAATTGTCATATATATTCTGGGCCAGTTGTGCTATAAAGTTTTTAGTTTTTTACATTGCACTTTATGTCCACTTAACCCATTGAACCTATCGTAAGCCCACCAACTAAAAATAATACCCTACATATATTTAAAACTGACATTGCTTCTATTTTTTTCATTGAATTATGTTTATTAAGGTTTCATTACATTTTGATAGTTTTATGCTTTAACGTTACATTAAATTATGTGAATTCACATACTTTGAATTTTGATCTTTTCCTCAAAATACCAGTGAACGTAAACAAATGAGTTATCAACAAAGAAAAGAAAGTTGAAAATGTGATTGAGTTGATTATCAAAAAAGAAAAACATCTCGAAAAGTGACCATGCGGCTAAAAAATTTACCTAGAAAACTCGAGCCATATAATTGACGCGAACCCAAAATTTTTGGACCGAAAAACAAAAATCTATCAAATATATAGTGCATAGTGCATACCCTATGTTTAATTCCTAGATCCGCCAGTGTCTATGAGTTAATATTAAAAGATCTTAAATGTGTTGGGGTTGGTAATGGGTATTTGTTTAGAGAGAAAGTGATCTGAATTAGCCGGGTCACGAGTGATCACCTGAGTAGCCGGTTTCGGTAGTCCAAATAAACAAAAGAATAGTACAGTGACAAAATTAACAATTCAGATAGTACAGTGACCTGTGGCGCCTTATCATTATGTATCGGATCAAATATTATAATTTTCCAATGATGGGACTAATGAACAACTTTGAATGGTAACTAAAGTTATATGCTAGATCTTCTTTAGGCTTGTGACTTTTAAAACTTGCATTTGTTCTCATGTGCTTGGAATTGTCTGAACTTACAATTCTATAAATAAAATAATTGTTAGGATTGAAACGATCATGCCGTCACTAGTGATGTCAGAAGTCAACTCTATTAAACTAGTGTTTAAGCAATTTCCTGCAAGTATGCTTAAGCAACTCTATTAAACTAGTTAAAGACATGTCTTTGTTTAATTATTCATGATATGTTTTAATATGTAACAACTTGCTTATTTAACAACACTTGCAATCTCAAACTTTGTATAGATTTAAACTCTTTGTTCACGGTTTAATGCCCAGAGCTAGCAAGAAGAGACAAGAGACCTTCAGATGGAAGATATGAATCTAACAAGTGGGGAAATAGTGGTCGAGATGAATACCACAAAACAGGACCACAAAAATAGCACTGCAAGTCCCTCTCTTTCACTACCAAAGCTTCCTTGTGAAGACCTACTTGGTCATCTATTCTTCTATAATCTGCTTAAGTTTCATGTTACCTTATATTCCATGTTTATATGCTTTCTATATTTGTTATTAGTTTGTATGAAGAGGAGTGATAACATGCTGTATATGTAATGACTTTTAGGAAGAAGAGAATCCTACTTTGATATCTGTGTTCCTCTATATCAAGCATCAATTAGTGGTGATTGGAAGACTGTTAAGGACATCCTTGACACGCGCCCTGAGTTAGTATGTTATACCATCACTGAAGGTAACGACACAGCACTTCATGTTGTAGCATCAGCAGAAGAGACCACGTTGACGAAACGTTTTGTGAATTATCTGGTGAATATGATGACAGAGGAAGACTTGGAAATTCAAAATAAGAATGATAACACTGCCCTTTGTTTGGCAGCTACAGCTGGGAATATTGAAATGGTAGAAATTATGCTAAAAAAGAACCCGGGTTTGTTGACCATCGCAGGTAATAGAGGGATGTTGCCATTGTATATGAGTGCTTTACAAGGGAGACATAACACAGTCAAGTATCTGTATGCTGCTTCTGAGACGATGAGTAGTAGATTTTGGACAGATGAGAAATGGGGTTGGATGCTCTTAGGATGCGTCGAGTGTGATTTCTTTGGTAAGTCGAGTGTTACACTTTTCTTCCTCATTTTTTTGTTTACTCACATGATTTGTTTGCTTAAGCCATTTTCCGTAACTTCCATAGATGTAGCACTCCAAATTGTAAAGGACCATCCAGACGTCTCAACGGGTATGTCCATACGACATCTGGCTCGAAAGCCTGATGCATTCAAAAGAGTAGAACAGAATTGGATAAGAAGAATCATCCATTCAAGTAAGCGTAATTAAAAAATTAATTAATTTGAAATCATTTGGGCCGTGTACAATTCATTAACTGATTATGTGGTTGTTGCTATCAGTTATGAGTATGATATCTGCTCATGAAGAGGATACTGATGCACTCAAATTACTAAAAAAACATTTGGCATCAGACTCTCAGACGAAGGGAAAAGTATGAAATTGATCATATACTCAATGGGCCTCCTCATCGGACTGATAAAGGGATATTATATCCTTCCAGAATATTATTTGTAGCTGCAGAAATGGGCAACACCAGATTTGTGGTTGAGCTCCTTCGAGCCTATCCCGATCTAATATGGGAAAAGAATGATGATGAGCACACTATATTTCATATAGCTGTTATGCACCGTCATGAAGGGATCTACAACCTATTGTATGAGATAGGATCGAGGAAGGATCAGATAACCGACATAGAAGACAGAGATGGCAATAACATGCTCCATTTACTTGCGTTGACTACGGTGAAAATGAGATCTCGTACTTCTGGAGCATCTCTACTTATGCAACGAGAGTTATTGTGGTTCAAGGTATGTCTTTATTAATCTTGTGCTGCTACATTAAAGTTTAATATGTGATTATAGAAATGTACAATGCAGTGCATCGATAATATAATATAGGGTCACTTTACCTATAACTTGTGTATGTGTTGTAGGAAGTTGAAAAGATGTTGCCAGCTCATATGAGAGACAACACAAACCTAAAGGGTCAAGAACCGTATGAGTTATTCTCTGAGATGAATGCAGATCTAGTTACTCAGGGTCTGGATTGGATGAAGGATTGTATGGTGGTTGCGACTCTTATAGTTACTGTGGCGTTTGCAGTTGCTTTCACCATTCCAGGTGCATACGACCAGACTCATGGATTACCTATTTTCATTCATGACCGTACCTTCTTAGTTTTCGTTATAGCGGATGCTATTTCTTTATTTTCTTCCTCAACTTCACTCCTGGTTTTCTTGTCTATCCTCACATCTCGTCATGATCAACGTGATTTGATGTACTCATTACCCAGTAAACTGATGATAGGTCTAGTCACACTTTTCTTTTCTGTAGCAGCCATGATGGTCACTTTTAGTGCTAGCTTCTTCGTGTTATACCGCAATGAGTTGAGATGGGTACCAATCGTTATTGCTACATTTGCTGCATTGCGAGTGATCCTATTTGCAGCATTGCAATCTCCTCTTTTGTGGGATATGTCTCGCTCTATGTACGATTCTAGGTATCTATTTAGACCCAGGAAACATATCCTTTACAACGTAGGCTCAAAGTTCTAAGTATTCTGCTTGTGGCCAATTCTCTTTTATCATCACTATGTTTTGGTATTCCACTACTCATGTAAGTGACAATGTTTATCACTTCGTAAAACATTTTGGCTAATAATAACCGTTTATCATATTCCATTGCAATTGTTGGCGTCGGTTTTGATCAAAAATTTCCTTATTGTTGGGTATTTTGGTCGGTTTTAACTAACTTAGCAACATAAATTTACACATTAACACAGTTTACACAACAAAAACAGATAAATAAGGTACCAAACACAAAACCAGGAGCAATAGGTGCCTACAAGCCTAAAGAAATAAATCCCGATCCTATCAAAAACCACCTCAACCACAAATGTGAATTGCCCACATTACTCATGAAGAATGTCGAAACAACCTTCATTTACTTTTAACCAGCAAAACGGTATTAAATATGAGTTTAAACTTTATAGTAAAAAGAACTTACCTGGATTTAAACTATGAACCTAGAAAAAGCGGATTCATTATTACAAGTTTATTGCCGGTGTTAACGACAGAGCAAGCAGTATCGAGATCTGACAGCCAAATTGTCGGCGAGTGGTGAAGAAACAACAATGCGCGGTTAAACATCTATCATGTTCCTGTTTATCAATGTATGATTGTACAGAGGATAAACATATTAAAACATTCAAAACTCACCAGAAACCATGGTGTTGATGTTAAAGCCAAAGAAGAGAAGCAACAAGGGTTTCGTGAAGAAAGCTAATCAAATATCCTGAAAGGAGGAGGGGTAATTTCGGAAAAGAGGAGCACTATCTGAGCAGATAAACACTTGGCTCTTGGTCATCAAGTCCATTCGTACAAAGAAAAAGAAAACAAGCACAAAAACAAAAGGACCGGTTGGTTGGGTCAAAGAGAAGGCCAAAACTTGTTATTTAAGAATTGAATTCAGATGTAATAAATAGAAACCTCAACCACAAAATTGACATAGAATGTCAAGGCCACCTTTTCGGCACTAGAAAGATTTTACGTAAACATCTTCATTTGTTGCACTTGCTTGAAATAGAATATTTAACATATATATTTGTTTGATTACTAAAAAAATTGTTACATGTTCCATCATTTGGATTTGGTGTTGGTTTCTCAAATCTTTCCAAAAACTCAAAAAGAACTTAAATGCAAAAAAAATAAAAAATAAAAAAAAAAAAAATGGAACAACGTTTTTCAGCTAAGCATTACCCTCCCTTTGCAAGATATATTCCACAGCCTCTTCTACGGTATCAACAACCTGCAAAAAAGACATGTAACTGATAGCTCATGTTTCAAACATTAATTTCCTTAAAATTGATCTAGGTATTATTAAAATCCGCTACCCAGCCATTTGGTGAGCCCTTCCCGATCCCATCCATAAGAAGTTATGTATTATGTTGCTGATAAGAGCTAGGCGTTGCTTGATAAAATAGAATGACTTAGCACTGAATGATTAGTTTTTCACTTAAAAGGCATTGTTTCCCAACAACATCATACTCTCTCTGTTCCTCTTATAACCGGCACAATACAAAAAAAGGGGCCATGCACGACTTTAGATGCCAAGTGTGTAACTTTTTGCAAAACATCAATGAGATTAACCCTTTTGATAAAAAGAAAGTAACAAAATTGCAAGACAATTCTCATCCATGGTGGATATGGAATGTCCAAAGTAGGCTCGTCAGGGAATCACAAGGAGAGCATAATACCAAAGAACATAAATTATCTCAACTCCTGACTTACCTGATCCGCAGGATATACTGTGTGGTTCTCTTTTCCTTTAAAAACACCTGTCCTTGTCAAAATAGAAAACCATGGATGTCCTGCCTGAAATGTAAACAGGAAAATGACTTTACATTCAATTCTATAATGCTCAGGCTTGACTAATACAGTTACTAAAAACAAAGTCAAACCTGTTTTGCACCCTTGATATCGACGGACGGATTGTCCCCAATCATGTATAAGGTTTCAAAATGGGGTGATGTTGTGTCTTTGTGGCCTTCAGTGACATCACAATCACTTGTCATAAGTTGAAGCTGCTTCAATATGGATTCAGCATTCTTAAACACAAAAGGATTTGGTTTTCCAAACGAGGTATACTCCAATGGCTTGTGGTGAATACTACATGAACAAAACAGAACGGATATAAATCTTGATTCAAATGAGTAGACAATATACATGTTATATTGCTGACATTACCTATTAAAGATGCTTTCTAAAGCGATCCTGAAAGCGCCCATGCCAAGACGTTCAGAAGGAAATACAGCCTGCCCCAACCTTTAACAACATCAGTGCATTCCAGTAAAGAACAAAAACCATACAGTATGTTCTAAAAGAAAAAGAGGTTTAAACTGAACAACTAATGTTCATTTCAACCATATAAATGGGCTTCTTTAAGATGGGTGAAATGGGTGTGGTCAGGCGGGTTAAGAAATGGGTCGAAAGGTTAAATTTTTTGTGCGAATAAAAACGGGTTGGGTTGACCCAAACAAAAATTGTCCAAATTGTCATAATATTACATTATTACATAAGTTATATTATTTCATCAATCGTCTGAATTCAAAAAATGTATTTAGGATGTTCTATTCAGTCGATGAGAATAGCGGGAACCTTTCGACCCGATTGACCAGTTTCCTTCTAGCTAATCTTTCCAATTTTTAACCATTTGACCTGTTAGAAATTAAACATATCCTCAATAGACCCATTTATAACTAAAAGGGACGAAATCACCACACCTATAAGATCATGTTTACCCCACTTGGTAATTAGAGCATCCAACGTAAACTGTCTAAGTTAACAGAATATGAATGTAATTAATGACCTGGTATTCAAGATCATCAGCTGCAAAATACATATCTGGTTGATGCTCGGACTTTTCTCCAGGAAGACCACCCGATCTCAATATGTCACAAAGAACCTAGACAATATGCCCATCTTTCTCAGCTAGTGTGTATGTGAAATGAATACTGGATAGTATACACAGAAAAAAGCTATCTTAGAAAAATAAATGAAGAAAATCTACCTGAATATCTCGAGACCAATCAACAGGATCACTAACAACAAAAGCTGCTTTAACTCTTTCAGAAGTGACATCAAAATCTGGGACTGACTCACTTGAGCTTCTTTGGTCATGGAAGGGCTGCTTTGTGGTCCAGATTTTGTAAGGTGATAGAGGATCAATCCCATTAAAGTAGGATGCATATTCATCTAATGAAATAACTTTTCTGCACATAATTGAAAACTAAAAGATTAAGATGATATGCAGAATACAGAACATATACAATTTTTCGTTAATGATGAATTCAGTATCTTGCAATAAGATCTTACTTAAATCCGTATTCTGACATCACCACTGCAGGCTCCCCTTTTCCAGTGGCAACTATCAACTCATTTTCAAACCTAAAGTAATGATGATCAATATTATGTTACAACACTTGATATCATAAAACCATAATATGATAAAAGATGTACCTCTTTAGCAAGTTTTTGAAAGGCGAGTGGCCCTGTACCACCTGAACAGGGTCAATGTTTACTCCAAGGAGTTTACTCAAATCAGAGGCTCGCCTAGACTGAGGAATACTTCCTCCTGTTACATATATTATTTACAGTTCCGTATTAAATTCTATGAGAATAGAACGAGTGGGTATGATTATTGCATTAAACACGTATCACGTCTTCCGATATACTTACCATTTGTCAAAAACAGATATGGGATCCTCAGACTACCTACAAGAGATATAAAAATCAAACGTTAGCGTGAGGCAAACAATGATCAGTTAGTCAATTCATGATCATTCAGATCATTAGCGTCAGTTAAAATGATAGAAAGAATGTATGCAACCCACCAAAACCTGAACGCACTTCCATGTACGTGGGCCAAAATTTAAAATAAATGCTCACGTGTTTTACACCTAAAAAGTAAAAACCGAACCGAGATCGAGCTCGACTATAGTATAATTTGTCGAGTAGAGGCGTAACTGTTAAATTTGCATTTATTGGCACAACACTCGATTGAGGTAGGCATTTGCATACGGTCTTGACTCACGAACATTGTCAAGTTGAACCTTTTCCGTAGGATTTCAGTTTTCTCTAGTCAAGTTGGATTTTCTAAATATAGTACTAACACGATTATGAAACCAAGTACAACCTCAACGAACCTATACTGAGCTCAAGTGAAAAGATGAGGGCATCTACAAGCCCAACTAACTTATTTTTACGCACGTTATTCTATCAACTTTCCGAAACACAATATAAAAAAATAAAAATAGAATAAGCAGTTTATATCCTGAAGTGCTTATTTTCAGCTGAATAAGAAATTACCAGAATCATCATTGTTGTATAATCTTTTCAATGCGTTAGGTGAATTCCCAATTGGGTTATTTCCACGAAGTATAACTCCATCTATATCAAATGCAATCCCAAATGAACCCCTGTCACAAATTAATGATACATTAAAGTAGAGGTTCAAGTTACAGTAACTGTAAATAATGGATTTACCTTTTGGGTGTTGAGTGAAAATGAGATATAGCACGATAACTGTGGAACTTAATCGATGATTTGTTTTTTGTTTGTATGATGATTCTTGATATTGTACGGAATTTCATTTGGTTCTAAGGATTTTTGTACGGCTGTTGTTGTTCTAAATGGCTTGTCTTGAGGTCAAACTTTTTTTATAGGTTTGGTTATTGATACACCCGAGTAGGGCTGGGCATGGAGGGTCCAAAACAGACGATAAAACCGGCCGGACAGACAAAAATCAAGCCGACCCGATAGCTTTCGGTTCGGTTTCAGTTTAGGCTTTTCACAA
This sequence comes from Chrysanthemum lavandulifolium, assembly GCA_022545495.1. Taxonomy (NCBI): domain Eukaryota; kingdom Viridiplantae; phylum Streptophyta; class Magnoliopsida; order Asterales; family Asteraceae; genus Chrysanthemum; species Chrysanthemum lavandulifolium. The sequence goes on from CM040239.1 coordinate 96,131,307, forward strand.
TTTTTGATTTCAGTTCGGTTCGGTTCGATCTAAAACCGAAAGAACACACATAAACACACCTAAATCAAACCGACGGACCCGACACAAAACGAACCGAACCGACCATATTCGCTTCGGTTTCAGTTTAGTTTTTTCACGATTTTTGGTTTTCGGTTTTGTCTATTCAGGTCGGGTCGGTTTTTTTACCGATGCTCAACCCTACTTGACCCAGGTGATAACCACAATCCGTTTAAAAAAACTGTTTTTTTTTTTAAACTTTGTTTTAACTATAAAATTGAGATATAAAAAAGATGAAACATAAAATATAAAATTTGATAAGTTAAAATTAGTAGTAAAATATAAAAAATCCAGAGCATAAAACTGTTTTTTTTTTTTCATATTAATAAAGTGGTTAAAATTGCTAAAAAAATTGCGAAACATAAACCATTATGTTTGAAAAGTCAAAGTCGGAAAGAAAAAATATATACAAAATTGCATTGTCCTATCAATACAATGGGTAAAAGGGGAAAGGGATAAAAGAGGTACAAAGGTTCTCGGAGGTATACCACTTTTTTTATTCAAGAAAATAACCCTATAGCTTTTATGTGTCTTCTTTTAGACCAGTTGTACCAGTGAGCACACATGATCGCATCAACACTAATTTACTACAATATTTTTATGACTAATTTAGTGTGATAAGATGATTGTGATCATCACCAAAAAGTTGTTAGGGAGGATGACTAATTATTGAAAATAAGAAAAATTATTGGTATATATTTCAAATAAAGATAGAGATATAATGTGTAAAAGAATTTATTTTTATAAGTGCATTTTAAATTTGTGATTATGTTTTCTTCTGATCTTTCTCACTAATGTATACCATCTCGTTTGATCGTAACTCTAAATTGTTAACTCGCGTTTTAGTAAAAAAGCAAATAGCTACTACTTTTACAAAACTTAAACTTTTTAGAACAGGTCATTAGTTTAAATATCATTTATTTTTGCTTTAATTATTTACTTGAGTTGTGCTTACAACCCCTGATGGAGACACTAACCAATGTAGTCGACGTGACACCATTTGGGATTTAACAAGGGAAGAGTATATACTTAACTTGCCAAATAAATGATTAATTTGTAAAGAACTTTAATAAAAAGTAATTAGATTACCACTATTTCCGCCAAACATAAGAGCTATCTTTTTTAATGACATTATTGTCAAAACAACCTCTCACATCTATATCTATACTATTTATAATGAAGAGATGACTCTCTCTCCTAATTTTTTTTAAGATATAATTAATGTGTTTTTTAAGCATTACAAATTTTAATGCATAATGTACACAATAAATAGCTTTTACTAATTTATCTTTCACAACATTTTAATGCTTCATTTATAATTTTATGAGTAAAGTACACCATTCGTCCTTGTGTAATACGTTGACCATCAAGTTTCGTCCTTTGACCAAAAAAATTGCACCGTCGTTCCTTAACTGCGAAACGTTAGTCATCGTTGGTCCCTCACCCTAACTGGTTGGACTAACGGGCGTTAAGCCTTGTTAAGTGGAGGGTATATTTGTCTTTTCCCACCCACACCACTTGAAACCCATCCACTTTAAGTTTCTGTATATTTTTTGTGATGATTGACAAGATTCAGTTTTGGAGGGTGTTCCTCAAGCATTATGCTCATCCTCTAAATGACTGGATCCAACAATGGCCTGATAAGCCACAAGACTAGGCAATATCTCTTTCATCAAAAGATATTCTTATATCTTTTAAAACATCAAAGTACACCTTTAATATCGTGCGTAACATCTGCTCATTAAAATAACTGCAACTTATGTGCTATATAACAGAGTTAAGATAAAGTTATTTCTAATATTGCAGCACCCACCTCCTGCTGCCATCACCATCAAGAAGAGCCAAGGGTGTGTTTGATTAAGGTTTTTGATCCGGCTAAGTTTTCCAACAAATAACTTCTACTTAGAAATGATCAAGAAACGAACCAACTATAATGCCACAAACTTATCCAAACTGGTCAACCCAACTCAGTGAGTTGACTCGGGCCAGCTGACTCAACTCACTGAGTTGAGTCGACTCATTGCAAGAATCAAACAAACACACCTTCAAACGGCTAGATCCACACGAGTAGTAATAAATCATTTTTTTAAATTCTTTTTAAAAACCCATGAACCATTTTACAACTCTTTAGCTATTTCACGGATTTAAATGAAACAAGGAGATGGAGGGTTAGACTTTTACCAACCGGTGAGACGGTTAAGGTGAGTTTGTTGGGGTGAGGGAGGGAGTGTGATTGAGGAGAGAGTGTTAAGGTGAGTTTGTTGGGGTGAGGGACGGAGTGTGATTGAGGAGAGAGTGTTTGGTAGTCGAGTGAGGTGACAGTGATGGTTAAGAGGAGGAGAGTGAGGATGGAGGTGGCGGCGTGGGGTCCGGCGGCCATGGTGGTGGTGGTGGGAAATGAGAAGTGAAAGAGAGAAGTGTTGTTGGCAAGTGTATAAATAATGGGATGTGTTTTTTAGTGTGCTGTCAGTGTGTATATATGAAAGAAGATAAAGTTAAAAAAGAATGGTAAAATGACCAAAATACCCTTCTGTGGTTGACGCCTAACGACCGTTAGTGTGGCCCGTTAGGGTGAGGGACCAACGCTGAGTAACGTTTCGCAGTTAAGGACCAACGGTGCAATTTTTTTGGTCAAAGGACGAAACTTGATGGTCAACGTATTACACAAGGACGAATGGTGTAGTTTACTCTAATTTTATTTTTGAATTAGTTTAGTTTTAATGCAAAAATGCACATATAAATGAATATGATTTTAAAATGTATGCAAAACTACAAAGTTTCAAAACTATTATTATATCGTAAGAGTGTTTCGAGAACCAATCTAAATAAATTTTGAATTATTTTAAATAAAATTAACCACAAAAGAAAAAAACGGTTTTTTGTAAAAGTCGGGACAATTGTTTTAAGACAAATATGCAAAGTGCTAAGTGCTAAGTGCTAATTCAATGATTAATATATTAGTATATTAATTATTATAATTTTCATGGATAACTCTAAATGATAGCTTAAACATGTTAGTTTTCTTTAAATTATAAAGATTCTTTATTTATATCTTCTATCATGTGGATGAGTGTTATAAACAATATTAATGATTCAAACATTTTTTCATAAATATATACTTTACAAGATGTATACATTATAGGTACTCTTTTTTATATATTTTATCTATATGGGACAAATGTAATAAATAATATTAATGATACAAACATGTTCAAAATATATATATATTTCATAAAAATGTTTCTACTACTTCATGACTACTGACCACCATCAACTAATTTGACCATAACCCCATAACATTATTGACTACCGCAACGCAAAGTCACGCCATTTTCAATTGTTTTTATATGAATTAGTTTGATATTATCCATCACTTTTTTTAAAGTTACTCAAACTTATTATGTTTTCGCTATTGGTAAAGTTATTGTAATAGAAAACATAAAATTGAAAACATTTTTGCCGAAAATTTTATTACTTGATACCCGCCATCGCAACGCTGCGGCATTCTACTATAATATTCTAAAGAGTTGAAATATGCGACATGAAACTTTTGGATCCATAAATTTATCATCACATAAACGTTTGATTATAAAGCATGGTTTATTGAAAATTTTATTTCAGGTATCCGCCGCCGCATCGCTGCGGCACTCGCTAGTCTATATATAATGCATTAATAACATTGTTCAAAAATCCAGCACAAGTATCATCTATATATAACTAGGTGTTACTGCGTGATGCATGCAAGATCTATACTAAATTTTCCAATGAACAAATGTTATTTTGTTTTGAGTTGATGATTTCAGATTTATGTTTTGGAAGCTTATTTAGATTGTACATTATGGTTAAAGGGTTGTATATTTTGGTGAAGGGGTGAATTAAATTGTGTATTAGTTGTATATGTTGAATAGTGTTTTTAGTTTTATTTGTATTTGTACATTGTGCTTAGTTAGTTGTATATATTTGTGATGAGGTGTATTAATTGTATGTATGTAAAAAATAGTATTTGTTTAAAATAATTTTGTTTTACATAGTTGTACATTATGTTTTATAAGTAGTATTTACTTAAATTCTAATTTAAAAAATCTTAAACTCATAAATAGAAGAGAGGGTCATCCCTCCATTATAAGTAGTATAGATAAGTTAATGACATTGTTTAAAAATTCAACACAAGTAAATTACTAAATTACCCTCAATAATTTTAATTTAAAAGAAAGTTTGAAGTATAATTATAAATTATAAAAAATGAAAGACATATAGGTTGTTGAGAGATTGGGACTAAGATTTGGGTTGTGTTTGGTATGTGCCCTTTCGAAATTAAGAAATGATATGATATTCATTGTTGTAGTTTGGTTATCAGGAATGGGATAAAAAAAGCAAGCAAATTGAAACCTATAGCCTCATTGATGGGTAAATGGGTAAGTTTCACTAGTAATCACTTATGGCCCACATTTCAATATATTTGTTTTAAATACACTTATTTTCTTTTAAGCATTAATAGTGCAAAAAAAGCATTTATTTGGTATATATCCATCAAAAATAATATTTTTTTAATAGTTAAATAATACCCGTGGTGATGTAATACTCATATCTCAATTTTCATAGCAAACATAAGCAATGAAATTATAACTATTAATTTTATTCCATCCATTTATCAAAACCATACCAATAGTGATTTCGAGTAACAAACCAAACGCACCCTTGATGTATGAGAGAAAATATATTATTTTATAATTAAATCAAAAGTTTATTACTATAAATTATTAAAAAAATAAAAGAAATATAGGTAGCGGAGATATTGGGCCCACTTTCTGTGATAAAAGACAAATAATATGGTAACTTTGTTCTGATCCAAGCTTCTTACTCGGGTTCACACATGCTAGGGCTGAGCAAAGGTTCAAAATCGAACCGAACCGACTCGAGAAACGATTTCGTGAAAAACATGAACCAAAACGAACCGAATATGGTCGGTTTCATATCGGTTTGGTTCGGTTTAGGTGTGTTTTCGTCGGCTTTGGGTCGAACCGAACCGACCCGAAACCGAAAATAGGAAAAACATGAAACCGAGATCGAACTGAAAGGCTGTCAGGTCAGCTTGGTTTTTGTCGGTTCGATCGGTTTTGTCGATCCGGTTCGGTTTTGGATCGTCCATGCTCGGCCCTAACACATGCCACATATTGATTCCTGATTTATGGGCCCACTAAATCATACCAAATAACCAATTAATACCATCACTCTTTAGACTTTTGACAAAAAGTTCCAACGAAACGGACCCTAAGTCACCTTGAAGATAATTTAAGCAAAGATTCATCCAATAAATTTTCACTAATTTCGAACCCGGACACAATCATTTTCCGATCACAATTTGACAAAATATGACATCACTACATAGATCGTTAAATATAAAGGTAAAAAGAACATATGGGAAGGACAATGTTCGTTGATCAAAAGACCAAAATAGTTACAATCACAAAAAAATGTATAATCAAAAACATTGTTGGTGAAAATTTTAGTTTTGAGATATCCACCGTACAACATACGGGTAACCTGTAGTCATTTATAACAACATCCAAGTCCATTTTCGCCATATACTAGGGATCAACAATCACATCCTCGATTCAAAATAACTTACTTCCCGTTTTAGTGACAAACATTCACTTTTTCCCTATTATTTTTATTTACATGATTATTACTTAAAATAGTGTTTATATATTTGTAAATATGTTTTAATCTTCGGAATGTTTGTAAATACTGATGTTAAGTTGTAAGTTTTTGTTTTTTTAACGGTGTTATTATTACTATTACTATCTTAACTACATTATAATACATTTAGACCATTTCTAAAAAAGAAATGTCATACCCCCAAATTACCTGTTTTGCAGCGGAATGGAATTCACGGGATTTGTCATAGCATCACAATCACAGTTATATTGAGCGACCTAAAGTGTCGTTTGAAAACACATCGCTTGATTTAATAAAACAATCGAGTTTACAAAGTATAGGTCCCAAAGTTAACAAAGTTTATGGAAATATAAATATATTACAAGTCCAAACGATGGTTTTGAAAGAAAGACAAGAATGTACAATGATGTAAGTCGCGCCGCGACTCAAAAGGTGGTTCCTTAACCATGCCATGATGAGTATGCCTTAGATACCGAGATAAAAACATGCTAAAAGTGTCAACACAAAGGTTGAGTGAGTTCATAGAGTTTGGGTTGAAATGTAAAACCTTTCAAAAATCGTTTATGCAAAGAAAGGCATTGTAAATCCACTCGGCCCAAGTTCCGCCCATACAAAACTTGCAACCTGTGTATTCACAACCCATTGCCAAAATGTAATATAGTTTATGTTCAAGCCCACATCGTCAAATGAATTCACAAAATAGTGCCTAACTTAATGTATCCATAGGTACTTAATATAACACATAATTAAATACGGTTTCAAATTGTTCCATGACCATTAGTTCAGGATTGTACCAAGACCATTAGTTCAATGATTCTACCAAGACCATTAGTTCACTGATTATACCAAGACCATTAGCTCAATGAATATACCAAGACCATTAGCTCAATGAATATACCAAGACCATTAGCTCAATGAATATACCAAGACCATTAGCTCAATGAATTTACCAAGACCATTAGCTCAATGAATATACCAAGACCATTAGCTCAATGAATTTACCAAGACCATTAGCTCAATGAATATACCAAGACCATTAGCTCAATGAATATACCAAGACCATTAGCTCAATGAATTATGATATAGGATATGACTACTCATTAAGTTCAGTTAAGCATGTAGTTTCAAATAATCAAGATAGTCATAAAAATAGTTGAGCATGTATCTCCCAAAGCAGCTTATGAAAACAAGTAAAAGTAGGGGCTATGAAACTCACTTGGTGGAATGATGCGAAGACAAAAGTGAGTACACCGAGATGTAGTGTGATACGTTAATCTTGACCTATTATGAATGATATGATACGTAATGAGTTGTGATGTTATGATATGCATGCATTTAGTATGTTATTTATACCATTTGTGAGTTTTGAAAAATAATACTTATCGTCGAAAAATACTCTTTTGACATCTTGACCATTCAAAAATCACTTTACAAGTATTTACGTCAAAATGTCATCCTACAATGGTTTTATAATGATTTATGATGAAATTTTCACTTTTCGTCGTAAAACAATGTCGTCGGAATTTTTATAAAAGTAACAAAAATGGCTTTGGAAAACTAGTCGTAAAATGGTGTGTGTCGATCGTTAGGAAACGAACTCGACGGTTTTGGAAAGTTTGTATCAAAATCTAGAAGTTTCGATTCAGAGTTTTCGACATAAAGGTCTCGATCATAAAGATAATAAGGGTTAAAGATGGTGATTTTGTCTAATTGTTGTGTAAAATGAGTTTCGCCAATTTTGAGCAACCGTAATTAATTTATTAAAACTCCGCTATACAAGCGGTCGATCGTTTTGAAAATATGCTCGGTGATCTTGATTTTATTAGAAAACATTTCGTTTCAAAAGTTCCACATCAATGTTAAAACAGCCTCCAACATGGTCGTTTACCACCGTAACACTTGTATCGTAAAAATAATATAGTTTTTGAGAAAATAATAGTTACGGCAATTTTATAAAACGTGCATATCTTTGTCGTTTCAAATCCGTTTTCACGTATAATCGTCCTTAACCGTATCAAAGTATACTAATATATTTTTGACAAGTCGAAATAATTTGTAAAGCTTAAGGCTCGTTTTGACTCGAATCAAACAAAACATGTTGCTGAAATTTCGGAAAAAAATATATTTCGTCGTCAAACTTTAAAATTCATAACTTCTTCGTTATAACTCCGTTTTAATCCGTTCAAGCGGCCACGGATTCGTTTTAAAGTATATTTTCTAAATATCAAGGCCAAAAAGTCGTGCCTACTGTCGGATTTTCCAGAAAATCAAAACAAGGACAGAACATATTTTATACGTATCGAAAATAGTTTTTCTCGGACAAAACCTATTCTAATCCCTTCAAATCAACTCCAAAGCTAATCTAATCCTACCATACACCTTCTTAGGGTGTCATGGGTTCCTAATCATCATCAAGACCATAGTATACCAAGGGGATAATTATAGGATGACCATATATATATATAACTCTAAAAATCATGAAAAATGGTATAAACAACATATGTCTTGCATGTTTGCTCCAAAAATGAAAAGATAAATATGAGATGATAAGGAAACAATGAAAATGAAAGAAACATGCTTACTAGTTAATATGATGAGGTGCAAAGAACAAGGTTTAGCCTAAATACTCTAGATTTTATTTCAAAATCTTAATAAGAGTATTATCTAGATTGATTATTAACTTGAACTTGAAAATTTGTGATCCCTTGCTACCCCTTGTCATGGCGGTTTTGGATAGAGGAAGACCAAGAGAGAAATTTTACTACTTGTGAAATATGAGAGTGAAGGAAGTGAAGTGATTGAATGAGTTGAATAATAATACATGGAGTATAGACATATACTTTCACAAGAAAATTTTCACCAAACCCATAAATGCTACCCTCAAGGACCGGATTTTGGGGATCTTGGTTCCCAATTCTATATTTTTTTTTATAAATTGTATTGTATAATTGTTTGTGTAATTATTGAAAATGTAGAAAAATGTATAAGTGAAGGTAAATGGTAGATTTTTGGTACAAGTAAGTTTTTAATAGATCAAAATAGAATGTAATGAGATAATAAAAATTGTAAAAAAATACATTCCTTGTGAAATTTGAGTGATAAAATAATTATCGAGAAATTTTTAAGAAAAGTGTCGTAATAATTTAACTTTAACGATTTATATACGAAATAAATTCAAAACACTAGTTAAACTCAAAATATAGTTTTTATAACTAAATGTAAGTATAAAAATATGTCGGGATCATTTTTGAAAGTAACGGATTAAATATTCAAAATAATAACTCACGCGATAACGTTTATTTAATATAAAATTCACGCGTTAATTGTGAAATGCAATGTCATGAATGAACTAACGTGATGCAAATGATGTTAATGCAATGTAGACTAATCTTAGTCCATATGAAATGTTCGTGATGATATGATCATGAATTCGCCGCTAAACCATAAAGGTTACGCGATTTGAAACACGTAAACCTAGTTTACGATAAATGTTGAAATTGTAAGGCATGAATTGTTTTGAGAAATGACACGAAATTACGAGTTGTCACATTCGCCCAACCAAAAAGGAATTGATTCGTGTTAGTCTCGGGGTTAGGGTTTGATGAGGCAAGACCTTCCATTCTCGAGCAAAACTCTCAAAAGACTTTTTGGTAACCGATTTTACTTAATCTCACAACTCATCAAACAAGAACTGTCATGAGATTAGGCTAAATCGGTTCGAGTAACGGTCTTTTGAAAATTTGGCTCGATCATAGAATTGCTTACATATAAGCCTCTTACTCCTTCATTGCATGATTCTTCCCGAATTAGACATAGGTGATCGGGGCTATGTATAATTTAGAGTAACTATGCAATGCTTGGACTAATCGACTCATATGATGTTTGGTGTTAAGTCGACTTGGTGAAAAAAATTGTGATAGGGAATGACGGGGCATTCACCACATTGAGTCTCGATGTGAGTATGATGGGATGTGTATTTGAAGGCATCAATGTGACAATCGATTTTGAAATGAGAGTAAATAACTTGAAAAAATACGTATAAACCGCATGTAAAGTGAATATGCACTTGTGATGAAATGATGAGATGCTATGATGATGTAGTTATAGTCTAGGTCAATGATGCAACCTAGTTCTCTATAATCAAGCTCGATACCAATCTGTCACACCCCAAATTACATGCTTTGGCGTGGAATGGAATTCGGGATTGATCGTCATAGCATCACAATCACAGTTATATTGAACGACCTAAAGTGTCGTTTGGAAAACACATCGTTTGATTTAATAAAACAATCGAGTTTACAAAGTATAGGTCCCAAAGTTAACAAAGTTTGCGGAAATATAAATATATTACAAGTCCAAACGATGGTTTTGAAAGAAAGACAAGAATGTACAATGATGTAAGTCGGCCATGCGACTAAAAAGGTGGTTCCTTAACCATGCCATGATGAGTATGCCTTAGATACCGAGATAAAACATGCTAAAAGTGTCAACACAAAGGTTGAGTGAGTTCATAGAGTTTGGGTTGAAATGTAAAACCTTTCAAAAATCGTTTATGCAAGAAAGGCATTGTAAATCCACTCGGCCCAAGTTCAGCCCATACAAAACTTGCAACTGTGTATTCACAACCCATTGCCAAATGTAATATAGTTTATGTTCAAGCCCACATCGTCAAATGAATTCACAAAATAGTGCCTAACTTAATGTATCCATAGGTACTTAATATAACACATAATTAAATGCGGTTTCAAATTGTTCCATGACCATTAGTTCGAGGATTGTACCAAGACCATTAGTTCAATGATTCTACCAAGACCATTAGTTCACTGATTATACCAAGACCATTAGCTCAATGAATATACCAAGACCATTAGCTCAATGAATATACCAAGACCATTAGCTCAATGAATATACCAAGACCATTAGCTCAATGAATTTACCAAGACCATTAGCTCAATGAATATACCAAGACCATTAGCTCAATGAATTTACCAAGACCATTAGCTCAATGAATATACCAAGACCATTAGCTCAATGAATATACCAAGACCATTAGCTCAATGAATTATGATATAGGATATGACTACTCATTAAGTTCGATTAAGCATGTAGTTTCAAATAATCAAGATAGTCATAAAAATAGTTGAGCATGTATCTCCCCAAGCAGTTATGAAAACAAGTAAAAGTAGGGGCTATGAAACTCACTTGGTGGAATGATGCGAAGACAAAAGTGAGTACACCGAGATGTAGTGTGATACGTTAATCTTGACCTATTATGAATGATATGATACGTAATGAGTTGTGATGTTATGATATGCATGCATTTAGTATGTTATTTATACCATTTGTGAGTTTTGAAAAATAATACTTATCGTCGAAAAATACTCTTTTGACGTCTTGACCATTCAAAAATCACTTTACAAGTATTTACGTCAAAATGTCATCCTACAATGGTTTTATAATGATTTATGGTGAAATTTTCACTTTTCGTCGTAAAACAATGTCGTCGGAATTTTTATAAAAGTAACAAAAATGGCTTTGGAAAACTAGTCGTAAAATGGTGTGTGTCGATCGTTAGGAAACGAACTCGACGGTTTTGGAAAGTTTGTATCAAAATCTAGAAGTTTCAGTTCAGGAGTTTTCGACATAAAGGTCTCGATCATAAAGATAATAAGGGTTAAAGATGGTGATTTTGTCTAATTGTTGTGTAAAAATGAGTTTCGGCCAATTTTGAGCAACCGTAATTAATTTATTAAAACTCCGCTATACAAACGGTCGATCGTTTTGAAAAATATGCTCGGTGATCTTGATTTTATTAGAAGACATTTCGTTTCAAAAGTTCCACATCAATGTTAAAACAGACCTCCAACATGGTCGTTTAACCACCGTAACACTTGTATCGTAAAAATAATATAGTTTTTCGAAAATAATAGTTCGGCAATTTTATAAAACGTGCATATCTTTGTCGTTTCAAATCCGTTTTCTACGTATAATACGTCCTTAGCTCGTATCAAAGTATACTAATATATTTTTGACAAGTCGAAATAATTTGTAAAGCTTAAGGCTCTTTTGACTCGAATCAAACAAAAACATGTTGCTGAAATTTGAGAAAAAAATATATTTCGTCGTCAAACTTTAAAATTCATAACTTCTTCGTTATAACTCCGCTTTAATCCGTTCAAGCGCCACGGATTCGTTTTAAAGTATATTTTCTAAATATCAAGGCCAAAAGTCGTGTTTCTTGTCGGATTTTCCGAAAATCAAACAAGGACAGAACATATTTTATACGTATCGAAAATAGTTTTCTCGGACAAAACCTATTCTAATCCTTCAAATCAACTCCAAAGCTAATCTAATCCTACCATACACCTTCTTAGGGTGTCATGGGTTCCTAATCATCATCAAGACCATAGTATACCAAGGGGATAATTATAGGATGACCATATATATATATAACTCTAAAAATCATGAAAAATGGTATAAACAACATATGTCTTGCATGTTTGCTCCAAAAATGAAAAGATAAATATGAGATGATAAGGAAACAATGAAAAATGAAATAAACATGCTTACTAGTTAATATGATGAGGTGCAAAGGACAAGGTTTAGCCTAAATACTCTAGATTTTTATTTCAAAATCTTAATAAGAGTATTATCTAGATTGATTATTAACTTGAACTTGAAAATTTGTGATCCCTTGCTACCCCTTGTCATGGCCGGTTTTGGATAGAGGAAGACCAAGAGAGAAATTTTACTACTTGTGAAATATGAGAGTGAAGGAAGTGAAGTGATTGAATGAGTTGAATAATAATACATGGAGTATAGACATATACTTTCACAAGAAAATTTTCACCAAACCCATAAATGCTACCCCTCAAGGACCGGATTTTGGGGATCTTGGTTCCCAATTCTATATTTTTTTTTATAAATTGTATTGTATAATTGTTTGTGTAATTATTGAAAATGTAGAAAAATGTATAAGTGAAGGTAAATGGTAGATTTTTGGTACAAGTAAGTTTTTAATAGATCAAAATAGAATGTAATGAGATAATAAAAATTGTAAAAAAATACATTCCTTGTGAAATTTGAGTGATAAAATAATTATCGAGAAATTTTTAAGAAAAGTGTCGTAATAATTTAACTTTAACGATTTATATCTGAAATAAATTCAAAACACTAGTTAAACTCAAAATATAGTTTTATAACTAAATGTAAGTATAAAAATATGTCGGGATCATTTTTGAAAGTAACGGATTAAATATTCAAAATAATAACTCACGCGATAACGTTTATTTAATATAAAATTCACGCGTTAATTGTGAAATGCAATGTCATGAATGAACTAACGTGATGCAAATGATGTTAATGCAATGTAGACTAATCTTAGTCCATATGAAATGTTCGTGATGATATGATCATGAATTCGCCGCTAAACCATAAAGGTTACGCGAATTTGAAACACGTAAACCTAGTTTACGATAAATGTTGAAATTGTAAGGCATGAATTGTTTTGAGAAATGACCTGAAATTACGAGTTGTCACAAGAAATCTTACAAAAATAAGCTTACACACTTACTATAAGAAGAAAGCTTAAAATTCAATACATCACATTATTCAAAGTTAAATGCACACGTTTCTACTAAATTAAATACAATTTTCAAATCATTTGCAGCCCATTATTAAAAAAGGTGTAACCGCTAAAAATCATTATTATCATAAATGATTATTAAAAACATATAACCATATCCACTATATAAATACACACACACCATTTAATATCTCTCTCATGCACATCTAAAACATCAACAATAAGATCGAATGTACCACATTGCGTTCTTGAAAGTATCTTGCTAGTTACTATATATATATATATATATATATATATATATATATATATATATATATATATATATATATATATATATATATATATATATATATATATATTTATCCGTAAAAGAATAAAAATATTTGTTTTTTTTTAAATTCTCCAAAAATTCGAAAAAATTCCACAAGATCGGGTATGTTGGTGCATAAAACTTTTGTAAAACATTTTTATAATTTTGAGTTTTGATACGTTTTTTTAATGCACAAAAACGAATTTTGATGCACAAAATTTTCAACTTATTTTAGTTAGATGCTGAATGTTATTTTGATGAAAAAGTCGAAAAGAAGTTTGGTGCAAAACCAATTTTGATGCAAAAAACGATTTAACGCGAAACGTATTTTTCATAATTTTTTCCGAAAAATATCCACTTTTAGAAAAAGTTTTTCACAACTTTTCATACACCATCATACCCGATCTTGTGATTTTTTTTGAATTTTCGAGAACTTTTTGAAAAAATTCTTTTATCTTTTACGATATTTGTCTTTTATTTGATCTTTTATATGTATATATAGGTTTGGGTTATTATGAAAAGTTTCTTATAATGAAAAGAATGAGAAGGCATGTGGAGGTGACATGTGTCACCTTTGCCACATCATCATGCCACATCACCATACCCCACCCCACCCCAGGAAAAAAATTTCCGCCAAAAATTTTTTGGGGCAATTTTTTTTTCCGCCAAAAATTTCCGCCAAATTTTTCTTGCATCACAATTATGAATTTAGTGCATCAAGGTTATAAATTATCTGCATCACAGTTTGAGAGATATTAACTTTCACATACACATCATAACATTAACACAATGAGCACATAGATGGTTTTAGAGAGAAAGAGTGGGACATTCTAGTGAGAGAAACTTGTGGAATATTAGATTACCAAAGAACATCCAACCCTCTACCTTGCAAGGTAGAGGGTATTATAGGTTACAAACTAAACGACCTCACGGCTGTGGATCGGGGATACAGTGGGTAAAGACCCGACCTTCTTCCACGGTGTTGCACTACACTATTTTACGCTACTAACTAAATACATAAGTCGTAACTAATGACCAATCTACGAGCTAACTTATGCTAGATAATAGTTGGGGTGACCGACTCTTTCAACATGGAATTTTCTAATTCCTAACAATCTCCCCAAGGAGGTCACCCCATATTTTACATTTCAAATCCTAGCATTCTAGTCTTGACTTTGTTCTTGAGCTCGTAGACTTTCATACATCAACATCGTAACCTTGGTGCATAGGTGGTGCAACTTCAAAGTCTGCAAAGATTTGTACTTTATGTAGGAGGTCCATTTCGATTCACGAGATAGTAAATATGAGCCGACTTTTGAGATCATCAAGAATCAACAATCTCGACACATCCTTAGTGGTGTTGGTATTATGTGATATTGTGACTTTGGGACCGACATGCTCACATTACGGATCATGAGATCTTCTTATCGAGTAGCGGAAGCATTTGTTGAATCATGATATTGGCGGCGTGAAAGGAAGCATGGAGTGAAAATATCGAGTCATTGATGCACTAATCATGATTTCTTTTGAGATGAATGTGTTAAGTGAGCATGCGGTGTGGATTGACCGCTTCGTTCGATCACCGCAAGCGTCGGGCGCATACTCGCATACAACAGATTAGCAACAAATCGCACGAAGTGTCTTTGATCACTTCGTTGAATTGAGGTACACGACCCGGTTCCCGTTGATCGATACATGTCCGCCTGTGATCGTATAATTAGAAGAATTTCCTTGTGAGGGTTTCGCGAATTGTTCTAGTTGTTCTCAAACCGAACATCTCAAAGAAGACAACACGGAGTGAGTGAACCGGTAATTTTAAGTCCACCGATTGATGAAAAGAGATTTGAAAAACAATCGTGTATTGCTCAATAGAAATTGTTTTTGCAATACAACGAAGGTTTTATTGAAAATCAATTATCAATCATAAAAATACCTTTTGTTTGAAAAATGAGTACGATCGATGTGCTAAAGAAAAGAGTTTATTAAGCACAACGACCGGTTTTCAAAGGCATCCGTCGATCCATAACTCGAACGAGGATTGATTCAAGAGATTGAATCGCCCATTGTTTCATTCGGTTGTCACATGGTTGATCTATATAATAGATCTCACATGCCACCTACCAGAGCTTGTTTGATGTTGGCTCCAGAGGGCTTTCCATCTTCATTGTGAATATGTAAACACATCACTCGGATGTTACGGCAATACCACAAGGATAATCGTGGGACTCTAGATATAATCTCTCTTCCACATTGTGTGAAACAGAGAGTCTTCATTGAAAGTGTCCTAATGAGATTTATTGATGATCTCGTGGCTCTAGACTCAATTTGTGCATATTTTGGATCCTATAACGGAGACTAGGAGAGGGTCTCCTTCTTGATATCAACCATCTCTAAGAGAAAGTCGATAGATAATGTTGGTTCCCGTGAGAATGAAACAAGCCCTTTAAGAGGAACTTGAGTGGTTTGGAAAGTTGAAGTGCAGGCGTCCTTTGGGTCCATGACGTCTTGTCTTCAATACCGATGTTACCATCGTTAGCATATGAAGTGAACCGGTTTACGCCCTAAGGTTGAATAAATGGAGGCTATTTTTTTTCACCCTTTTCTCATTCAATTCTTTTAATTCTTCAACCCCTTGAAGCTTACCGAGACTTCATAGCTAGAACCTTGTTGGGTTTATTCCAAGACTAGCTCGGTCTTAGTCCGCACTCTTCCCTTATCTCATTTTCTCCTTTTATCATCATACCTAAGGACTTCTACACTAACTAGTGGATTGTCCTGGTAGATCCCTCCGATTACAGCGGATCATGGGAACCAATACCTAACCTTATCATCCTTATATCACCGTACATAAAGTAAAGTTGGTCGGTCTATTTGGTATTGTTCATCTGCCATTGGATCCAATTGAAAACCATTTGAAAATCAATTCAGATACTTGTGATATATTACCAAAGCATTTTGTACCTGAATTGTTTTTTGATATTTTTAGAACGAGAACTCCCCCTCAACATGTGCATCAAGTATTTCAAAATGTTTTGCACACGGAGGCAAGAGAAAGAAATTACTTCTTTGATTACCATTTTCAAAAAAATATCACCATCACTTCCTTGATCAAATCAAGTAGATAAAGCATTTCCAGGAAGGATGAGGTTTCCATAAATTTGCTCCCCCTCAATATGTGCCTCGTGTATGAAAAGAGTTTTGCACATACTAGAGGGAACCTTTTATCATCAAAGGATTAGAAGCCATGTGATCAAGGTACTTTAAAATATTTAAAGTGTGGTGTACCCTGATGACTTGAATTCTGAGAGAGTTCTCCCCTTACTATATGCTTCGAGATTCGAAAAATTGTTTAGCACATATAAGGGAGAAGTTTGCACAAAATTGGTCATCTTATCTTTTACCATCTTTCATATTTATATCACATTTCTCCCAGATCAAAATCTTAAATCCTTTGAGATTTTGGATCTCAGTGATTTAAATAAGTATGAGGTAAAATATTTGTAGGAGAAAATGTGTCCGATTTTATATGATAAAGAAAAAGGACAACACAGATGTTTCCCTTTTCAAAAAGGGAAACCATAGTACAAATCCTAGCACTATTACATGAATTACGCTTGTTCATATTTGTTACACCACATATTACACAAAGTTAACAAAACATAAGCGGTATTACGAAGAAGTCTTCATTCGAGTTCTCGAAGAAGTTTGTAGTGACCATCACGAGCCTTCCACCAACAAAGCTTTCAAAGGTGCGGAAGATCCTTCGTGTCTTGAGTCTTCGTCGATTGCAAAGAATGAAATGTTCACATCTTTTCACGTCATCATCATCCATAAAGTAGTTTTAACCAAAGATCTCATATCAAGTTTGGCTTCTTTCACTCGGTGTCAAGTTCTTCTTGACCATTTTGAGCGTACCATCACTAAACTTGTAGAGTTCACATAGACGCATAAGCATACGCGATCCATATCTGTCGGTGAAGATGGCGGCTCTAGGGTGTCAAGAACTTTGTATTCTCGATGAAATTCATGCCCGGTGCACTCCATTGAGGACTTGTGAGGTTGACCTGGTTTGGTAGCTTTCAATGCCAGTCGAAAGTCCTCAACTCGTTTCGAATGACTAAGCCCCGATCCAAAGAGTGACAATTGCAGAGAGGGCCTTTTCTCACGTCATGTAAGTGCTCCGGTGTCCTTGAAGATTTAAGAGATAGAGATCTTGAAATCATTGGGCGAAGATGTTTGAAGTCGTTCTCTTCAATGGTATACACTTTGAAATCAGCTCTTTTAAGGACAATCTTCTTCAAGTACTCATATCCATACATCGGAAGATCTCTATATCGACAACGCTTAAGATTTGCGGTTTGATCGACATCATTGCGTCTTTATCGGCACCATGTCCATCAATGTAGAACTTCTTCTTTTGAACCACCGATGGGAGATACCATAAGATTTGCAATATCATACTTTTGCTCTTCATTTGCCCGAATTGATCGGGAACCATCCGCTCGAGCCCCGATCGAGAATAGGTTGCGCTTTCATCTTTGAAATAGATAGAGCGGGTCTTCTTTCCGCAGAGCGAGCACACGATAATCCAAGTCGAGATTGAAGAAGAATTGACTGAATGGTTATCGACCCGGCTCACCACCAAGAGGAAGAGATTTGTTGACATTGAAGCGATCGATTTGCTCACCGACTTGGTCATTCGACATCTTATGGCATTCTTCCATCGATATTGAAGATGATTTGCATCGAATGGAAGACTTTGACAATTTCGTAAGCTTGACCTTCTAGATCTCTTGGAGTTATGAATGAGATACTCTTCGCTCACGTAACCATTTGATAAAACTTCCCATATCACGGTGTAGTGCGAAGAGAGTCTTGGTGGAACTTCATAATTATTGGTGATTATCGATGCCCAATTGATGTCGGGAATCATAGAGTCGACTACGGGATGGTCCATGTGGGTTCGGGAGAAGGAGGTCTATCTTCCATAATGCGACTTTGAATAGTGTCTCTTGACGGTGCAACTCGGATGTGCTAGTGCGATTCCCGCCATGTAGGAGTCAAACCGGTCTTGATGACTTTGGAATATGCTTTGTCGACGCATCATCTTCATCGGTTCTCGAGTCACCATGACACGAGATTCTTCGTTAACCATTTGATCATCGGGGATGAAGGTGGGCGTGGATGTGAACCTTGAATCAACCGTCGTCCGTGCGTGATTTTTTTCGATTACTCGCTCTTTTGTTGGATCGATTGGTGGTAGATTTTGGCGGTGATGATGGTGGTTGTGATGGAGGTGTGTTGGTTGTTGTAGAAGGATTACGGATCCGAAGTTCCGGCTCCCGTTGGTGGTGGGGAGGAGGTGGATCTTTGCGATCCTTTATCAATGCTTCCATTACACTTGTTCTCCTTTTCTTTTAGCTTCCTTTTCTTCGACTTCAATCTTAAACCGCTCATAATTGTCGAACTTGATGGATTCTTCAAGTGCCTTATAGAGTTCTTGTGAACTTCATGCTTGTCTCTTGACCTCATACATCCTTTCACGCAGCTCTCATATCGGAGATGGGAGGTCCTTGAATCGTCACGAAGTGGAGCCTCCATTGCCCATTCCACGGCATCCTTGACTTCTCCTTCAATAGCATCGATGGCGCTTCATTGAAGTTGAGGTGCTCAATCTGAACACGATCCACGGAGAATCAGCAGATTTGGAAGTTGCCTTTCAAAGGCTTTCACCCTTTTAATGGTTTTATCCAGAGTTGATCGACGTGAGAATCATGGAGGGAAGTTGGTGGAGCCACTTCATCCGCAATTGTGAAGATGGGTTCCGAGTTGGTGGTGTTGTCGTTGGTGTTTATGCGGTTGATTGAGCGGGCAAGGGAGGTGGAAGTGCGGTTGATAGTGAAGATGCGGTCATTGGAGGAATGGTTGAAGTATCTTCTTTGAATCTCGACATTATACATGGATTGTGCGAGAATCTAAGGTTTTGTCATTAATGAATTGATCACCAAAGAGAAGTCTTCATCAAGATTCTTAAGTGAAGATAGAGTTTGTAGACGATTTGGTTCATCCATCTTCAAGGTCTCGTCGGATCTTGTCTCAAGGTTCTCCTGTGAGCCCTTTTGTAACAGAGTGTCAACATTCAAATCAGTTGAGTCTCACCAAGTGATAGAGATTCCTTAAGCGTTTGTGCACCTTAACCACACCGCATTGTTCTTTTGCATGAGGTGAATCTGTTCTTCTCTTGACTCATATTGATTAGTGGTGCTAGAAGGAGATGATGAGATAGTTAAAAGCATGTGAGCGACTTGTTCAACACTTGCAACTCCTTTACCCTTGTCAAGTGTAATTGGGGCATTTGTTGAGGTGGTTGAGCGGGTTCTCTTAACACAACTCCACCCACTGGAGCCTTCACATTTTGATCTTCAAGGCTTTCTTTGAATTCCAAGTTGCGAGATCGGCATCATCTTCATCGATTAACACCGAAACATTCCTTGGGGTCTCGGTGTTCTCACCAATCTCCTTTTCCACTTTCTTCCTTTTGCTTTACGCTTCTTGGAGATGGTGTCGATCACGAGAACTTTCACGTCTCTTTTAGGAAGAGAGGCATAGGATGCTTGTGAGGTGATTTTGTCACGGGAGCATTTGGTTGTAAAGGAGAGGTGTGACATTAGCGAGAGTTTGGTTGCTCTTTTCATGTATTGCTTGAAGTAGTCCTTCTTCTTGATATCATCTGTGAGGAGAAGATCGAATTGGCAATCAAATACTTCTTGATCCGAACCTCTAGGAACATATTTCAAGTTTCCTAAAACAAATTCATGTTTCGCTTTGTGTAGAGTTGATTCGAGACCTAGGAGTGAAGTTGTGGGTTTGTTGCAAATCTTGGATGACAAGCTTGGAGAATCGATCTTTGGGAATTACAAGTTTGTTACGCTTCTTTCGACCTTGAACATTGTTCAAAAATAGGTTCTATCATATATGAATGTGTTCATTGATAGCGAGAATTCTTCCCAATACGATCGAGACATTCACATCAACCCTATTAACGATTCCCATAGGATTTGCAAGATAGAATTCTCACTTTATCGAACCACAAGTTTTCCCGGATAAGCATAAGTTCGGAATGGTTGTAATGGCTCTCCGGGGTTGATACATGTGTCCGTGATGATGTCGGATGCTCTTGAGATCTTGTTCGATAACCCAACCCAAAAATACGATCGGATCGTCGGCAAAGCGGAGATTGAGCTAATGTCGGGGTCACATGGTGTGATTCCAAGAGCTTTGCTCGTAATATCGTAATCAATTGTGAACTCCATATTATCCGATTTTGCAAGAGTATCGTCTTGTGATTTTATTCCATTGAGCGGTGTTCCGAATTGTTGAATGTAGATGGTAGGAATTGAGCATTGCTTGTAATAGCCAGAAGAAGTTAGTGTTTTTGAGGATGTCAATTGAAACTTTGAATATCGGATTTTGTTGAAGCCTTTGAAGGTCCACATAACAGTTGCTTTTACCAATGGCAGCCCATTGACTTTTGGGAAGGACTTCTTCGTCTGAGAGAACTCTGGATGATCCTGACGGGGTAGCGCTCTTTTCTGGGATTGAACTTGCCATTGATGTTCTGAGTAATCATACAATCAACAGTAATAGATGGGAACAGGTTAGATGATACATAGTAAGTGAGACAGCATTGAGAGCACCCTTATGACAAGGAAGTAGTAACACTGAAGACGTTCCCAACACATCTTGAGACGAGATAGAGGCAAAGATTGCAACTATATGACACCTTTCAACTATATGATGACATACATAATTAAGATATATCAATGAAGAACATACATATAGAAAAATGATTACATGACGAGCTTATAAGGGATTTAAAGGGCAAAAGAGTGCATTACAACGTGATTATGACATGAGCCAAGATACACATGTAAAAGTGATATAACACATATGTATGAGGCAAAAAGAAACATTTGGCAGTCGTGAGAGAACCCAAGTACCTTTTGCCTAAACAGAGATGTCATAACAGTTTACATAGAGTAAGTTGATTCAACATGTCGAATTAGGAGATCCTAGGAGTAGTGAGAGCGAAATCATCATTAGCAAAAACTTTGAGCATTTTAAAAATCCTTGACCCCTAAGACAAATTCTCAATCATGAACACTGTTATAAACTTGTAAAAACAAGTCGTCATCTAGAGCCACGGACAAGTCACAAAAGGATTAGCACTCTAAGTCGCTAAGCTAATTCGCTAACATGTAAGACCAAGTTGCCATGAATAAAGCCTAAACCAAGTCGCTACAAAGCAGTCAACTAAGTCGCTAGGTAACAAATTCGCTAACTTGTAACTACAAGTCGCTATCTGCTAAATCGCTAACCAAGTCGCTAGGATAATTCGCTAGCTCAAAAAGTTAAGTCGCCATGTACAGTAACTAAGCCAAGTCGCTACAAAGTGGTTAACTAAGTCGCTAGGTTATTAATTCGCTAACTTGTAAATACAAGTCGCTAGTTACTAACTCGCTAACCAAGTCGCTGGAAATTAGTGAACTAATTCGCTATGGAGACGTATTCGCTAAGTAGAACTCTAACTCGCCATGAAGAACATTCATACTAAGTCGCTACCAAGAACAATCTAACTCGCCACCAAGAACACTCCTAACCCCAACCCATCAGTCCAATCCATTATAAACAACCATCAATGTATCCAACCAATATAATCCAAACAAATATATTCCAAACAATTTAACACGTTCAATCATTTTATAAGAATCACACACACGATTACATAAAAATCCGAACCTAAGCGAGAGAGTCAACTAATCACACCTCACGAGCACGAACGGATCTGAATATAACGATAAGTTAGAGACTAGAAAACTGAAACATAAGATAGTAACGATAAGAGTGAATCGAAGCAAACCTTATGCTAAGTCGCTAGTAAGACTAAAGTGACGAAGAGAGGTAGAAGAAAGGAATGAGAGAGAGAAAAAAAATTTCTTGGAGGGTAAAGTGGTAACTCGCTAATGGGTAACACGCTAGGGGTATACAACCTAACTTAGGCAATATGACACAATTGGTCCTTGTGGTTATAAACTAAGGTGGTAATCGCTGAAACAACATAACTTACACTATATGACAAGTTTGGTCCCTATGGTATTAGTGAATGAGTGGTAATAATATGCTAACACGGATAAGATAACGTCTCTAGCATTGATTATTACACTGATCATCATGAAACAATTCAACATTTCAACACATAGTCAGTTACAACGAAAGCACACACTGAAAGTCTCATGAGCAAGATACAATCACAGCCTATAACAGGGAGAAACCCATTCCCAGATATTTCAAAAGTATAACCAGTTAGTCACACAAGGTGAAATCACCACATCATACAAATAAACAAGCATCATAACCAAAGCTGAAGCCAATGGTGTATAAAACTAATCTCCCCTCAATCAATGTCAACAAAGAACATTGATTGATATTACCGAACCCATTAAACCACCAAGAATATATCTTTTGTTCGAACTTCATCTATGATCCGTGCCATTATTGAATGACATTTCTAGGACCGTAGATGTTATCGATAACAAGGAGTATATTTATTATTAGATTGTGAAAAAATGATAAAATGATAAAATGATAATTTTTTTTTTTTTTTTTTTAAAAAGCTTGATTTATACAAAGACATGGAAGAGCGAGTCAGTTCGAAATGAATAGGAGTCAAAGTAAGAGGTACATCAACTCGCAAGCTATAGCTCTGAATGAGCCATGTTCATATCCGGGGAACCAAGTCATGAAGTTCTGATTGAGTTGAGCATTGTACACGAAAAGGCGAGAACACATTGTACTTGAAGCACATGTAGACTTGTACATAGAAGGGTTAGTGACATGTTTAGTCTCACATTTAGATTCAACACAGTATAATTCAGACGTATCATTAATGGGGTCTAATAGGTTCTTCATTCTTGAAAAGTTTACTGTGGGAATCCACTTCGAGGCATGATTTAGGAATGTAAGTTCGTTTAAGTCTGTATACTTAAATAATCGCGGTGGGAATCCATTTGAGGCCACGATGAGATGAACTAAATGAGTGCACACCCTTGTTTTGACTATTTGTCTTTTGTGATCGGAGAATTTCTTAGGGATTGATCCGTCGGACTATGTTTTGCATGATACCTAGTTAAGGTTATAGCATTTTTGACTTGTGGGTGATGTTCATTAGTCCTATGCTTGGGATTCATCATATCTCGAACTAGGCAATGAAGTGGTGGTTTTGACAAAAGCAGACTTGTTATCAACTTGGGATGTAAGCTTGATTTCAATGTTTTAGCTCTTTCGGACCTAAAGGCATTAGGTTGTTTAATAGCTATTCGTTTCAAGTGGTTACGAGCCGTTGACTTTCCCAAAGTTGAAGGTTTTGCAAACTTAGTGTTCATCCTATTTCCGACATACTTCACGAGCTCATTTTTAGGGCAACAATATTGAAGCTCTTGTTCTGAATTTGTGCTTTGAGGTCATCAATATCTTTCATCAAGAGATTAGATTGATTGACTACTTTAGAGTTTGTTTCCTCAAGGTTCTTTCTTAAATGCTCATTTTCTCTTAGAAGGTTGGACACACATAGTGCTAGTTCGTAATTCACGGATTCTAGTGCATCACTTATCTCATGACGGTCATATTTACGGGCTTCTAAAAAGAGATTTGATTTCTTATGGTTGAATCTTTGTCACGAATCTGGATTTTAAGCGATTAATTTCAAAAATTCTCTAAATTCGGAAGTTCAGTTACTACCTTTTTTTTGCATAAAACATTTCATCCTTATGTTGTATTTCAATTTGCAAAGAGACACGGTGTTTTCAAGAATTGAAAATTTGTTTGAAAGCTCATCATATACCCTTTTTCAATCATGTTACTTGCACTAGATTCGAGACAAAACAAAGATTGATTCCACATTGTTATGTTCGGGGTAAGAGTCATGTACCTTATTGTGAGAATTTGTGTGATCGGATAAGTGTACCTTGTTGATTGTTACCTTTTCGACTCGAGAATTTGAGATCAATGTTGTTTCTTCATCCATTTCCATCATAACTGTGATTCTACAATCGGTGTCTTTTCTTGGTTCAAGCTGGGTGAAGCATGACACGTCATCATTGTTCCATGGACACTCTTGACACTCATTCACTTCCTTGACTTGTTATTCTCTTTTGAAGCTTCCTCGATGTATGTTTCCATATTACTCATGAGTTGAATAAATGAGTTTCGAACTCATGAATTTCCATTCCGTGTGCTTCTTGAAAGACATTCCGGTCATGGTATTATCAAAATCGAGGAGTATTCTTCCGGATAAGTGGGTGAAATTGGTTGAAGATGGTTTGGAGAGCGACATGAGAATCATCGGTTGAGAGCTTTTCTTTGGTAATTTGAAACCTCGATCGTTCTAGGTTAAGCAAAACGACTCTTGTTAAAGTGGGAAAATCTGACGAAGGATGGCACTGACTTGTTCGATCCATGGTTGTTGATAAGAGTAATTTGAGAAGTCGATCGAGTTGTTGAAAGCGGCTCACTGGTGCATTCCACATTCTTAGTATCATCGATGATATTAAGAGTGACTTATTTGAGTTGTTACGATTGATTGATCTTGAGTTATTAGGTGTGAGGCTTTCGGATGGGCATTCTGTTTCACTATTACATCTTTGTGTCATAGAGAGCAAGTACTTTGGTGATTAAAGAATCCGTGATGGTGACATTGTGTTATTATGAATTACTCCCCAGTCTCAAGAGAATTTAGAATCAATTCATTGCTAGTACTAATCCCAGTCGCTAGAAAGTACTACACCAAGTCGCCAACACTAATTCGCCACCACGCTAAGTCGCTAACTTTACAATTCGCTAGCCGGATGTAAGTCGCTGGGTGATAATTCGCTAACGCTCAAGTCGCTAGCAAAATTCGTGAGAATTGCTACTCAGTCGCCAACAATGCAAGTCGCTAAAGAGCAACTCGCTCTGGACCAAGTCACTATCACAAGTCGCTATCCGTAGTGGAGAGTCCACTACTTGTACTTTAACTCGCTAGATCTAACTCGCTAGCTTTAACATCGTAAGTCGCTACAAAGCGTGAAGCAAGTCGCTACCAAGAAACTATTCCGAGAGCTAAGTCGCTAGCTTGAAAAATCAAATAAACTTCACTTTTCAATCCAAAACAACCCAACCAAGATGATTCAAGCTTACCAAATGAAAACCTAAACACTTTTGATGATTCTAAACATAAAAGTACCAACAAAATTCAAACTTTAACACGAGAGATCAACCAAATGATGCAAAAACCACTAAACTTTTCAAACTCAAAACCACCTAAAACCACTATAAACCAAGATGTGCAAGATATGATCTAACCATGGCTCTTGATACCAATTGAGAGATATTAACTTTCACATACACATCATAACATTAACACAATGAGCACATAGATGGTTTTAGAGAGAAAGAGTGGGACATTCTAGTGAGAGAAACTTGTGAAATATTAGATTACCAAAGAACATCCAACCTCTACCTTGCAAGGTAGAGGGTATTTATAGGTTACAAACTAAAGCGACCTCTGACGCCTGTGGATCGGGATACGGTGGGTAAAGACCCGACCTTCTTCCACGGTGTTGCACTACACTATTTTACGCTACTAACTAAATACATAAGTCAGAATTAATGACCAATCTACGAGCTAACTTATGCTAGATAATAGTTGGGGTGACCGACTCTTTCAACACTGGAATTTTCTAATTCCTAACACGATTATAAAGTTCTTGCATCACAATCATGATTTTAGTGCATTAATGTTATAACCTTGATTTTAGTGCATCATAGTTGATGTACTTAACTATTAACTATGATGCAAGAACTTATAATAAAGATGCACCAAAACTTATTAGTGCATTAAGGTTATAAGTTCTCGAGTCACAATTATGATTTTAGTGCATTAAGGTTATAAATTCGCATTACAATTATAAAGTTCTTGCATCACAATCATGATTTTAGTGCATTTAAGGTTATGTGGCAAAGGCATGGTGATGTGGCAAAGATGACACATGTCACCTCCATGGCATGGCATGGTGATGTGGCAAAGGTGACACATGACATGGTGATGTGGCAAGGTGACAAATGTCACCTCCACATGTCTTCTCATTCTTTTCATTATAAGAAACTTTTCATTTTAACCCTACCATATATATATATATATATATATATATATATATATATATATATATATATATATATATATATATATATTATAATACAATTATGAACTATATGTTGTGAGGCTAATGAATAGTAACAAAGAAAATAATATTAAATTGGATATCTATGAATTAAGAGAAATGCATATGTCTAAGAACAATATATACTCTATGCTTTTACTATCTTAATTGTTATAATCCATAATGACTAGTTTTATAAGAGGATGGAAGGAAAATCATATTGAAATAAGCTTTAGTGGTGATAAATGCCTATTAATGTATATATTGTTGTAGTTTGTCTTGTGAGGGGATGCAGAGTTTTGGCTATATGTACGGGGTGTTTGATAGCCACTTAATGAAATGGTTCAATGTGGAATTCCTAGTTGGTAAGAGGAATCATTGTTTGGTAAGAAAAACTTTGCACTTATTGGCTCAAATATCTTCTGAATGGGCCAGCTAAAAAGAATGCTTTATCATTCAACGTGCAATTTTTCACATAATATATTGCCTCTTTTATTTTCTTCATTTACTATAATTTTCTTTTTAATTTCTTTTGTGTATAAACTCATTACTGCCGTGAAACAATTTTATTACTTTTTCTCATCTTTAATTTATCGCAAGAAAAATGATAGCATTTCAATTAGTGAGATACTTCTATAATCTTAATTTTATACTTTATATCTTTATCATAGCAATATCTTGTTGTAACAAACTTATTATATTAAAATTTATGATACTATGTTTTATGTATAGCTAACTTTATTTACATTATAAGTTTCATAGAATGCTAGCCATGCACCATATTTTAAATTAATTCATATACAAAGTTGAACCGGTAATTTTCATCTGTTAGATCGTAATCGTAATTTTTCTAAAAAGTTATCAAACGACTATTTTCATTTTGAATATTAGTCATTCAGCAACTTTGAATCATTCAGCGTTATTGATTCATTCAGCGCTAAATCATAATATATTATCAAACAACCCCATAGTCTCCATTACAATTTATCCGATAGTGATATATGGATCATTTGTCTATGATGATGCCCACTCTTTTTATTCCTATATTTGCTTTATTGTGAGGTGGCTGCTGTATTTTAAAGCAAGTATAGTTTATAGAATCAGTAGGAAATGCAGTCATAAGGTAGAATGATTCGGTGAATATTAGTTGGTGATAGCTTGTTTTCTTAAGTTGTATACATTGGTTGTATGTCATGTCTGTAATTTGTTTGTTAGACTTTGGGGCATGTCTAAAATTTTCAGCTTGCAGTTTGGTTTGTAAAAGTATTGATGTTGTTAATATATTTTCACCTTTCAACAAAAAAAATTTGTTATAATCCATAACCTTGAACTTATAACAACTTTATTTTTATCAATCCACATCTTATACAATTAAAATGGCTAATTAACTTTTAAGTTCATACTAATTTCTATTTTTTGGTGGTAAACGAAACATCATAACGTGAAAACGATTATCCGAAAAAATTATGTTTTACCCGCAATCTTGCATATGTACTAAACAAGGTCAAAACTACACCTAAGCCTTACAAAAATTACCTTAACGCAAAGCCATTGTGTAACTAGCGTACAAAGTTTACTTCTTATTATGGGATTTTGTCACAAATCCCATTCTTATTTTACAGGTTCTTAATAATACTTAAATACATTTCCTTTGATGATATTGTATTATTTCTTTGGGTGAAGGGCGAGAATCGAATAAACTTTCTCAAAATATCTGAAATACGTAACATACAAATTTTATTATTTTGTACGTAATATCTTTCAATTTGGAACAACGCACGTAATACGACACGTAATCAACAAGTTACAAGTCAAAAGTTTGAAAATGACATAAATGGTCCATGTGGTTGCGTTGACTTTCACGGGTCATCCATTGACTTTATTTTCGGTTAAAAAGTTTGATAATAGTCCTTATGGTCATTGGCTTTTAGATTTAGTCATTTTGTTCGTTTTGTCCGCTTTTCTTACGTTTTATCGATTTTCATCCGCTTTTCTTACATTTTTCTTAATTTTTTGTCGTTTTTCTTCGTTTTGTCTGCTTTCTTTCGTTTTTGGGTTTTCATCCGTTTTGTCCAGTTGTTCTTACGTTTATCCGTTTTCCTTACGTTTTATCGGTTTTTGTCATTTTTCTTACGTTTTGTCCGTCTTTCTTACGTTTTGTACTATTTAAACATATTTAAAATTTATTCCAAAAACAAAAAAATTCAAAAAAATTGGAATTTTTCGCAAAATTGAAAAAAACTTCCAAAAATTTTGAAAAAAAATATTTCGAAAAAAAATAAAAAAATTCAAATTTCAAAAAAATTTGAATAAAAATATGTTTTTAAATTTCAAATTTCAAATTTCCAATTTTTTATAAAAAATTGAATAAAAATTTGAATAAAAAATTGGAATTTTTCATAAATTTGAATAAAAAATTTCAAATTTCAAATTTCCAATTTTTAAGATTTAAAAAAATATTTTTGAAGATTTTTATAAAATTTGAAAAATATTTTCAAATTTTTAAAATTTTAAAATTTCGATTTTTGGAATTTTTTTTCAAATTTGGGAAAAATTCAATTTTTTTGAAATTTTTTCTAGTTTTTTTTTCTTTTTGGAATAAATTTTCAATATGTTTAAAGAGTACAAAAACGTAAGAAAAACGGACAAAACGTAAGAAAAACGGACAAAAACTGATAAAAACATAAGGAAAACGGACAAAACGTAAGAAAAACGGATGAAAACTGGCAAAAACGAAAGAAAACAGACAAAACGTAAGAAAAACGGACAAAAAATTAAGAAAAATGTAAGAAAAACGGATGAAAACCGATAAAAACGGACAAAACGTAAGAAAAACGGAACAAAATGACTAAAAATAAAAGCCAATGACCATAAGGACTATTACTGAAACTTTTTTAACCGAAAATAAAGTCAATGGATGACCTGTGAAAGTCAACACAAGCCACAGGGACCATTTATGTCATTTTTCAAACTTTTGACCTTAGTTATAGGTCATATTACGTACATTGTTCCAAATTTGAAAGTATATTACGTACAAAAATAATAAAATTTGTATGTTACGTACTTCGGTATATTTGAGAAAGTTTGTTGCGTATTCTCAGCCTTCACCCTATTTTACTTCAATAACAGAAACTATAAGTAAAGATGTCAAACCTTTGGTGACATTTTGACTCCCAGGTACACCACTGTTAAATTTTATAGGAGCATGATCTAATCGGAAAAAAAGGATGCAAGTGAAGATATAGTAGGATACAAATCTATGAAACACATCAACATCCATATGTTTTTTCTTCTTAAGTTTTTAATACAAATCTATAAAACACATGGATGGTAATAAGTTGGTCTAGCCTGGTAGAATAACCTCATCAACACAATTCACATGGCTACATCACTCAAATGTTCTGGTAAATACCGAATTAAGTGTTGCTTCTTCGCCATTCCCAAATCCTATATCATTGATTAAGCCAGCATTGAGACACTATAGTAATTGATGACATACATTGAGGACGATAATGATGCATTCATAAACTCCTCCGTTAGTAACTCATATTCTTCCATCTTATATCTTATTCTCATCTCCTACACAAAACACACCCAAATATACTTGCACAATGCACCAAAAACTCACATTTGAAGCCACGGTCATCATCAAATGTCCCATAGTTCATATTGGGCTTGTCCGTGCCCCAATATTTCAATGAGTTCAAGTGTTTACGATTATGGCCCAGTCCACACTTTTGCAAGATGGGTATGAATACCTTAACCCGCAAATATCTCAAAAATTCAGTGAAACTTTGTGGTCAAAAGACACGTAACATTTTCAAGACCAACTAATATGTAGACCAATTAATATTTTTTCATTCTGAGTAGTCTTATAGAATCAGGCCAAGTAAACAAATTTTAGTTTTCTTCATGATTATTGTGATTCTCTTCGTCTGATGGTGGCAGATTCGGTTCAATATGGGTCATGGGCCACAAGTCTAACCGGTCAACTTTAGGTAACAGGTGCAACTGTGCAAGTGTGGAACAGGTGTATTGGTGACTTGTCCTGATCAAGCTTCTCACTTAACTGCTTACTTCTGGCAGAATCCAACATACTGAGTCATGTGGACTAACACTAAGAGAGCAAAGGGCCTGGAAGAATATCTGCTATTAGGGACGCCAAATAACTTACCTGTCTTCATCTCATTTTGGATTTTAGTAATACCTTCATACAGTATCTAAAGATCACCAACTATCAAAATTCTTTTGGTAATGTGCAAATAATCTTTGTAATCACAGTTGACCATCTACAATGTATAAGTACTTTCAAACTCATCCAGTCATTCATATTATATGATCATGTACTACTACTCATGAGGAATGTCGAAAACCAAAAGATATCGTGTATCGGTTTAAAGTAAAAGAACTTACCTGGTTTTGAGCTATGAAGCCTCTGTTAAAGACAGAGCAAGCAGCATCAAGACCTGACAACCAAGTTGTCGGTGAGAGTGGTGAAGAAGCAATAATGTGCAGTTGTGAGAACATCTGTCATGCTCCAGTTAAGCAATATAAGATTACACAGAGGGTAAACATATTAAAGCTTTCAAAGCACAGACAAACTCAGCAGTGTTGATGTTACGAGAAGCGACAAGGGTTTTGAGAAGTGAGGAACATTCAGCGACAAGATAACCACTTGGCTCTTGATCATCAAGTCCACTGGTACAAAGAAAAAGAAATAAACACAAAAACAAAAAGGTCGAGTGGGATCGACAAGCCTAAAGTGGTCCATTTCTAGTACCAAGGTTGGTTGGGTCAAAAAGAGAAGGCCAAGACTTGTATTTAATGATTAAATACATGGATCGGTAAATAACTAAATATAAAGATACTAAGGAACATAAGGGAACAAGAGTGGTCGTTGAACAAAAGATCAAAATAGTTGTTATCATGGAAAACATGTAATCGAAAAACGCTAAAAATTTGAGTTTTAAAGGCACCAACCATTGCAACGTGCGGGTACTGCGGCTAGTCATTTATAACATTCAAATCCATTTTCACAACATACTCGGAATCAACCACATTATCGATTCAAAAACTTATTCCCGATTGTAATTACAAAGATTCACTTTGACCAAAAACACTCTATAAGACCACCACCTCCTAGCTCTAACTAAACTATTTTGTGTTTAGGCCATAGAATAGAGACGTGTCGTGTTAAGGTAATTAACCCCTTTACTTAACAATACTTGTATTCAAAAAGGTTAGTAATGACATACGGAATATTTTACTTTTAGAAACTTCAGATAACCCCTTTATTTAAACAAATACACCTATCCATCAAATCGAAACCCTAAAATCAACACAATGTAAAAACGAAAACAAGATGATGAATGGTTTTGAAGCTCGTGTGATTTACCATGTTGTTACAGGTAATTTTCGTAACTTTGTGCGTGATGTCCGTCGTGCACTTCACAGTAACGACACATTATTTTACATGGTTGGGGAGTTGCTTATCTGATAATAAGGCTTGATGCTGACAACAGAAGCCTTTACTTATTCATCCGCCGATTTGATGTTTATTTGGTAGTTGTAGGTGTTATTGGGGTAGGATTATACGAGTTTAGAGGTTTTAATGCAATTCCGGGGGCTACTTTGTTGCCGTTTAATGAGATACTCTAGTATTGGGGGTGCTACCTTTGGGCGAAGGAATATTTTTTAGGCAAAACGAGTTTGAAACAACGGTTCACAATCTAAATTTTCATATACGATTTCAAAATCAAAATGAAATTATGAGATTGTGGGGTCGCAACCTGTAAAGAATTTTAGTGTTTGTCCCTGAAGCAGTGCGAAATACCATATATGCAAATATTATTTATCGAACGCGACCTCATGAACCGTTGGCCATAGCACAAGCGCAACAGGTACCGTCACCATTTGTGGATGGGATGATTAACATGTGGGGCCACATGTCCGCCGATTATAGATATGTTCGACAACTAGGTGAGAATCCGCAACCAACAAGTCTCTACGAGTTTAATATTATTCATGGCATATATAGACATGGCAAACAACTGACGAACTTCGTGGAGGTGAGACAAACACCAAAATTATGCGCGCACGTCGTGAGAATAGGTGTGGATATACAATCGCCCCCTCGTTTAATTAGTTTGAGGCGGTCAAATATAGTGGTTACTTGAGTTTTCTGAAAGTCAAATATTTCCTAGGGTCCTAGCTCTAACTAAACTATTTTTGGTTTAGGCCATAAAATAGACACTTGTAGCGTTAAGTTAATTAACCCCTTTACCCAAACAATACCAGTATTCAAAAAGATTAGTAATGAAATACGGAATATTTGACTTTTAGAAAACTTAAATAACCTTTATATTTGACCGCCTCAAACTAACTAAACGAGAGGGGAGCAGATTTGTATATCCACACCTAATCCCCACGACGTGGCGCAAAATTTTGGTGTTTGTCTCAACTCCACCAGAAGTTCGTAACTTGTTTCGCTTAGGACTACAAATACCATGAATAATATTTAACTCAGAGAATTGTTAGTTGGGATTCTCACCTGGTTGTTGAACATTTCAATAAGCGGAGGCAGACATGTGCCCAACATGTGAACCATCCCATCCACAAATGGTGACAGTAGTTGTTGTTGGGGTTGCGCTATGGCCAACACTTCACGAGGTCGCGTTCTATAGATAATATTTGCAATTATGGTATTTCGGAGTGCTTCAGTGAAAAATACTAAAATTCTTAAAAGGTTACGACCCCACAATCTCATAATTTCATTTTGATTTTGAAATCGTATCTGTAAAATTAGATTGTGAACCATGTTTCAAACTCATTTTCCCAAAAAATATTCCTTAGCACAAAGTTAGCACCTCGACTACTAGCATACCCCTCATTAAACGGAAACAAAGCAGCCTCGAATTGCATTTAAACCTCTAAACTCATACAATCCTACCCAATAACACCTACAACTACCAAATAAACATCAAATCGCCTAATGAATAAGTAAAGGCTTCCGTTGTCGGCATCAAGCCTTATTATAGATAAGCTACTCCTCAACTATGTAAAATAATGTGTCGTTACTGCTAAGTGCACGACAAGCATCACACACAAAGTCACGAAAATTACCTGTATCAATATGGTAAATCACATGAGCTTCAATATCGTTCATCAACTTGTTTTCTTTTTTCCATTGTGTTGATTTTAGGGTTTGATTTGATATGTGTATTTGTGAGTGTACTTCTGGGTGGGGTGGGGAAGTGATGAGGAGAAAGGAGATTGGGGATTATTTTTTGCCTTAAGGGAGGGGAAGTGATTTGTACACTCTCACATTTGATTAATACACTCAAATTATGAGTGTTTGGACATTTATACTCTTACAGGGTGAAAACATATAAAAATAATATGAGGGTATAAATGTCAGACACTTATAATTTGAGTGTATCAATCAATTGTGTGAGTGTACAAATCAATTCCCAGGGTTGTTTGGTTTTAGGGAGATGTTTCGGAATTTGGTTACAACATATTATCAGACGAATTTTTAACTTTTTGTTGTTTCGCTTCTTTGATTTGAGGGTCATGGGTGGTTTTTCTCTTTGTTGCTGCCTTCGAATTTTGTAAATGGTAAGTGTTTGTTTAATAATAGATCTTTTAAATATTTTACATGGTTTTGATTTTTGAATGGAAGAAGATACCATTCTTGATCAACCTCTTTATAAAGACTATAAACCATCCTATAATTAATGTTTACCTTCATTTGTGTTAAAAACCTTGACTTGGACTTTGTTTATTCAAGTCACTTATAATTATGAGTGTTTGGACATTTATACTCTTACAGGGTAAAAACATATAAAAATAATATGAGGGTATAAATGTCAAGACACTTATAATTTGAGTGTACCAATCAATTGTGTGAGTGTACAAATCAATTCCCAGGGTTGTTTGGTTTTAGGGAGATGTTTCGGAATTTGGGTACAACATATTATCAGATGAATTTTTAACTTTTTGTTGTTTCGCTTCTTTGATTTGAGTGTCATGTGGTTTTTTCTCTTTTGTTGCTGCCTTCGAATTTTGTAAATGGTAATTGTTTGTTTAATAATAGATCTTTTTAAATATTTTACATGGTTTTGATTTTTGAATGGAAGAAGATACCATTCTTGATCAACCTCTTTATAAAGACTATAAACCATCCTATAATTAATGTTTACCTTCATTTGTGTTAAAAACCTTGACTTGGACTTTGTTTATTCAATGCACATGTGAAGGAATGACAACAAAAATATAGGACATTAGGACCAAATCAAAATGAACTAATCTTTTTTTTTTCTTAATTACTTTCATAATCACCAACAAGTAATTGGAACTCAAATAAAAATTGATATAGTTGTAAAAGTGTTTGACATGTTAACTAAGGTAAGGTGTCGTTTAGTTGTGGAAAAAATTTATTCTTTTTCCGTTTTTAAATTCCTTAAGAAGAGAATAGTTTTTTTTCTTTAGAGAATAGTTGACAACTTTGAAAACTTGTTTAGTTGGAGTTATATTTTTCTTTTTTTTAAAATGATAATAAGATTATATCAAATTGCGACGGTGGCGGCGACGACGGACAGTGGCGGCGACAATGGGCGGTGGAGGATGACACGAGAGATTAGGCGCAGAATGGTGTATGTGTTTTTTTTTTAGGAGTTTGAGAAAAAAATGATAAAGAAAAAAATGAGAATGAAAGAATGGGCTTTTCAATTTCCAGTGTTTGTTTTTTTAAAAAGAGGCTCTTAACATCCTCGAATCGAACCAGTTGACGCGGCCGACATTTTGGCTGCTCGATTGTTTTTTTTTTCGTTCGACGCGGTCGAGGCGGTAAGATCTTAATAGTCTAGACTTGAGAGGGTATCTTAATGCTCTTGTTGACACAAAAATAACCAAAAAATTTAGTACGAGCAAGCAAATGTGCGGTTCAAACATGAGTTTTTTTCCGCTGAGATGTGATCACATTCTGACATTTACACCTCGGATTGATTCGATGTGCGGTTCAT
Source organism: Chrysanthemum lavandulifolium (assembly GCA_022545495.1). Classification (NCBI taxonomy): domain Eukaryota; kingdom Viridiplantae; phylum Streptophyta; class Magnoliopsida; order Asterales; family Asteraceae; genus Chrysanthemum; species Chrysanthemum lavandulifolium. The sequence continues at coordinate 96,167,217 of CM040239.1, forward strand.
ATTCGATTCGAGCTTAAAAAACAAACACGCCTTAGTTATAATTTAGAAAATGAGAATTTCATTTTTTTTTTTTTTGAAAATTGTTGAAAAAATGTGTGACTAATCGGATTTTCAATTTTTTTCATTTTCACATGAAAAAATTACTAGAAAAATAGGATATTTTTCACCAACTAAACGCACCCTAAATTATTCATAATCGGTTTTTTTTTAAGAAATGCATCAATATATTATCACAACAACTAACATAACAAATGAGGCATCCAGCTTTCATAATCGAGCCGACTAAAGAAAGGGACCCAAAATACAAATAACCTACAAGGGCAATACAACACAAAAACACAAAAAAAAAAAAAAAAAAAACAAAAACAAAAACAAAAACAAAACAAAAAAACAAAAAACTTTGCTATATAAATAATTTTGACTATATCAATTTTATAAAAATACATTACATGGTAATCGGCATGATTAGACCCAAAATTTGCACACGGACAACACACGCTATCCTTGGCTCACTGCGGGAAACCACCGCAACCAACCTCCAAAAATCACATTCAATCGCTCAATTATAAAATCACTACAAAGTGTTAAAGATTATTTGCAATATGAATGAATGATCTGGAATTTGTAATGAGGTTTAGAATTAGTTTCGTGAGATTTGAGTAAGCAAGCGAGTATTTGATTATAGGAGATTAAGATAAAGAGAAATGCTAAATCTTCCTACCAAAACCTTCTACTTATTCTCTTACTTACAGAATTCTGACAAGTGTCAGAATTGACGGTTTGAATGAAGAGAGAAAATGAGTGAGAAAAAAATATATAATGTTGTTGTATGTGTAGGAGGATTAGTAGGGGATGTTGTAGGAGGATTTAGCAATGTTCTAAGATAAAAGAGTCCGGAGAAAAATGAAAGAAGGCAGTTGTTGCCGTATCTGTCTGGAGGACTCATACCGAACAGCAATCGAGACATATCTCTTAAAGGCATGAGACGAAGAGGATAGGAATGTGCACTTGTAGAGATGGCCTCCACACAAGCAAGTCACGCGTGAGAGGAGTGTGTAGTACAAGCAATCTAACATACATTTAAGAACGTATTTTTCAATCACTTAGGAGTCACAAGTTTGTAATTATCATCACTAAAGTGTAAGATGTCTGAAGTTCAAATCCTGATTGGCAAAAAACCTTGAATTAGTCGTGACAGCCTTCTCGAAAAGGACAATATCATAAATTAGTCAGGCAAAATCTCGAAAATCACAGTTAAAAAAAAAAAAAAAAAAAAAAAAAAAAACTACCAAACAAGACCATCAAGAAACCTATTTTACCAAAACAAACCTATATTATCCATGTTTCAAAAAAGAACCCGAGCGCCTAAATAACCATACGCGCCTATATGTTTTGTGTTTTGAGATTTTAGGTTTCTAGCATTTACTTTACTTTACTTTACTTACATGTCTCTCCCTTTATCTTCCTATCTTTATCTTCTTTTTTCACATAAACTTATGCATCGAAGTGCACAAATCTAAAATGCATAGAGGCGCACAAGCTTATGCATAAAGCGCATTAGCATTTTATTTGTTTTTGGCATATGCATTAGGCACATAGCATCATGCGCACACCATAAACATCATACGCCTATTTAATAGTCGTTAGATGTGCCAAATGTCTTAAATCTAACCATGGACGAAACATATAAGGGGCCGAGGGGGGTGTGGCCCCTCCAAAAAATTTGACCATATGTACATTTTATATCCTATTATTTCTAGTTTTAGTCAACTTTAAAACAAAAATTTCAGTATTGTGTATATCGGCCCCCTAATTAAATACTTTACAAGTTGACATTTCTAACAAAAACGTTCAAGTTCCATTTTGAAGTTCATTTTTTCAAAATAGATATGCGTGGTTCGTTTTGATAATCTAATATAATAAGATGTAAATTTAAAAAAAAAATTATAAGTGTTAGTTCACATTAGAGCTCTATTTCTCCACACATGTCGATTATGTCTCTCATTTGATTCTTGTACTTGGTCTTTTGTGCGACGTGAAAGGAATAGAGTCGCTCATGAGTTAGCTAGAAAGCGTTATATGATAGTATAGATGACTTGTATGATGGATTTGTGCCTCCTTCGGTAAGCCATGGGTGTTGGGATTTTAGAACCAAGTTAGCCAAGTAACGCAAACGAGTAGGCATCGAAATTGGATCTAGTTAAAGCAATTAGGTAAACACGTATTTAATAAACAATAACGAATAAAAGGTAAATAGAAAAACTAACCTTTGGCGACAATTGAACACAAGTAAACGAACAAGAAAACCAAAAGAAACCCAAGTATCAAAGATAGATACCTCTACGAGTATCACACACAAACACGTAAACCAAGCACGTTCGATAAGAGCTAGTCGAGAACGTATACACAATCAACCCTTTGAAAAACACTTGAATATCGCGAACAAGAAAACCCAAAGACCACGTCTTGCTTCTGTCCGAGATCACAAAACACCCAAGAAGTTGTTTTGCTTCTTTACCCGATATCAGACAACACACGTCCGATATCTACCCTTGTTCTGTCCGAGAAAGGCTCACGACCAGAAAACAAAAACACCTTGCTGCTGCTATTCGACCAGGAATTCATGAACAAGAAACTACCAATTGATCTACACCTAAACGCCTTGAATCGTTGCAAGTTTAGGAACTAGAAAAACCAAACAGAACCTAATCGACTTGGATGCAAGTCGACTAAGAATTGAGCAGGGAACTAGGATCGGTTAAGGATAGTTTTAGGGATATATGATGTGTGAGAATGGAAGAGGGGCGCGTTTGTTTTTATAGCAAAACAAACCGCCTCTTTGTCTTGGGCTATGGCTTGATCGACAAGCAATAAACCCACCCCATTCCCTTGCCCGATCGTTTAAGGAATACAAGGCCCAAGGCACTTCCCAAACAACCCACTTTAACAAGCCAAACAGCCCATGGGTCGTGAACCATGATCGGGTCAAGTACATGCATAAAACGGGTAATATATTCAAGTATTTAATACGTTCGACACGTACTATTGTGTTTATCGCAACGTTTTGAAAGGCTCAAGGCGCACTAAAGCGCGAAGGGGACCAAAGAGCCTCGAGGCGAGTCGCATACCAAGGCGCGAGATTCACGAATACGAGGCACACTAAATATATTAAATTTTTTTATGATATTTGTGACAATTTATGTAGCTTAAATAACACAAAATAACATTAAATACTTAATACATGACACATATAGCCATTACAAAGATTAAAATAGATCAGTTGTCACTTTTCAAACGGATCAACTCTTTGGCTCGATGAACTACATATAGATTAAAATCCAAATCGGACTAAATATGTTTATGTTCTACACTTGCAGACATACATCTAACAAAGCTCACAATTTAACCCAAAATATCAAGCAAACTACATATTAATATTCAAGGCATAATGCCACATTTTCATGATAATATGTCATAAAGAAAATACTTAATGAAACAAATTAACTTGTTAAAAAATAACAATCAATAAAATAAACATAAAATCAGTTCAATATTAACTTGCTCCCCCTCAATATGTGCCTCGATGTTTGAAAGAGTTTTGCACATATTAGAAGGAATCTGCACTTAGAGACAAATCAATCACGTTTCAATTCTTTGTGGTTTAAAAAGATGCTCCCCCTCAACATGTGCATGGAAAATTTGAAATCGTTTGGCACATGTGGGAGGAAAGCTTACTAAACACTTATAAAACCAATTATCAAGTTATTAGTTTAAACCAATTTAAATCACAATTCTCCTCCGATCACACTTTCCAAATCCTTTGAGAGTTGTGATCTCTATTGATTTAAATTAAATTTTGAGAGCTTTTTTAAGAGAATAGTGACTTGCTTTTGAAAAGAACATTTTAACTGATAAGGATCAGATTTTCAGACTTTAAACTCCATTGTTTAAACATGCAAGAGTATCTTTTGAAATCATAACATTAGCAAAGGTTTTGAATCAATTGTATAAAGCATTGTTCTTTTTGATTTTCCAAGAATAAACCTTGCTCATTTACGTGCCAATTGTTTGAAAAATAACTTTTCAAAATAACCTTTTTTAATTTGATTGAAATCATTCTCCTCCTCAATCAATGACACAAGTTGTTGATTGAGAGATAGAGATTGTGACAGATGATAAGCATGTATGATTTACAAGAATAATAGAGTACGAGGTATTTTGAGCAATTTAGTTTTCATTAGATGTCAAATATTTTTCTAAGAATCATTAGGCGGAAAATATTCGAAAGATAAACATTTGTCTTTTGATGACAAACATTTGTTTTAAGAATCGAGCATGAGATTTGAAAATAAGATAAAACATGGCTCGATCTTTACTTTTAAAACGGTTACCGCCTAAAATGACACTAAACCACCATTTTCTCCGCCTTTTTTAAACAAAATATGTACATTTGAAGAACATCTAAGACCCGTGACATTCTTTGAATGTCAACACAAAGTTCAGAGATGATATAGAATAAAAACATGACAAAATAACAATATTTTTTTTGGAAATTTTCAAGATTTTCTAATTTTATGGGTTTTGAGAATTTTATATTTTATGTTTTCTTTTGTGGGTTTTGAAATTTTGTATTTTGCTTTTGAAAAATATATACAAGAGATAGATGGATAAAGACCTTTACTCCTCGCCTTCCTCAAGACGCTGAGTGTTTCCGGTTGTAGACTCTTTAGACCAAGACGTGGAAAGATAAACTCAAAACGTTCTCTAGAAGAGCTTTGAAGAGATGTCGCTAATTGGTATTCATTCCTCACAAAATAGAGTTCCACCACACCTTTTTCCACTTGTTCCGAATGAAATGATGTCGAATGTCGATGTGCTTGGCTCTTGAATGTTGAACGTTGTTGCAAGAGAGAGCAATGGCACTTTTATTATCACAAAGATCTGGAGGATTTTGTTGAATTCAAAGCCATAGTCGATAATCGATCTCATCCATAGGATTTGAGCACAACAAGATGACATGGCTATGTATTCGACCTCTGTAGAGAGAAATAGAAGTACTCATTTGTTTCTTTGAAGACCACTCACAAGCTTGTCACCCAAAACCGAGCACCTCCGTAAGTACTTCGACGAGTATCTTGACACCTCCATGATCTCGTGATCGATATGTCGTTAGTGACATACCGGTGTCCTTGGCACCAAAGTCCCATGTTGATGGTTCCTTAGAGATACCGAAGACCCGCTTAACCGCTTCAAGGTGCTTTTGGTAGGCTTAGCCTAGTATCTAGCACACATGCATACAAATGAACAAAATATCAAGTTCATCGGTGTGAGGTACATCGTGATCCAATCATACCGATATTTCGTTTGATCTACCATGATCCCCGAGTGGTCCTCATCCGCTTGGTATGTTCCACCATGGGAGTGTCAACGTGTCACAAGTGTCAAATCCAAATTTCTTTAAAATTTCATTTGCATATTTATATTGATTAATGAAAATGCCTCCGGACTTTGTGAAATTTGTAATCCCAAGAAAATGACATTTGTCCCATCATTGACATTTGAAATTTGGAGCCCATCTCCTTAGAAAACAGTCACATTCATCGGGGTCATCAAGCAAAGATAATATCATCAACATAGATTTGAACGTGAATTAAATGTTTGCTCGACTTTACGGTGAACAATGTCGGATCAACTGCTCCTTCTTTGAATCCGATTAGATAGAAGAAAGTTTGATAGTGTATCATACCATGCCCTGGAGCTTGCTTCAAGCCGTAAAGAGCCTTCTTCAAGCGATAGACATGAGTAGGATGCTCGATTTACAAAACCTTCAGGTTGGTCGACGATACGACTTCTTTAAGATCTCCGTTAAGAAACGCCGCCTTTACATCCATCTTATAGACTACCATGTTCTTACTTGCAGATTAGCCAAGAAGATTCGATTGCCTCGTCGAGCAACAGAGCAAATGATTCTTTAAAGTCAATACCCTCCTCTCGACGGTATCCTTTTGCAACCAATCGAGCCTTGTTCTTCAAAACATGACCATGCTCATCAAGTTTTACTTTGAAGATCCACTTTAGAGCAATGATCATCGCACAACTGAGCATGTACTAATTCCATACATCTATTCGATCAAACTCATGAATTTCTTCTTGCATGGCATTGAACCAAATTGCCTTCATTCATGGCGCTTTCACGTCTTTTGGTTCGATCTTAGAGAGTACGGAGTTGAAGAAGCACCATAAGGCATCGATTGCAAGTTGTTTCGTATGGATACTTTGGACGGAAAGGTTTCAATGATGTTGTCCAATGGATGATCATGTGTCCATTTTCTAAGGTGTTTATGTGGTTGTTGTTGAAGAACTAAAGTAGAGAGTTGATATCTCCGAAGAAGATGGTTACGATGATGACTCGTGAGCAAATATGTTTTCAAAGGGTTCATCTTCCGGAGGAGCAAAAGGTTTTCATCATCGTAATAAAGACAACATTTCCATTGTGTACACCGATGATTGAAGATTTGTTGATGAGAGAGGTGATCGGCAGCAGCGCTTCTTGACTTAATGACATTGAAACCAAGGGTTAACTTCATTGGATGGGATAGGCAGCCTGCTGATGGAACCGACATATCATTAGCACTTGGCTCATAGTGTTCATCAAACATTGGATCAAATAATTTCTTCAAATCATCTTCTCAAGGAGGTACATAAAGAGTTCTTTGGTGAGGTCGTAAACAAGAGTAGAATCGATGGGACTACTTGATGATGCGGGTCAGTAACTGGGTTGTATTGGAGCCATTGGACCGGCCACCATCAAACGTAACGTGAATTGTTTCCATGATATTTCGGGTTCTTTTGTTGTAGATTCGGTATCCTTTTTCTGCTTGGTGCATATCCTACAAAACCCAATGTCCGCTTTAGCTTTAAGTTTGCTTAAGTCTTGGCCCTCATTAGTTGGATAACACAATGCACCAAACACACGAAGGAATGAGAGATTAGGTTTTCTATTGTGGACAAGTTCATATGGAGTTTTTCCATGAGCAAAGGTGAATTAGGGATCGATTTTGAGTGTAGCAGATGTTAGCAATGGCTTCACCCGGAGAAACATTGAACCTTTGAGTAAATCAAAGATTGTTCTTGCGGCTTCACAAGAGTTCGATTTTGTCTTTCAACTACACCGCTCGCTGAGGAGTTCGTGGAACACTTCTTTGATGACTGCAATTTGCTTGATAAGTTTGATGATGATATCTCGGAGTTTCATCCTTTGTTCTTAAGAACTTAACCTGTGTGAATCGAGAGTAATCATCAACCACAACTAACACATATTTCTTCCCAAAGATATTCTCACTCTCATGGGTCCACATAAATCCATGTGAACTGTATGAAGAACATCTCAGAATCGAGTTTGTAGGTTTGGGTTTGTGGGCATACTCTTGCTTTTTCCTAATTCGCATGTTGAACAAAGATGATCCTTTTCATACTTTAGTCTAGGTACACCTACAACTAAGTCCTTTCTCGAGAGATCATTGATGGTGCCAAGTTCAAGTGATTGAGACGACGATGCCATAACCATGACTTTGTTTTCGAGGCCTTTGACAACAAGCAAATTGAGAAGACTTCATCATATCTTCGATAGAGATGGTGTATAGATTTGAACCACGTGTTCCTCTTAAAAGTTCTTTACCATCAAGTTCTCTAACGAAACAAGTATAGTTTTCAAGGCCACTTAGATCGAATCACGTAATTGACCGACAGAGAATAAGTTATGACCAAGACCTTCTACGTAATATACCCCGGAGATAACACTATCACCGACAACATAATCTCCATAACCTATAATAGCACCAAAATGATCATTTCCGAATCTCACAGATTCCGATGAATTTACTCATGAAGTTCATGAGCCGTGACCGTCTCCGGTCATATGCTTGGAACAAACCGAGTCCGTGTACCACAAAACGATTTGAACGATCCGCAGCTGAACACGCATAAGAATGGATAATCGGATAATTGGGATCCCCATGCAAGAATGGGTTCCATTTTGTTAGTAATGTTGATTGGAACACCCACATCGAGTAGAAGCAATGGAATCATCGAAATAGATGCGCGTTACTAGTGTCGTATTTGACCTATTCAAAGTGTGTTCACTTCTTAAGGAATAGTTCTACCAAGAGGCATCCATTTTCTAGTGGGCATTGACTTAGCAAATTTAGGGCACAACTCATTAATCTTACGTCCGGTGAGGTATCCATTGATAACCTATATTACTAAATTCTCTTCGTGGGTTTCCACCGCTTTCTAACTTTCTTTCGCCTTTGCCTTTTAGCCTTCTTAGTTTGATGTTTAACATTAACATTTTTAACTGGGCATTTGACAAAGATTAGACAAATCATTCACACCACATTCAAGATTAGTAATGTAAACCACGCAATCATCATTACATGTTTTGCCAAAGTAGCGTAATTCGCATTAATTACGGTCGCTTAGAGCTAACACTAGAATCAACACGATTCGCCTTATTCAAATTCTCCCTAAGCGATCTTCACGCCTTCCACTGAGCATTCTTAGCATGCAAGGTCCTATCATTCTTTGTGTTGCCTTGAGGCTTTGACCCGCTTGCTTTTGTGTCACTTCTTACTCATGTAGAGAGAATTGGAACATTAGCTGGTTTTGCTACCTTTTGCATTCATGAACTAGAAGTGCAGGGATCTGAACTACTTGAAGGCACATTAGAGTTCACTTTCTTAATAGTGGGCATAGAATGGTTTGTATGCTTGGCACTAGGCATAGAACAAGGCATCACATCTTTACCTTTCACACCTAAGGATTTAGGACATGTTGCTATTAAACATTCTAGCGACTCTTGAGATCGTTTGGCTTGAATGCACGCAAACCTAATTTCACCATCAAGAGGCTTATTTATAAAATCCTCTTCCATAATCTCACTGAGACATTCTAGACTATCCTTAAGGTGAGCACAATAGTTATGAAACACGTGTTCATTATTCCTAAGATGAGGAGGAATGTATTTAATAACACAATATATTTGCGATCCCGAGGATGACTTTGATGCAACATTCTCATTAAAAACAAGTGGCGTTTCTCTTTTCCGACTCCTCGATTCTCAATTTCTTTTGTAAAGACGTTATTTTTCGTTGTTCTTGTCACGAGTGACTTTCATTGAATCATATAACTCTTTAAAGTGTCGCTTAACCTTTTCATTTTCTTCTAGAAAACTCTCGCTTTCTTTTGTAAAATGTTAACCAAGTTTTGAAGATGAAAAGTTTGAGAATATTGAGAAACTAAAGGAGGAGGCATTTGAGAGCGGTCACATTGTTCTTTTCACCCTTTAATTGAGAGATTTGGGCTTCAACTTTCTCGATCGTGTTACAATGAGCTTGAATCATTGCGTCACGCTTGTTTATCCGAAAATCGCATCAAACTCGAACATCCGAGGATGTCTTGATATTTGAGGTTTTGACATTTTCTTTAAGATGTTGATATTTTAGTTGCAAATCAAAATGTTCAACTTCTAGTTTAGAAAGATGTTTTACCAAATTATCGTGATCATCCCGATCAATTTTCTCATTTAGTTATGAGTTTTTGTTTTCAAGCTCAATAACACGATCATGAGAAACTTTCAATGCAATAGATAATTCATGAAATCGAGAAGCGTAATAGAGTGCTTAGTAACAAGATAAAACACATCTTGAGCCACACAACTCGAAATCAAATTCTCATTTAGGATATGCAAGTTCTTCCTTTCAACTTCATTATATTTGAGTTCTGCTCATAATCATTAACCTCAACTATCATTGCATCAAATTCCTTTTCCATTTCTTTAATATCATAATTAATTCCTTTTGAAGACTCTCAAATCGACCTTTTAATTGTTTAAAGAAGGGCATGACCGCAGTTAAATAACATTCTTTAGTTTGCTCAAACCCTTTCCCCCCGCTATCCCTCAGAGGTGTGATTCTCTTCTTACAAGTTTTCTCAAAATCAACAAACGGTGATAAACAACATACAGTGATTAAGGTCTTGCTATTAGTGGCAATAGATCTAGGAACTAAATGCATTGGTGTATTAGGAGGATACACAGTTGCTTGAGGCAATTTCCTACTAGGGGGATTGTTTTCAACAAGATTTTCAACTTTTTGCATATCCATATCCTTTTTCTAGAACACGGGTTAATAGAGTCTGAGGCTTAAACATGTTAGGGGAGATCCAATTTTCCTTAGTGTAATCATGAGGTTTGATCGTTATGTTATTCTCTTTACACGCAGGATCATTAAGCTTCCTATCCATTTTCTTCCTAAATGCATCATCTAATTTTCTATCTTCCTCAGTGCACTCAATGCAACTAGGTTTCTGTCTAGGTTTAAGAATCTCATTGCCATCATAGATTACATTTTGAGCGATTTTGCAATCTTACCATACTCGTGGATTAGGTTTTCTATAATGGGAATGCTATGCTTATCACCGAGAACTCTATGCTTAGTGATCATGTGAGCGATCTAATGGTATTCCTTGTAAGTACAACTTATTTTCGAGCTTGTTTTTAAAGTTTTAGATTAGAAAATCATTCAAAATTTTGATTCTTTAGCATCGAATTTTGTTTAAGCACTTTAACATTATCTTGCGCTCTTGCTTTTGCTTAATGCTTTAGAAAGCTTTTCTTGTAAGGAGTTTAACTCTTGTTTTAACATTTCTTCTATAAAATTACTTTTTCTAATAATTGTACGCATTTGGTCATCCATTTCGCTCATGGGTAGTTAGCTCAAACTTAGCACGTTGTTCATAAATAGCAACTTGTTCTTTATAGGCATTCGATTCAGAGATAATGTAATCATCGTGGTCACAAAGATATTCATCAACAACATAGTCATCATTGATCGCGGAAGATGCATTACTAGGTACAATCTCACTTTCACTTTGCTTCACATATTGATCATATGGGACAATATTGCTATTACCCTCATCATCAATATCTCGATTCATAAGTTTCAAGAGATTGTACTTTATTATGCATCTTTGCTCATCAACATCATCATATAGTTTTAATACCTCCGAGATGATTGATTCTTTGGATGGACCCGACTTCCGTGACGATGAGACCTTTGGAGAGACCATTGGAGAAATGCTCATTTGTCACCTCGCCGTGAGGCGAAACGCGAGGTGCAACATAATCAATATACATTGCAAAAGAGATATAGTACAATACCATCTTTAAATTTAAGGAAATATTAAAATGTTACAATATTGTTCAAGCCAACTTTGGCAATAAAATCTTAAAGCTTGGTTTCCAAAAGACATCTTCTTATACTTAATGACCAAAGACGGCACGTGAAGACTCGTTTATGCAAAAGACTTCATAAATCATGCTTATTGACGATCACCTGAAATGCATGAGAAAACGGGGTCAACTATGAAAATAGTTGGTGAGTACACAGGTTTTATGTATTACAAGAGCCATTTTTATAAAAGTCCTTTTAAATATTATAAAATCAAATTTTTAAGAAAGTCTTTAAATAGTACAAAAATATTTTTGAGTATGTCTGCCTTGCAAATGTCCTGTCAACTCACAATGTTACAAGTTTCGCCCATACAAGACTTGTAACATATAAGTTGACATACATTTCCATATTTCAAGTGGTAAGTCTAGTAGTCAATACGCCTATGGTCAATTAACGCCTCATATATAATAAAGTTATGCGGAAAAGCCCCTACAAATAAATAATATGCGTTCCGTAGACAGGGGAACGAGAGGTTGGCCGACCTCTAATAGCGCTACCCATACTACCTATTGCTCTGCACAAGGAGCCGCATTTAATGGTACGATAATCGAGTGCGAACGGCAAACCAATCGGGACTAACAATGCGAATGTCTGCTTGTACGTAACAGTACATCATAACAACTATTATATACTATCAATTAAGACTTCTCCAAACATGGGAGTCACGGCATTGCTCCGAACAATGGAAACTTTACGTTGCTCCGAACCGGGGAGACTTTAGGTCAAGGACGTACGGTCCATTAGGTCCAAACAAGTCATAAGCTCATAATTAAGTCCAAGAGTCTAAGGGTTCAAAATATATTAAATAGTCTAAATCAAGTCAAAATAAAGTTCAATATAAGTCAAAGGGTTCAAATATATTAAAGGTCTAATTCAGATAAAAACAATTTAAGTTTATGTTCATGCATTTCACCCCAAATAAGTAAAGCAGTAAAAAGGGGGCTGTGAATACTCACCTTGGCAATTACCATTCTAAAGCAGTAGTCAAATAGAATTATTGGATGGCACCGACACGCGACCTAGATTAGTATGGCAAATTTAGTCTTTATTCATGATTATGACTCGACAAGGTTTAATAAAAGTTTTGTTGTTGCTTGTGTGGCAATGATAAATGTTTAATATAATTTTTGTAGATTTTGGCTCTTGGAAGTGCATAAATACGTAATAAGAAAATATCAATGACGAAAGAATCTTCAGTTCGATGGCAACCGGAAGACGACGTACGGAAAATAGTTACTCATAATATTAGCCGTTAACTAATTATAAATAAAAGTCATTAAAAGTATATACATTTATATATGATCAATACTAGTTGATGATAAAAGTATATTAAAATCGTACTCTAAATGATGGTTTTTATTAAAAGAGTTTATATTCAAATACTTTTACTAGTTATAAATGTAAGTTCTTGGAAAAATTGGGCATGACCCGGATGTATAATCCTATTTATTTAATGACAATGTCGAAACTTTTTATAATAATAGTTTTTATCAATTTTCAATATCCGAGTTAATATTCGAAAATTGTTTACGAGTTTACATTGTTAACAATGGGAGTATAGGACCATTCCATTTGAGTCATACAAAATATATGCTTACATTTTTATTTGTAAAAATAATTTAAAGTTTATATCTTTTCTAGTTCTATTCGTGACTTACTCTTATTGTTTTAAATGATATGAAATATTAAGTCGTGATGAGGCGGAATGACTTATTTGCTTTGCCGTTTATATGATGCTGACTCGGGAAATAGCTTAATTCGCGGTATGGTTGTGATTTATAACCAACGGACCCTTGACGATTGGAATTCGGGCTCGGCCTAGTTGATGCTACACGTACTCAATTTGGAAGATAGGCTCGTGACTCACCCAAACCCAACACACCCAATGGGTGACTGTGGCCTCGTGGCCCATCACTTTTCAGCCCAACACAAACTTTGACATTCTGATTCCTTAACACACAAACACAAGGAGATTGACGCCACCAAATCAGACCGAAAACACAATACGAACAAGTTCAAATGTTCCATACGGGATTTATGACTTATTGTTTTATGGACTACGAGTGTAACGAGCGTCTCACACCCCCCTTCGGGCCATTCCGTTGAGACCAAAAACAATCAAACAATCCTGCTCCTCGCGGTTTGATTTGACGAAACCACAGTCTCATTGAGTCTATTGGTACACATTACAACCACTGTAGTGACAACAAAATCAGTAGACCATTGAGACAACAAGGAACGACTAACACATATCAAGAGTACTTGTATCGAAAACGAATGGGAACCTTGCAAAACTAATTGAACCAAGAACTAGATGAGCAACTATGCTATGAGTCGGGAATCGGACCAAAGTAAAGCTGGCGCCAGGTAATGTTTGCACCACATTTAAGTTAAGCCTTACGTCGAAATGACTTTCAAGTCTAATCTAAGGTCGATATATTTCTTTTCTTCCATGGTGTTCGTCCACAGCCAACGACGACAAAAATGAGAGTTTTCAAGTTTTACTTTTTAGTAGATTTTGCCACAATACCAAACAACAACAACATCACTAGTCCCATTTGCTCAAAACTTTGTTCATACGAGTGGTAAAAGAGAAATAATTAACTATATGTATCTTTAATCAACACATTAAAACAATACTGAATTTGGATGAAAGAAGATGTGATCCTTACAATAGATTGAGTCGATCAAGATGTAATATATTCGAAAACTGATTCCAAGCAAAACCCACCCGCTTCCGTCTTCAGTTCCCAGCTCTTGAATCCTTGAATGTGATATGTGGGTTTGCTGGGAATCCATTTGTAATAAAAGAAAATGAGAAAAAAAAATAAAGCTTTGACATCCCTTTAGCTTAATGGTTCCTGGCGCCACACTATTTTGAGGAAAAGTAGCTTTCACCCTCAACTTTTAATGGTCCAGTGACCCTCGTGGGAAAAAGAGGTCGTGGAAGATGTTGATAGGTCGATTACCCTTCTTTCTTGTTTGACCAAATATGATGTTGATAGATGAATGAGGGTTCTGATTTTTATGAATGAGAATAGGAGGCTATGGTTTAGAGGATGAGAAAGTAAGGTAGAGGATTACCATTTGGAGAAGAGGCGTGCTCAGTTTTTCTGAAAGAAGGAGACAAGAAAATGTATCTGATAAGGTTGGGAGGTAGGCGTGGGGGTAGGGAAGAAGGGTAGAGTAGGTTTTTAATATTTTTATTGTTATTTTTATTAATAAATGTATTACGTGTACCCGTACTATATAATTTGCTCCGTAATAAATAACGTATTCTTATGAAGAATATTTTTCGTGTATCCGTATTTTATAAATTTTATATTTCAGGAGACGTTTTGACGAGTGAACTATTATGGTATTATTATTACTTTGAAATTAGAAAGTAATTTCGTGCAAATTTTATTATGGTGTCGGTACGCGTGTGGTGCTGGGACTTCGGAAAACACGAGATGAATTCTCGTTTTAGAGTTATAATGATCAGAAAAATAAATAACTCACATTTTCTGATATAAATAATAGCCGGAAAATTGACGGATTGTCACACTTGCCATGAAGATTGTGCATGCAGAGGTTCATCATCGACGCCAGTCGTATGCATCACACCGCAACTTGAAAGGCATTCGATGATTATGACCTATCTCTGAATTGGTTGCTCATCCACATCTCGCATCATATGTCTTTGCATTGCCCTCGAAGAAGAAACAACAGCCTCTTCATCCAACACACCCATTAACCCGAGCTTGCACAAGTAACATCTTGTCTTTGAAGTACTGCATTTTGAGGCGCTGAGAAGTGCGTTCCTTGCTATGTGTCCATTACCACCACGCTTGTAGCACTTAATTGGCTTAGCTTGACCTCGATTCGATTCCTTCCACACTCGATTTGCACATATCCTCTACCAACTCCACCTCTTCCCTGCTCATAACGCTTTCTTGAACTGTTGCACCATAACCTTCCCATCTCCGACAAGAGCTTGATTGTGCGGATTGGATGTCGCTTTGAGGTTATTGTTGGTGTGTGGGATAGAGTTCATGTTTTGACTCAACCATGAGAGACAGCTTGATTGATGAAGTTTTCCATGAATGTGTTTGGGTCGGGAGGCTTATACGCCGATCGTGATGAGCTTGTAATTACCATTACCTATGGGTATGACTTGAGAAGCTTTGGTGGTAATTCCAACATTGGTGTAAAAGTCAGAGTCATTTCGCTAACTTGTTTCTCCCTCGTTGGTTTTGAACTGCTCAAGAACTTTTTCAAACATAGCATGTCTCTCATTCTCAAGAAGGAATGCATAAAGTTGCTCATAGTTGGTGTTCTTCAACTTTGGTTAGTTTCACAGAGGTGACAAACTTATGCCATTCGGATTCATGTTGTTCACAAACTTTGAATTCAAACTAAATATTTGGTACGGCCATTTTGATATTCCTCATATCATTCACAAGCTTGTGGAATCTTACGTAATACTCATAGACACCTTCTTTCCGCTTCATCTTGAAGTGCTCAAACTCATCATACAGCCAGATTCTCTGTCTTCCTTGGTTAATTCGTAACCCGAGAGAAGCATCTTGACATTATCCCAAACCGCCTTGGCTTCGGTGTTGTGATTGATAAGCTTGTAGATGTCTTTTGAAGACCCTTAAGTATAATGTTAAGCCCCGATGTCAAGATCGAATCTCTTTTTCTCCTTATCATTGAGCTCATCATACGCCTTTGGTTTGTCTAATCCATAGATCATTGTTCCATCTCGCAACAGATCAATTAAGTCTCTTGTAGTCTCAATCGATAAGGTCCTTCATCAATGGATTTGAGAATGTTGACCCCATTTTCATTTCCAAGACAAGACAATCGATTCGCTGAGCCCAAGAGTCATAGCCGCCTGCCAACATAGGTGGACGAGTATCTCGAACCAACCGCTTGAACATCCTCAAAGAACGGTGGAGATAATTGTAGGTACGCTGGTAGACATGATTACAAGTTCTACGGATTTTACTATTCTTTGATTAAACCGAAATTGATTCTTTCACGGATTTTACTATTCTTTGATTAAACTGGAAATTGATTCTTTCACGGATTTTACTAAACCAAAAGAACAACCGTAAAGATGTAGTACGAAGAAGTAACAAGTCTCAATAGACAAGTAGCTAAACAATAACCTTGTTAGTTATCAACTCGCTAAACGGACAACTCACTTAAAGAAACAAGTCGCTAAAGAACCAACTCGCTTAATAGCCAAGTAGCATATAGAGACAACTCGCTAATAGCCAAGTCGCATATAGAGACAACTCGCTTAATAGCCAAGTCGCAAACAGAGACAACTCGCTTAAAGAGACAAGTCGCAAGTAACTCGCTAGTTGTACAACTCGCTTAATAGCCAAGTCGCTTAGAACTCAAGTTGCTTAAAGAAACAACTCGCTTAGAACCCAAGTCGCACAAGGAGTCAACTCGCTAAATAGCCAAGTCGCATATACCAACTCGCTTCCAATAACAAAGCACCGTCAAGAAACACAACACCGAGACTCAACTCGCTTGCATACAACTTTCTAAAACAACCATTTTATCAATCAAAACAACCAAACCACAATGATTTAAGCCTTCCAATTCAAAACCTAAACACATATGATGATCCTAAACACAAAAGTACAAACAAAATTCAAACTTTAACACTAGAATTTGTCCAAATGATTCAAACTCTCCTAAACACTTATAACCCCAAAAACCTTAATGAAATCCACCAAAACAAAGAGCATGAAAGATAAGTGATCAAACCATGGCTCTTGATACCAATTGTAAGATATAGGATTTCACAATCACACTAAACCATAATCATATAAGGCGCTCAAGATGTTTAGAGAGAAAGTTCTAGAGAGAGAAAGGAAGAGAGTTGGGAACCACGTGAAACAAAGAAAATGGTATTCAGCTCAACCCCACCTGGGAGGTAGAGGGTATTTATAGTGTCTTACAATAAACGCCACCTACGGGTCATGGATCGTGCATACGGCTGGTAAAGACCCGTCCGTCCTCCACGGTGTTACTTAGCAAACTACTTACTAACATAATTTGACTACGACTACGAGCTTTCTATCGAATACATATACTTGAGGTGACCGACTCTTTAACGATTGAATTTTCTAATTCCTAACATTAAAACTACTTATTTGGAACTAGTATCAATATCAATGGAGTGAGTGGAAGTATCGGGTAGATATTAAGCAATAGAAAACAAAATCAAAGTTCATACAATTCCAATTCAATGGGTAATATCGTGAAATTGTATACATCACGGTTTAAAACATCCTTCCGGCTAATGAATATAAACCGCATCATTATAAACCATTTGTTAGAAATATGATTTTTACCAATTTATTCATAAGAGCTCTTTCGATCCGTACTCTTGAATCAATCATTACAATTCTATGTAACATGTTTATTCATAGTTGTCAATTATGAAATACCAAACATATATGCGCATTAACATTTGGAACAAATCCGGTTATGATTCATCAACAAGTTATTTAGACATGTTATAATTCAAACAAACTCATAAGCAAAATCATATAACTATTTTGCAAATACCAAACACTCCATATCAATATCTACATCATTCCAAACAAGTATAATCAAACTACTCCATGATTATTTCAATTAAACACAAAGTCTCAACAATCATATCAATAATAAACATCTTGAAAAGTAAAAGTAAATTACCAAAGTGAGATTACAATAGGTAATGATGAAGGATTATAGCAACCTTCAAGCCTCGAATCAACTACAACTTCTAACCAATCGAAATAGTATTCCCGGACACTTTCTCTAGCACTTGAGTACTACTTCTAGAAATGGAGAGTATTTTAGCCTTTTGGGAGTGATAAGAAAGGTAGAAAATTCGTCCCTATGGTGAGGGCGAAGTTTTCTATGTGTTATTTGTATTGTGGGATGATGAAAACACATAGAAATGACTCCTATTTATACTACCTCTAAGTCCTAGGGTCATCAATGCTCAACTTGGCCTCCAAGGAGCTTAGAAGGACCTAGAATACATGTAGGAAGAACTTGGAACCAAATGGAATGAGGTAGAAGCTTCATGATGGAGTTGTAGCAAATTCGACTGCAGCAGCCGTTTCGGTTGCGGGGTCCAACCGATCGGTTGGTGCAAGTTGACAGACAATGATAAGCACTAAAGTTGTAGATCTTTCTCTTAGCTTTCCGTGGTCACGAACGGGGGGTCAAACGGAGTTCGTATGCAAAAGATATGGCCAAAATGGTGAAGGTGTGTCGGGAACAACGAGGCTTCCAATATTTCTTCATTTTAGCTTTTTTTCTTCATTTCTTTCTCGTTTCCCTTCTTGAACTTTATTCTTGAGTCTTTGGACCACTATCTTGATGAATTTATCTTCTCGAATATACTCCACAAGTCTTGCTTTTGCTTCTGAATTCTTCGTACACGGAGAAATCTTTGTAGTTTACTTTTTCCGCTCTTTTCCTCCACTTTCCTGTACTTGGCTACAAATGAACTAGCATACACACTTTTATACGATTAAGCAACAAAATTATATGATTATAGCCAAATAACACACATAAAAGCAGAGATAACGCTACTAAAAACATGCAAAATTTGAGCGTTATCAGCCTAGCAACGCTCTCATTCGCTTTTTAACTAAAAGTGTCTGAGATAATAGTTTCAAAATTTTTTCAGTAGCATGTTCATTCAATGTTTTGCTTTAATCATCCTTTGTTATAGATATCGTTAAACCATGGATATGGATCCGAACTCATTTCATATAGTTTAACCATTTAGAATCTCGTTATAGATTTCAATTCAGATATACCAAATGTAATCAAGAATTATGTTGCATTACCCTTTAGGTCTGGCCAGACATTTATCTGATTAAATCTGGAGAGGCGCCATGGTATCTTTCTGCACATATCATGTGAGTAACAAATCCTTTATTGACTACAAGTGTTGTAGATGCTGATTCACATCACTCCGAAATATAGCCTTTATAACTACCTTATTTAGATAGCGCCATGATACTTACAAAAATGATATCCACATAATGTAACTAGCTTGTATCTCAAGTCTAAGGACGAAGATAACAAACCATTTTCAATATTTTACTTATGACAAGGATCCAAAAGTAAATGTTTGAAAGTTGGGGTATCCAATCTGCATTTATAGTGAATACATATGAGTTTGGTGGGAACAATCCAAATTCTCATTAGAATATAACCAACACTCACATTTGCCTTACATAACAATATTCCCATATTGTTAACCGACAATGGACATATTTAGAATGATAAAATTATTTTATGGATAAACATGCAAATATGGAATAACATATTATATGAATATAATAACAAATACCTCGCATCTTTATTAATCAGAAAGTAATAACTGTCTTACAATTCCAAATTATCCAAATAATAATTAACACACAGTTTACATGAGACTACTAGCAGATATCAAACCTATATCTCTAGTCAAGTTAGAATGCTTAGGATACTTCAAAGCTTTCGTAAATGGATCAGCTAGGTTGTCATATGTGTGAACCTTTAATATCTTCACATCGCCCTTTTCAATGGTCTCTAAGATAATGAACTTTAGCGATAATGTCTAGCACCTTTAGTGATTCCGCCATTAGCTATAGTAATGGCTCCAAGATTGTCATAATACATATTTATGGGTTCTTCAATTGTGGGAACAATGTTCAACCCATAAATGAATATATGAATCCATACAAACCTTTCGATGCATCACAGTAGCAATATACTCACTCAGTAGATGAAGTATCAAAATACTTTGCTTTGTGCTTTTCCAATCAACAAAGACTCCATTTAGAACAAATACATATCCACCGAGATTTTAAGTCACAAGATCTCTGCCGACATCCAAGATCGCAGTAGCAAGAAACCCCGAGCTCTTGTTCCGCTCTCCTCCATAAACCGTAAACATATCATTAGTATTATGTAAATACTTAAGAATATTTTTCACAACAAGCAGTGAAGTTCACCGATTCGTTGAAATCGGCTTGTCACATTCGCGCGAACGCAACATCGTGATCTAGTACATCTCACAAAGATACATAATAGATCCTATAGTCAAGCATAAGGAACTCTTTGCATGCGCTTTTCACGACAGTGTCTTAGCACCTCGCGACTTACTCAACTTAGGCTCTTCTTGCATTGGGATACCTCCACGCTTGGAATTCTCCATACTAAATCTCTTCAAGATTTTCTCAATAAGCACTTTGACATAAACCAATTAATCGCTTAGATCCATCTCGATAGATCTTGATTCCAAGAATATATGTAGCTTCTCCTAAATCTTTCGTATAAACATCTTCCAAGATAGGATTTTACATCTTGCAACATTGGAATGTTGTTTCCATAAGCAATATGTCATCAACATATAGAATTAGGAAAGTTACATAACTTCCACAAGCTTTCGATATACACATGGCTCATCTTGATTTTGAGAAAATCCAAATTTCTTAATCTCATGATGCAGTTTCATCCACTGTGTTTTACATTTATAGTAACTCGTCTACCTATGGCCTCACCTAATGCACTAACCAGGCGTTGTATCCGGTCGTATGTAGTAGTGGAATGGTAAGACCGAGGTCTTCCCAAGAACAGTTGATTCTAACTGCTCTAATTAATTAAATTAGTCAAATAAATAAGTTTTAATGATATGATTGATAATATTTAAGGTGTCACGTGATCAATTGGGTCGGTTCTCTGTAAACAAGCAAATGAAAACGATAGTGATGCAATTCTTAAACCTAGTTCTTCCACAACCGGTAACGATAGACCTTTGGTCAATTCGCCTACCCTATGGTTCTTAGAATCCTCACCAAGATGAACAGTCACCCGGATCATTCGGCAATCTAATAGCAGTCATTAAGAGTCGGTCGCTTACTATCGCAATACATGGGTTCTAAATGTCACCAGATTCTTGTTTCAAGGGGTTAAAGTCGAGAGGAAGATTTTGTCAATTCGCCTAACCTATCGAAAGATGCCACCACAGAGAAATCAAAGCACCGTCATAAGTCATATTGTTCCCGGTCCCCTGCAAGTCATTAAGTACCGCTACATGCTAGATTCATAATAGTGAGTGCCCGGATCGTTAGAACTTAGACACTCACCTCCTAATTCTTAAGTTCATCCAAACGGTAGGTTATCGCTTGGTCAAATCGCACAAGTAGAAAGTGGTCGCCGGCTGGTCATATCTTACCCTTCCTGTCTCGGTCCGGCCACCTAGGGTCGGCTGGTCACATCTCCTAGGCAATTGGCCTCACCGCCATTCAAAATTACCAAACAATGGTAGCTACCAATAAACTTTGCATGCATACACTAGAAACAATTAATTAACGCAAAAGCATTAATAATAAAAGAATCTAAACTAGGTCAAGACCTAATTTCCACATCTCTAAAATACCCTAGTGGGATGAAAAATATAATTACCATGTAAAGCAATAAATAAACAAAGACATGACATTAAATAATTAATTGACAATTAATAAATTAAAATACAATCAATTAAAACACGATAAATAAAGATGGTCCAACAATTAAATTAGAATCAAAATTAAAATTGAATAATGAAACCAAAATAATTGAATGAGTTGAAAAATAATTACATATCGTGCCAAAGATAATGCTATCGATCCGCTAGTTGAGTACCGGGGCAAACCCCATAAAAGCCTGCGTCTCCTGCTGCCCTTTTCTTCCTTGTCGTACAGCAAACCAAAACGCACCCTAGATTGATATCCTCGCAAATGCACATGTACCACTATTTATAATAGAATACTTTGAACCATATGCAACTTTAGTCCTTCATCTTGCGCCATATTATTATTTGAGGCTTGTCTTCATTTTTACACATAAATGTGTAATAAATATCTTTTAATATTGACACTTTCACTCGAACTTCAAAACTTCTTGTTAGATATTCAGATTAATTAATTACTGGCGAATTAAATTATAAGTACGCCAGTAACCTTCAAACATTCGCCCAAGTAATTAATTACGCCAGAACTAAACATCGGGTTACGCCATAATCCTTCACCACTCATACTTATCCGATCCGAAATAATCTCTACTACAGAATTAATTCCACGCTACCGTAACCTTCATAAAATAATTACGACGAACTATAAGAGATGGTTACCGTATCCTTCAAAGCATCATATTTACGCCGTAATATTATTAAGCGCTACTGTGATAACCTTCACAAATAATTATCGCCTTCGTTGTAATAGTTACGACGTAGTCAAAAGCATTTACGCCAGTAACTTGTCTTCGTAATATATTTCTTGGCCTTTATCACTTCTTTTCCGCTCCAAATACCATTTATCCCGAAATGCAAATATGAACGAATATAGACCAATTAAGTACCATATTAATATAAATGAGGTCATAAACACGGAATTTGATATATAAAAGATCGCTAATTTGATGTTATCATCTCATCATCAAAATGTTTATTCCATTGCCTCGATGTCGCTTAAGTCCATAAATGGAACGCTTGAGTCAGACACACTGTTAGATATTTAGGATCAACAAACCCTCAAGTTGCTCCATATAGACCTCTTCGTAAAGATGTCCATCGAGGAAGGCGGTTTTGACATCCATTTGCCATATCTCAAAGTCATAGAAAGTCGCTATGGCTATGAGAATCCTTATAGCTCTAATGTCCGCTATAGAGAAAAGGTTTCTTCATAATCAATCCCGTAGAGTTCGAGTGAAGCTCTTGCTACGAGACGAGCTTTAAAGGTGTATACCTTACCAACCATGTCGGTTTTCTTGAAAAGCCACTTGCTACCAACTGCTCTTGCGCTAGAGGAAGCTCAACTAAAACCCATACATCATTATCTTCATGGATTGCATTTTACATTCATCGCATCAAGCCATTTCTTGGATTCGTGATCCAAAGAATGCGCCTTTTATAGTTATTGGGTTCACCAAGATCCCCTAACTCATGTTCCTAAGCGTCAATGTATAAACACATACGGTCAGGAGCACGGCGTGTCCTTGTGGACTTTCGAACTGGAACAATATCACTTTGAGGCTCTTCAATTTATTGACCATCATCCTCATCATGATGAATGCTAATGTCTAAAGAAGGATTTGTATATTCATCTTGAATTATTTCAAGATCTTCTAAACTCCCACTTGCTTCAAGATCCATAAGATCATTCTCAAAGAACTCAGCATTTCGAGCAACAATAAATTTGTTCTCAGATGGAAGACAGAAAGAATATCCCATAGTTTCCTTAGGGTATCCTACAAAGATACACTTAACAGCTATAGGTTCAAGTTTGTCAGGTTTGGTAAGTGTATCACGCTAACAAGTGCCTCACAACCCCATACTTTTAAGTAAAACAAATTAGGGCTTGCTCATGCCATACTGTGATGGTGCTTTTCAACATTCTTATTGAACCATATTGAGAACGCGGCAAAGATACTCAAGGGCATAGTCTCAAAGGACTTTGGAAGAGTAGTTTGTTTCATCATAGAACCACCATGTCAAGTGGTTCGATTTCTCCTCCGATACACCATTGTGTTGTGGAGTATAAGGAGGAGTTTGATGGGCAATAATCCCATGCTCTTTCAGATGATCAAAAAACTCTTGACTCGTGTATTCACCTCCACGATCAGAATGTAGTGATTTTATGGTCTTTCCGATTGGTTTTCTACTTCCTTTTGAAACACCTTAAATGTTTCAAACACTTCATGTTTATGTTTCAGCAAGTAAACATAACCATACCGACTATAGTCGTCAATGAAAGTCACGAAGTAATTTGCTCTTTGTCTTGATGTGATTCTAAATGGGCCACATACATCTGAGAGTATTAGTCCAAGTAGATCTTTAGCCCTATCCACTTGATGTTTATGGGTTTTCTTGCCATCTTACCAAACATGCATGAAACACACTTTCAAGTGACTTAATGTCGATGAGTTGAGTAAGTCCATCGTGCTGCAACTTCTCCATGCGTTTCTTGCTAATGTGTCCACGACGACCATGCCACAAGAGAGCAGAGTCCAAGTTAGACTTGGATCTTTTATTGCTAATATCAAACATAGAACTTTCATTTGTATTTGAACAAGACATATCAATTTCATAAATATCATTACGAGGAGTAGCAGTAAAATAAACAACATTATTATTAGAAACTGAAATTGCATTATTCAATTCAAAACGGTTAATAAAACCATCGTCATACAAACGGGAAACTGAAATAATCCATCTACTAATAGAGGGAGCATAATGACAATCATTTAAGACAATAACTTATCCGCTAGGGAGACATAAATGAAAAACTCCAATTGCTTCAACTCCTGTCCGTTGACCATTGCTCACGTACAGACTTAAAGCTCCTGGCTTCAGCTTCTTACTTCCCCTGAGACCCCGAGTAGTATTACAAATGTGAGTACCACAACCAGTGTCATATACTAAGGATGTATTAGGAAAAGAGTAGAGTTCTATAGTGAAAATACATGAAGAACTAGTTGCAAGAGACTGTTCTTCTTTTTCATCAACTCGGCGAGATGCTGGGGACAATTCCTTCTCCAATGTCCTGTCTCACCACACTGGTGACATGTAGCGTCCTTCGTTGGATTATCCTTCTTGGGTGGTGGAGGAATCTTAGGTTTGGATGCATTGTATAACTTATACTCAATAGCATAACCAAACTTGCCTTTTCCATTCCCATGGTTCCCCTTAGCAGCCTTAAACGATTTATTCTTTTTATGATTTTCTAGACCTTCCCCGCATGTATGTTATGGAGTGTGTACAACATCTTTCTTTGGCAACGCCTACTCATGTTGCTTAAGTATAGCATGTAATTCATTTACGATCTTCCCATGTGTGCATATTAAAGTTTCAAGACAAACGAAATGTACTCTTTAGAGACCGATTAGATCAAACCAACTCCATAGTTCGTAGTAACTGGGTGACCAAGACGCTCCAAATTGTCAATGTAGCTCTTCATCTTTAGAACATACGAGCTAACCGATTGACCCTCTTCCCGCTGGCAAGCGTGAAATTCATGCGCTTTAGTAGAAGCTCTTGCTCGCTGTGGGAGAACATAGACTTCAACTCTCAAGCATGTCATAAGCACCAAGATGAGTTAGATTTTGTTTCGATCTCTAACTCCATGGTCATGAGCATGAAGGCGGCTATATCCTTTGAGCCTTTGACCCAAGCAAAGGAAATGCAAGAACCTCATGAGGATAGGGCGGCCAGAGTAAAGAACAGTGTGCGAGTTTAGATGCTCCAAATAAGTTTCCTTATCTTTAGTCGATAGTATAATGCGAAGTCGGCGATACTAATCAATGAAGTTAGGTCCGGTGAGTTTTGTTTCTCAAAGAAACTCCCGAGCACCGAATCTGCTTTCCGATCAAGTAGTCATCTACAATTTTGAAAAGTTCAAATAATTAGTATTTTCGATACTTACATTCTTACAAGAATTAACTACCCAATTAATTACTAATAAGACTAAGATCCATCTTGCACTCCCACTTAGTTACCGGATGTCCGACCCAAGGCGTAACCAAGCGTGACAAGAGGTGTTTATTGCGTTAATTGCATAATGAAACTCTTAGAATTTATGAGACTGCTTTAAGGCATTAGTATCAAGTAATAATGTCAAAAGCATGTTTAGTTCTCATCTTATGCCCCTGCTCAAGGTCCGACCAAACCAACGCGAGATAAGTCGACCAAGTATGAACATGTAGTCTGACCTAAGTGATAACATCAAATAGTCGTGAATATTAAGTGTCAATTTCCGATAATGCTTGTAATTTATATCATTTATATGGATTTACGCTTGTTTCCATTGTTTTCCACTTCGTGTAAATTATGAGCATTCGAGCTAAAGAGACGCCAATTGGAGAAATATCAAAGATTTATCATAGTATGTTGATTTGAAGAAGTTACTACGAACTCATCTCTCACATTACGCCAGTAACTAAAGCGTGACTCGTAAAACCAACTCATCGAAGGTTACCGCTAACTCTCCCCAAAGACTACGACGTAACTATATTATGTCAAATGAGGTTCCACGCCGTTGATAACTACGCCGTAACTATTTCATCAACTACGGTAACCAAGTAATATTGAAGATACGGCAGAACCACTTATAAGGTTACGCCAGAACAACAGATTAAGTGCAAATAACGAAGATATTGAAGATTACAACAGAATTATTATATTAGTTACGCAAAGAACTCATATCCGCCTATAAATACCCCACGATTTCCAAAGATTTCAAAGCATCCCATTCCACACATCACAACCAAAGAACGTGGGAAGAAGCCAAAGGTGTCTAGGAGCATATAGTGTCTCAAGGAGAAATCACTCCCTACGATAAGCATTAGCATTTTATCTTTTCTTTACTTTCGATTCATGTATTTCGTAACTTTGAATATTGAATTGATTTGTATGGTTAATATGAGCGGATAAGCACCTCTTGGTGTCGGCCTAGTTATGATTCTTTAATTGTTTTGTTTCATACATTACTCCGTGATAATTATTTCTAAGTGTACGATGCATAGTTTATTGGTAGCTACCCTTGTTCGGTAGTTTTGAATGGCGGTAGAGGCTAGTTGCAAGAGATATGACCAACCGACCCTAAGTGAGTAGACCAAGACGGAAGGGTAAGATATGACCAACCCACGACCCTTTCTACTTGTGCGATTTGACCAACCGATCACCTACCGCTTGATGAACTTAAGAATTAGGGGAAGTAGTGTTTGTTGCTAACGCCGGCACTCACTATTATAAATCTAGCATGTAGCGATACTTAATGACTTGGCTTAGAGGACCGTGAACAAATAGACTTATGAAGGGACACATGACTTCTCCGGTGGCATCTTTGTCGATAGTTAGGGCGAATTGACAAAATGTCAGTCCTCTTGAATTCAACCCCACCAAGTAATTGGAAGTAAGTAGTACGTAGACATTACTAGCTAGAGGAATAACTAGGTTAACACCACTCTCCTCTATTGATTAAACCTTTGCTTTTTATCTGCTTTTATATGCTTTTGTAGTTAATTAATTAATTTCTTATCGAAATCATATTAAAAACTGTGACACCTAGACTTAGTAATAATCCAACACACATAGCTCTTGGGACGACCTCGGTTTTACCGAATACTACACTACACACGACCGGGTACACTGCCCGTTAGTGCATTATGGTAGACCAGATGTATAACGAGACAATATAAATATAAAAACGTGGTTAGTAAAACCTGCATCACTAAGCGAAATAATCACCATGGGTTGGAAAGGCCCTGAGGTCTGACCAGAGAAGTCAATCAAAATGCACGTGTTCATAGTTGGATGGCATAGACTTAAAATTAATTAATAGGTATGCACATAAATGTGGTAAAGTTGTACAAAGAAGCATGCAAAACAGCCTTTGTAAAACTTATTTTAAAACTTTGGTAATGACATCAGAGTGATCATCATGGTTCACGGTAGCTCCAATTGAACTCACAGGGAGGCAGAGGACCAGGTCAGCGCTGAAGCAATAACCGAAAATCCTTTCGGTGTGACTGTGCACACCTCTTTAAACCCCCTTTATAGTTTGTTCTAGTGGGTGAGCCGTACATCCCAAGTGTCCATAGCGTCTAGTTTTTAAATTCATGAAAACTTGTTTCAATATATTATGTCACTTTATTTTACAAAAACAATTTTCCAAGAATCAAATAGCAGGTCACAATGAGCATGATATTTAGGTGTGTAAATAAACACCAACATTAATGTTATGGTTACGATCTGTATTATTCCATATTGCATGCAATTAGGTGTCAAAACAAGTAACAATAATGCACATAATAGAATCACAAACATATAAGCATAAACATCAATATATAAGCACATATTGTTCTGAGTTCTCTCACGAGTCTTCCCTAAAAGGAGAACCATAAGACCGTCACTATGTTCAATACCTAGATCGCCCCATACATCACAAAAAGCAATTGAGTGGGTCTTGTGGCCGGAAAACACATAAAAAGCATGACAATCTTAATTAACAAGTAATTACGCTATGTTATGTATTTAATAAACAATATGTAATTCTAATTATCATTATAATTCTAATTAACAATTAATTAATTCTAATTAACCTGTTATTCTAATTAACAAATTAATTCTAATTAACAATTTTATTTAATTTGTGCGTGTCTTGTTATTTTTTAATAATAATTGACAAGTATTGCATATAGTTGTCAAAACAAAAATAAAACGAATAACTAAATTAGTTTCATGCAGCCTTTTAAACATGTTTATTAAAAGAAACGTGTAACCGATAATCGCAAAAACGAGTTGGCTCTGATACCACTGTTGGGATTTTAGAACCTAGTTAGCCAAGTAACGCAAACGAGTACGCACCGAAATTGGATCTAGTTAAACCAATTAGGTAAACACGTATTTAATAAACAATAACGAATAAAAGGTAAATAGAAAAACTAACCTTTGGCGACAATTGAACGCAAGTGAACGAACAAGAAAACCAAAAGAAACCCAAGTATCAAAGATAGATACCTATACGAGTATCACACACAAACACGTAAACCAAGCACGTTCGATAAGAGCTAGTCGAGAACGTATACACAATAAAACCTTTGAAAAACACTTGAATATCACGAACAAGAAAACCCAAAGACCACGTCTTGCTTCTGCCCGAGATCACAAAACACCCAAGAAGTTGTTTTGCTTCTTTACCCGATATCGGACAACACACGACCGATATCTACCCTTGTTTGTCCGAGAAAGGCTCACGACCAGAAAACAAAAACATCTTGCTACTGCTATTCGACCAGGAATTCAGGAACAAGAAACCACCAATTGATCTACACGTAAATGCCTTGAATCGCTGCAAGTTTAGAACTAGAAAACCAAACAACCCTAATCGACTGGATGCAAGTCGACTAAGAATCGAAAGGGAACTAGGATCTGCTAGTGATAGTTCGGAGATATATGATGCGCGAGAATGGAAGAGGCGCGTTTGTTTTTATAAGAAAACAAACCGCTTGCTTTTCTAGCTGGTCGATCAACAAGCAATAAACCCACCAAATTCCCTTGCCCGATCGTTTAAGGAATACAAGGCCCAAGACACTTCCCAAACGACCCACTTTAACAAGCCAAAAAACCCATGGGTCGTGAACCATGATCGGGTCAAGTACATGCATAAAACGGGTAATATATTCAAGTATTTAATACGTTCGACACATACTCTTGTGTTTATCGTGTGTGCAACCATAGGCTCACACACTTTTAGTTGTTTACGCGTGTTTTAAACTCCAACAAACCAACAATGGGTACAACATGGTGTAACTTTTCTAAATGATAATCGACATAGTTTTAATAATAAAAAATAAATAAATAAAG
Source organism: Chrysanthemum lavandulifolium (assembly GCA_022545495.1). Classification (NCBI taxonomy): domain Eukaryota; kingdom Viridiplantae; phylum Streptophyta; class Magnoliopsida; order Asterales; family Asteraceae; genus Chrysanthemum; species Chrysanthemum lavandulifolium. Next base: position 96,196,911 of record CM040239.1, read on the forward strand.
AAAAAATAAAACATATCAAATGACAATTATACCCTTAAAAATAAGCAACACCCCTGATCCTAAAAACAATACGAAATCACCCCTCGTCTCCACTTCCCATAGAGTGACGCAACCGATAAAAAACCCTAATCCCCAAATCCCCCAAAATCAACTCAACCCGATTGTTAATTAAAACAGTATTCAAAAGAATCCAATTTTGAATTAAAAGATGCCACCAAAACAATCAAAAGCAGATGTAGCAAAGAAGCAAAAAGTTGTTGAAGACAAAACATTTGGTCTCAAGAACAAAAACAAAAGTAAAAACGTTCAGAAATATGTTCAGCAGATTCAACAGAGTGCTGTGCCTAAACCTGATCCTTCTAAATTAGCTGCAAAGGTTGATAATTATTTTTTTATATAATTTTTGTGGGTTTTAGAGTTAGATGCAAAGGTTTAGTTTTTTGAAGTGGGTTTTTGTTAAAATGTTGGTTTTGTTAAAAAAATATAATCTTTTATTAATTTTGCTGTTTTTTTTTAATATAATTTTTTGTTGATTTTTGTGGGTTTTTTAAGTTAGATTTAAAGGTTTAGTTTTTTGATATAAGGATTTTTTGTTATGGTTTTTGTTAAAATGTTGTTTTGTAAAAAAAAAGATAAATATTTTAATTAATTTTGCTGTTTTTTTTGTATAATTTTTTGTTGATTTTTGTGGGTTTTTTAAGTTAGATTTAAAGGTTTAGATTTTTTGTATGGGTTTTTGTTTAAATGCTGGTTTTGGGATTGACAGAAAAAGAAGGATGAAGAGAAGGCGAGAGAGAAGGAGTTGAATGAAATCTTTAAGGTTGCTGTTGTTCAACCTAAAGTTCCTGTTGGTATGTCTGTCTGTTTGTTTTAATGTTTGTTTATTTCTTAATGTTTGGATTTATGTCGTGTTTAATGTTTTTGTATTGTTTGATGGTGAAAATGTAGTTAGTTTGGGAGTTGCGAGTATAAACCGCTTATGTGATTTTGATTGCTGTTGAATAGAGGGACAATTTCTTATCTTGTTATTGCGTTTCGTCACAGCATAAGCAAATCGAAACACTATCTTCCGCATTGCATTATGTTGAAGTTTTTTTTCAATCCGTGTTTGCTTATATCAGAAAAACATAGTAATTATAAGCAATCCCAGATACCCCCTATCTTATATGACCTATAGAAGTAAAAAAACATATATGTGAATTATAGATATGTTTGCTAAAATGGTTTATTATCTCATGAGCTGTGGCTGTGGTCAGGTGTGGATCCAAAGTCGATATTGTGTGAGTTTTTCAAGGCTGGTCAGTGTGCGAAAGGTTTCAAATGTAAGTTTTCTCATGATTTGAATGTACAAAGGAAGGGTGAGAAGATTGACATTTTCAGTGATAAGCGTGATGAAGGTGATGCATCTACCTTTTTTATTCTTTCAATCTACTTGGTATTCAGTTGGTTGCCTGTTTTCATCACGATTAGATTTCGATTTAGGAGTATAACTAATTTCTGCATGTGGAATTTTAGGAACTATGGAGGACTGGGATCTCGAGACGTTGGAGAAAGTTGTGGAATCAAAAGGAAAAGAGTACAACAACCAGAATAAACCAACTGACATTGTATACTTCTTATCCTCTTGTTATCTAACATTCTAACCCATCATCCTATCCATGTTGTTGTCTGGATTAATTAGTTACGATACTGACTTGCCCCTTTATGAGTTTGTGAATGGCATGCTGAGGCAATTCTGAAGGTTTATTAAGTAAATTTGATGGTCTCTAAAGAGAATGTCTAAAATATTATTGTTGTTGGCAAGGGTGAGCATCGGTCTGGGACCGGACCGGACCGAGACCGACAAGACCGAAGACCGAATTAAGGTAAAAACCGGGACCGAGACCGAGACCGAATGTGGTCGGTCCGGTCCAAATAGGCAAGATTTTCGGTTTTTTGGTCGGACCGGACCGGATCGAGACCGAAATAAGGTAAAAATTGAGACCGAGACTGGACCGCTGGTCCTTCGGTCCGGTCCGGTCGGTTTTGTCGGTCGGTCCGGTCGAAACGGTCGGAATGCTCAGCCCTAGTTGTTGGGAAGGTAGAGGCTTAAAAGCTATAGTCAGTTCTCCTGCAACCTTTTAAAGTTGCATTGTGAAGTTTTTTAACACATAGTTATGTTAAATAGTTAGACTGCAAGTCAAATGCCTTAAATGCCTCCGTTAATGACATAAATGGACAATCTTGTGGACCAAAGATCAATAACATGAATAGGTATTCGCTTATGCATAGTTTGAAATTTAACAAACCTGATATAACATTTAAAACTGATTATATAGTGATTTCGTATTATGAAGACTGTACAATTGCATTATAGCTCATTAATCTTGCAGTTACATCTTGTATAAATGAGCACACATCCAGGCCGTGTATGGCTTTGTCAAATCATTATTATATGTTGCCCCTCATTCTCAATCTTCATGCAAATTACCCATAAAAGGAATTGGGTGAAATTTCTTTGTCACTAACAAAAGGAGCTGCTTTGTTTTTGTTTTGAACAGCAATGTATATTTAAAAAAAAAAAAAAAATAGCTGAAATCAGTTGCTTGGTACATGGTGATAAAATGGGATGTGAGATAGACATTCCTAAAAGTGTGTTACTGTGTTAAGGGCATAGCTGTAATTTCAATATAAAGTGCTTACATATAATACCTTTTGGCTCTGTGTTTAGTCCTAAGAGAACAATCCATGACAATTTGAATATGATGGTTATTGCCCAGGTGTTTCTCCATATTTCTATATTTGTTTCTTCATAAATGAAGCCGTGTTGACACTCAATATATGCTTATTTATGGTACATTGCTGGATTTTCATTGTCAGCAGCTTTTGCAAATTTTCATTTGACTCGGTTTTTTCTATTAGGTTTGCAAACATTTCCTCGACGCAGTGGAGAAAAAGCAATATGGTTGGTTCTGGGTTTGTCCAAATGGTAATAAAGAGTGTCACTACAGACATGCCCTCCCTCCAGGATACATTTTGAAGTCTCAAATGAAGGCTCTCTTAGAGGAAGAGGCTAACAAGCTAGCTATTGAGGATGAGATTGAGGATCAGGTAATTATCTTTTGTGTAATAGTGTTTTTAATTTTTTATAAACCTTTGGGTTAATTGCATGGACAGTTGATTTCTGTTTAAGCTAACTGTCTGTATATTAGTGAGAAAAAATCACTGAGGTTACAAAATATTGATACAAACATCGAACTTTCAAATAACTTGATAAATCCCTTCAGCTTCCAAAACAAGATAAGTTTTAAAGTCATTATACAGGTTAACATCATTATACGCAAGATGATGTATTGGTAAGTTTGACCATGTTGACCTTTTTTGTCAACGTGGAGCTAAGCAAACCGGTTGCTGGTTACCGATTACCTATTGAGTTGGAGATTACTTTAAAGCGTTATTTCTTGAAAGTTTGAGGGTTTTCATGGGTGACAACAATCTAAAACTACATTTTTATGCTATATAAGTGATTGGAGTAATATGTGCTGCCTTCTTGTGTTTCCTGTCTACATATATTCTTCATATACGCGTGTACATGTGATTTACTTCGTATAACCCATCTGTTAGTTTTCACTATTGGACCCCAGTAATTTTATAACATCTGACTATCTTATCCTTACAGCGTGCAAAAGTTAAAACCACAACTCCGATGACTACTGATCTTTTTATGGGATGGAAGAAGAAGAAGATGGATGAAAAAGAAGCTGGCATGGCTGCTCTGAGAGCAGAGAGGGCTAAGAATGATCGCATGAGGTTTGTCTCTCCTCAAGATGTGGCCGTTTTGACCCAATCTTGTTTTAATTTATACAAGTCAAATAGATAACTAAACAACTAGTAAAAAAAGAAACATATCGAAAGTTGCACAAGGTGCATTCCTAACTCATAAACATTATATTATTGTAAAAAAAGAAACATATCGAAAGTTGCACAAGGTGCATTCCTAACTCATAAACATTATATTATTGTAAAGAAAAAAAATACTCCCTGCTTCTCAGACTGTTTCCACTATATACTATCTTAGGGTGTCCGAATATTATGTCCACTTAAAAAGATATGGGTTTAATTGATTAAGGTTCCCATTTACCCCTTTAACTCACATTAACAAAACTCAATGAAATCTTTATAGGGTAAAACTGTCATTCTTTTATAATAGAAGATGCATTAATTATACTTTTTCTAGAAAACTGCTTGTTTTTTGTTTGTGGACTATAATCTCCGGACGGAGCAAGTCAATTTTGTATTCATGCAGTCGTACTTGACACACTTTATAAAAAGCAAATCTTTTGGCAAAATAACTTGTTTCAGCCTGCCTGGCTGCTTTGACCCATTACCCAACCCGTTGATCCGCCAATTTGGCACCTTTGCTGTTTTTGATACCTATGTGTTGGCATTTCCTGTTGGCCATGGCTTGATATTCGGCATTTGCAGTTGGACATGTCTTGATATTCTTTTTATTCTTCTGTTTTTGCAGTGGGCGCGAGCTGTTCCTTGCTGATGCTAGTTTGTTTGTGGATGATGCTGAGGCATACGAGAAGTACCACAGAGAAGAGGAGCCGGATAATAGCAATCAGAAGGTAGTCCTTGATGTCCGATTTGATATCTCTGAAAATTATAGACTTTTAGGCATCTATTAGACTATTACTGATCCAGAATATGACCTTCTGTATATGGTTTACATACTATAGTACACGAAATTAGTTGTCCTGGCATAAAAATGATACATCACATGCATTTAGAAGCCTCTGCACAATACTTGGTTTTCGGGGGGTCAAGAAGCATGTAAAAGGATGGTAAATATACCTAGGTGATAATGTGATATGAACGGTAGTAAAAATACCTAGGTTAGATCCTTAGTTGACTTGAATAAATCTAATGGTTAATTTAGTTATTTTTACCGCTTAAGCCTTGTTCCCTTTTTTAGTCCATCGAGACGAAACAGAAATCGAGTATCTTTAGAATTGAAGGGCTTTAAATAATAGGCATGTAATTCTAAAAAATTTCACTTGTACAAGTAAATGAGCTATCACTAATGTTGGAGTTGTACCATTGAGCTAAAAGATAATTTGATCATTCCACAAGTTATACTCATATAATGGACTTCTAAAAGCACGTAGTACCATGAATGTTGAATTTTGGCATCCATTTGATTTCAGGCACAAGAAAGTTCATCTACAAGTGGACCAAGTACATCAACGAGTGTTGCTGCTGTTTCTGAAGAAGGGAATTTTGACATTGATGATGACGACGACGATCTTGATATGGACGAGTTAAATGAACTTGAAGCAAGCTTGTCTAGAACATCTATTCAAATCAAAGAGCCTGAAAAGTAAGCCGTGCATATTGGGAGAAACACGGTCACTCATTGGGAGAGAGTCAAAAATTGATTGAAGAAAGATCATCAACCTCTACCAGTCTCAATTACTATGGAGGTAGCTACTGGAATTTTCTCCTTTTTGTTCTTTCATAGTGCAATATTATATGAATGTAGAATGCAAGTTTTGAATTTGGTTTGCATACTTTTTATGGACCAAATGCCGTCTGAATATCTAGTTTTAAAGATTTTGTTATATCTACAGACATTATGTGGCTCCAATCTTGGACCAAAACTATTGTCCTATTTTTATTTTTCGCAGGATCACTTTCATATATCTGGACTTTCCCATGGTTAAGTTTCTGGTTTTCTGCAGCCCGACACAATCACTAGTTGTTTTGAGTCAGTTTTGCATAATATATGGGACATGATACTCTATACGGATTCAGGGACTCTGCCAACCCATTGAAATCTTGGATGCTTTGTAGTTTCAATCTATTGGCGCTTTGACTATGAGTCATATTGATAGAACACATTTAGGGGGTGTTTGGGATTGCTTATCACGTTTAGGAACAAAACCACGTTTTCAAAAAGCAACTCCCCACCTACAGCCTGAAAACCACGTTTTGGAGGATGAAAAGCCAGTTTGCAAAATGCACACCCAAACACTTCAAAGTGATTATTTGCGGTTTGCAAATGAAATAAGCAGATAAGTGGGTTGCAAACGCAATCTAAAACATCCTCGTCTGCCAACTTCTGTTTACAAAGTTTGATCCTGGGAACGCCCAAATTAAATTTCAAGTCAGTCACTCAAATAAAGGCATTGTTTCTTGATTTGGGCGTTCAAGTTCGATTTCAAAATGACTTTCAAACATCGTCGTCGGTTTACTTTTAATTAATTTGTCACTTGATTGGGTTTGGGCATTCAATGTTCATAGAAATTATATAGTTTGACAGTAAAAAAGTCCATTACTTGGTCCATTGGTATAAAAATATAGAAGCAAAACCTGACTAAACGTGTTAAGTTTAGCTCATAGGTTACACATACTAAATTAAGAACACTCCACCTTGAGAATTTTAATATCATTTCATGCCCGGGTTGATTGGATAGACTGCGGTCGTCTTTTTTTCACGATATCCTTCATTTTAATGTGATTTCACTATATCGTCTTATCATAAGCAAAATAATAAATATAAATCGTAAATCAAACCCTGAGTTTTATAATAATCACATTTTGAGACCAAGATGTGATAGCAGTGACCACATTATAAATATCGTCACATCAGCATCACACTTTTATATAGTAGTTACGCTAAAAACTAGGACCTCCCAAAAATATCATTTTTCGGTCATCCGTGTTTCATGAACCACAAAAACTAGGACATCCCGCAAAATATCACTTTACCACTATGTTTCAACAAACAATACGGTGTTGTTCATCATTCTATATCCCATATCGTGTGATTTAGTATGTTTTAATTTTTGATGTTACTTATCGTTTCATAATCCTAAACCAATAATCACATCTTAATTTTTGCTGATGCAGACTCATTAGTAAAATAGCTCCAATAAATCCACGAGAGATTATTTGTGATGACACATTTGCGCCAGTTGAAACTTTCTAAATACTTAGTGTTTAAACCGGATGTTTTTAGTGTGTAAAACTATAAATCATAAGCTTGAGTTACAATCATAATCTAATATTTACAAAAAGATTCCCAAATGACCATCAACAATCAAGAAAAAAAGTAATAGAAAAGATCAGATTTTATAGATTTTGTAGATAGGAGTGATCCCCAAAAGATGAAAGCATTTCTCCATTACAATTGCAGCTGCCTCACACAGCAATAATTCGGACGTCTCCTCATAACAAGACCTATCAGCCTGCCAAAACTTACAAAGTTATGTTAAATCCGACAAAAACCACCCGGTTTGCCTTTCTATAAATCAAATAAACTTTTAGAAAATTAACTTTGGTCTAAGATAAACATGGATTAAATTCAATATTGTATGAGGATAAGTGTATAAGTAACTAAATAATACCTGGCAAGCAGAAGATAATAAACTGTCAAACTTCGTGCATAAATCATAAAGGTAATCACACAGGATATGTGGCATAAGAACTGTGCAAACCTCTTTGAAAACCTAAAAACGAAAGTTGGATTATTAATGGAATAATATAATTCCCATAATCACATTCAACTATTTGAGTTGCTTCTAAAATAATTTTTTTCACAACTGGTCAAAAACATCTTTATACGTATTTTAATCTTCATTAAAACAACTAGCTTTGTGTAACACCCATGTTAAAATGATAAAATGAAGGACCATTGTAGATAAACTATATAAAGTCAGGGGCGCAAGATGTATATTAATATGAAATTGAATAGAGATGAACGTAATCTCATATACGATCCCATATGACTCGATCCTCCCAAGACTTTCACGCCCACTCCTCTTCACAGAAAAATCCTAGATAAAGAGTGAGCTGACAGTTTTAAGGGAGGGCATATGAGTCTGAAAAGCAAGAATATCAAGTCATAGGAATTCAATTTCGAATCTCAATTTTGGCGTCATCATATGGTAAAATTTGTTCTCTATCAGTTATACCATATGCGTAACAGGTCCCTAAAAGTGGTTTGACTGGTTAAGTTTCTATGTAGCTTTACATCTCGATCGATCTTCACTTTTATGTCTAACATTGAATATTTTTATTAAAAAAAATATCTATTCCTGGTCATTACAATACAGAACTTTTGCATCATAGGATGAAAATAGACTTGAAGGTAATTATAGAAATTTAATTGGCTAAAAAAGCATACTGCATATACATATGTTCATAACAGAACCTAGGAGTGGTTGAATGGTTGAGTATCTATGTAGTGTTACATCAAGATCGATCTTCGTTTTTATGTCTAGTATTGTCTGAACATTAAATACTTCTTATAACGAAAGAACTAGTCCCAGTCATTACAACACAACACATATGCATCATAGGATGAAAGATAGAGACTTGTAAGTAATTATAGAAATTTTAATGGCTATAAGAATGGTGGCAAGTTCACAAATTATTTAAAAAAATATAATCTGACTTGTATGTTAACTTAGTCTTGGTTATTTTAATAAAATATTGAAATGAAGAAAATAGTGTTATGAACTTCTGCATGTCGATATATTCAAAACTTGATTTGACAAACTTTAATATTCTGTTAAATTAAGATGTCATTTTTAAACTGTTAGCGTACAGGAAATTTAGCCAATCATTATCTTACCTCAGTAAACCGGAGTAAATGTAATCCAAACTCACGTTCTTCTTCATTTTTCAATATTAACTCTTCTACCTGTTGCATACAATTATAATTATAAGATAGTAATATATATCTATCTATCTATATATCTATAATATATCTAGAGTGTATGAGTCCATGTGTGCTTTTATCTGTGTTTTGTGTGTGTCTATGAAATAACATTGAAACGAAGAGAAATTCTTACCTTTAACTCCTTGATCCCTTTACTAGATTTCCTGATAATTGAACAGATTCGAACATGGGTATACTGTAGATATACAGCAGTATTTCCCTATACATCAATGAATGTGAGCAAATAAGAAACAAGATCGATGTAAAGCTTTCAAATCAATGAGAAAATACTATATACAATTGCATAACATAATAAAAATACCTGTCCATTAAGCATCTGATCAAAGCTGAATGTATAACTAGTCAGTCTGTTGTTCTTCAAGTGTGCATACCTGTTTAAGAAAACACAAGCATAGAATATGAATAAGCACGCAACTTGACAAAAAAGCAAGGTATCTTGTGTTATGAAACAAAGGAAATAGCCCGTAAGCACTCTTTAATTCGATATAAATAAAATTGTAAAATCTGTTTATCCACACCTCTTTTTGGAAATAAAAATTTAGTTGCAGCAACTTCTTGGGAAATTAAAATTTACCACTCTACTCTTAATATTGATACTGCTAGCACAAGTACAATTGTCGTAATATTTATGATAAAGCTTGAGAATCTTACTTGACAGCACCATATCCGAGTGCTTCAGCAGTATGCTCAAGCTCCTCAGCAGTCCACTCATCAGCCTTGCCTGTTAAAAGAAAATGCAAATGTTAGTCATTTTAAATCGACCCATGAACCTATTACTGGATTGATATGAGATATGAACACTATTTAGCTAACATCGAAGCAGGTCAAACGGGTTGAAAGCCAAAATGAAAAAAAATAATTTTGGTATACCTTGTCCCACAAGGACTGCTTTACAGTGACTTTTAGCTTCATCAAGCAAATTACCCAAGTTGACCACTTTGGTGCCAAGAGTTTGGAATCTCTCAAAATCATCACCTTGAACAAGACCAATTCCTACAGTACTTAACGGGCAATGCAATTGATCACTTTCAATCCACCCTGCACGTTTAGCAGCCTGGGGAGGGGAAAATTGTTTAACTCATCAAGTGTACAATTCTTGATCTTATTTTAAGATGTAATCAGTTATGGTGTATTAGAGTTACTTACAGTGATGCACATTTCAATATTGTCTCGTTGCCCTACATCAGTCACACGCACTATCCAGTCTGCTTTTACTATTTTAAGTGCGTGCCTACATATCCAGACAAAAGATTACAATTAAAAGAAATCCCCTACTTATTATACATATATATAGAATCTCTTTCAAATAGCGTACACTCTTAAAATAAACTAAAAAATTTAGACCAATGAAAATCCGACGAGTGAAAATTAATGGTATAGTTTAAAATAAAATAATATACTCCTATGTTGAAAACGTGAGAGAGAAATTGTGGGGGTGACTAGAAGATTTTTTTTGAAAGTGATACTGAAGTTTGAATCTAAATCATATTTGAAATGTCGTAACATATCAAAAACTAGAAAAAATTCAAGCAGAGTTTTTTCACAAAAGAAATGTATTACTAGACAACTGATATATGTTTTGACAAAGATCAACATTTATAGCGAGTAAACTAACCACAAAGCTGCAAGATCCACAAGAGGTAACTTTTGTCCTTCAATAAGTATCGCCTCATCTCCTTCAGTTTCTATAGTCGAACTCATTTCCCTCCATAAATCTAGAGTCCTAATGTCGAAATCATAAAAGCTTTTACCCTGAAAATAAATGATATCAAACTCATAATCTGCAAAAATAAGAGGTATATTCCTGATTTATATCAAAATGGGGAAAAACACGACACCTCTTCTTTCACGTGAACCCCCATACGCTGATATACTTTTTGGTAACGTTCTCGGTTTAACTTACAGATTTGCACCCATGCAATATGGTGCCTTTCGTCCCAACCCTATTTCAAAATTTTAAATATACAAGAAAAATTAATAAAACCAAGCAACTCAAAAAAGAAATTTTAAGTCATAGACTGACTTGCGCCTGCTGGGCTCTCTCTCTGAATTCAGCATCTTCGTCAAACCTCTTCTTCGATTCCTTATACAAAACCTACTAAAGTACCATTTGAGAGAGAGTGGCAGATAATGCATCAGGTATTATGTACAATAACTTAGCAGTGGCAAATAAAGACAAATCGGAGAGCATTTAGATGCTGATGTAAATCGAAATATCAACAACAAAGTGAAAGTTGCAGTTATTGAATCTTGACATAATCATTAATTATAAAATTCTGGCATAGTGCTTACTAACATTGTTTCAAATTTTACCAAAAAAAAAGACTTTTTACTAAATATACAGCATTCCATGAAAAAGAAAAAACTATTGTTGCACTTTCCAAGTGACGAAAAAGATACTCTAATAAAAACAATAGCAGTACCACATGTGATTATAACTTTAAAGTAAAGGTGCTCACCTCAAGTTCTCCAATAGCTTGATCATTCACTTCCCCATTAGGGAACCTTTCAATTAGAAACTCCGCCATCATCATTTTTAACTGCGAAAATAAAATAAAATAAACTAAAAAAAAAAAAAAAAATGCTTAAGTGTACCATGTATGCATATCAGTTAATCAACCTGTGTCAAATAAATAAAGTCGATAAAACATTGATACAAGTTTAGAGTCTAGAATAAGAGCGGGCTATAATGTAACGTCATAAACTTGGTATCAAATTGCATGTTGCGATCTGTTGGCTCAGGGTCCCAAAGACCAATGCGTGATGCCGTGATGCGATTGCGAGCGCAGCACAAACACATGGCGCTAGGTAGTATAAAAATATTTTTAATTAATTTATTCTACAAATCGATGCTTAAACATCAAATCTATATCTATTCTATACTACTTATAATAGAGGAATGAATCTCTCTCCTCATGGTCTTAAAATTAAGACTTACAAAATATAAAACCTATTGTACAATACACAATGCACGATTAATGATCTTTTCATCAATCTTAAGTTTAAGACTTACAAGTCTTAAAGATTAATGTACAAAATACAAAGCAATATTAATGTGGTCAAGATATTTAATGTAGTCAATTAATTAACAGGTCAATAAATACAATTAATGCAGTTATTAACACACCTCTTACACAAGAAATACAAATTATCAAGCATATTGTACAACCAACTTAAACACAATTTATGCATTAAATGTCACTAATACAAATAATAAAGCACATTATACAAATATTCAAGCCCGAACAGGCAACGGGCCAAATGGGCCCGAGCCCGAACGGGTACAGTCCAAATGGGGTCGAGCCCGAAAGGGCACTGGCCAAACGGGGTCGAGCTCGAAAGAGAATGGGCCAAACGGGCTCGAGCCCGAACGGACACGGACTAAACAAAATTTTTGATCCCCGTAAATATGTTGTCAAAAAGAACATAATAAACTAAAATACATGATTCACCAGAAAATTTTATTTGCGGCAACGCGCGGGTACCCTGCTATAACTCACTTATATATTGATACTTAGTATGCTTAAACATCAGATAACTCAATTACATATTCCTAACGAGTATCGACAATGTCAAAAGTCAATTGCCAATAATAAAAGTAACTATCTTTAAAGTAAAAAACATTCAAAGTAGTTATCTTTCTCTATATCTTTCCGCAAGTAGTTTATTAAAGACAAAATTTCAATTGCCTTCATTGCGTTCGATGCGAGCATCACACTATTGCAAAGTGATGCGATAGCATCAGGTATAATTTTAAACCATCGCAGCACTCTGATGCACGATGCGCACAATTTTAAACCAAGGTCATAAATGATAAAGCATGTAGATGCAGGTATAATTCAATTCAATTTAACAAACATTCAAACAGCAAGACCAGCTACACGTACCTTAATGTCGAGATGATTCCCATCATGGAATCTTCGGAGTACATCAACTGTACAATACTCGAGCATACGAGCTAACGTTTCTCCAATAACAGCAGATCGTAAATGACCCATATGTATACTTCGTGAGAAAAAGTCTATAACTGCTCTTTTCACAGGAAGTTTTGGCGCCCATGTGTCTATACCATGGTTCAGCATCTTATGAATACTCTGCAAGAAAAAAAAAATGGTGTTAGTGAAGTAGACAACAGTTTAGGCAATATAGTAATGTGCATTTGAAATAAGTTGGAAAAGAAAATACCTTAGCTATCCATTCCCTAGATAACTTAAACTTTAAAAAACCAGGACCACATACAATGCGTCTGTCCATCATCTCATCATATCCCAATAGCGCAAGGTTGTCCATGAGGATCTATAAAAAAAAGGAGTAAGAAACCAAGGCAGTATATACAAAATCCATGACATTTCACTCACAAAAATAAAATAAATATTACCAGTCCAGCATATTTTGGTCCCTTATAACTCATAACGTCTCTTACTTGAGGCCACATGTGCAATACACTGGTGCTATTACCAAATGCAAAATTCTGAATTAGTACTCATAATATCAATCAAAAGAAAGTAGTACAATTTTGTACGCATGAGATAGAACATGTTTAATATATATACCATAGATAATCAGCACCATCCTCTTTGGTGCAAGTAGAAACACTACAAGACACTGCTTCTTCACATGGAGGGAAAGTACCCCAAAGTGCATAGGTTAATACCTTTGCAATTTCTTCTTGAAGGCTCCATCTATTGGCTTCTTCTTTAGCAGCCGGTGTTGTGTCTGATTCTGACGCTGGCGCCTTTAATCTGATAGTGGATTCGATAATAGTGAACAATAATTAGAAGATAAATAATATTATTACATAGCATCAAAAAGAAGCAATTGATATAGAATTAATTAGTACTTAATTTTGAGCAATTTGTAGTTTGCTACATGTTGTGTGTTTAGTAGTTCATTTACAAAGAAGTTTATAAACGGGTATCGGGTTAATCTCGACTCATAGACATCGGGTTAATCTTGAGACCGTTTCCGACTTTTCCCTGGCCACCTCCAAATGTACACACCTAACGAGGTTTGAACCCTGACCTCTTGTTTGGAAAGCCACGGACCTTTACCACTAGGCCATTAGGTGGTGGTTCTTACAAAGAAGTTTATATTAAAGTAATTGTATTCTTATATAAAAAGTATCCTTCATAAACTAAGCATGTTTAATAAAAATTGAAAAATCAAAAAGAAAAATTATAAATAACAACTAACATGTTCAAACTTAAGACCTCTTATGTTGTTTCCATGATGCTTGCCAAGCTACACACGTGTGTTTCTAGTTCTTACTTATCCTATTAAACCTTCAATTTATCATTAACATAAACTAAACTAAAATAGTAATCGGATGGCACAAACTCGAGACCTACCGGTTATCCTCAAAGGAGTTTACCAATGCGCTAATTAAGTTATTCTGTTTAACTTTGCCACTTGTTTTATTTATGCTTTAATTTGACAGAACGTACGCGTAAGGTATATAAGGTGCATATTTAGGAAATATATACTCATACTAGTAGAATTACTACATACCAAAAATAAAGTATTAATATCGAATTAATTTATACTTACTTTTTTTCTTCATTAAGGTCCTTAAAGCTGATCTTGACATCTTTATCAATTGAGATTCTGATCTCAACGCTTCGATATAAGTGATTAAAAGTTTTGTTGTGTCTGGTGGTCCCTTTAATCTGCTAGTGTTAAAACGTTAATAGTGAATTAAGAAAAATCAATACAAATTAATTAATGGACCAAGTACATTTAATAGGAACATACTTTCACTAATTTACAGAGTTAGTAAACGAACTCTTTTTTTACCAATCTAGTAAACCAAACTTTCAAATTTGTAACAATCTAGTGAATATGGTAACGGGCTATCCGGCTCACCAGGTAAAATCACTTGCCACCTAATATATACTTAATTTTTATGCTTACGTGGATATTTTATATTTACATATAAATATATAATAACATGGTACACATCACTCATGTTAAACCTATATCAAAACAAACCTACTAAAACTCATCCCCTTCATCTTATCTCCTCGGGCAACACGGGTCACAAATAGCCGCATCCATGGCTCGACAAAAAAGATGAGATTTTAGTGTACTTTTTCTTCAATTTTGAGCTTTTCTTTAAATGCCCCCACCGAAAACTCATATTGCCCCCCACCTACACACTAAAACCCAACATTCAACGCTCTAAAACCTTATAAATCCTTCATCTCTAAATAACGATACTCGATTTATCATTTCGATCCTTTTTTTTGTTGCTATTGTCAAAAAGAAAAAAAATTTGCCCCCCACAGTAAAATTTCCTGGTTCTAGTGAGCTTACGAAACATAAGCCGAAAACCAAATAAGACATAAGCCGGCTAAATAAGCCGAAACAAACACCCCCTTAATACTTACTTTTGTTTTTCTTCAACATGTAATTGAAGTTGATCTGTTGCTTGTAATTCCATGGGTGGCGGCTTACTTTTCTTCTTCTTCAATTTCGTTTTCTTCATCTCAATTTTCTTCATCATCTCATGTCTCCTCTGAATCTCACTATTCTCTTCATCTGAATCTCTTATCATCGAATCCATAAAAGCATAAATATCATCATCATCTGATTGATAATGTGCTTCATAAAACGATTTTGTTCTTGTGTCCATCTTTCTCAATTCGTAGTTAAAAACTCAATGTAAATAAATATCAATCAGCCAATTGATAGAGAGAGAGAGTCTCTGTAACCGTTTTAGGGTTTTTGTTTTGGAGGGCTTTTTAATAAAAACTGCGCAATACGTATAGAATAATTTTATATTTTTTTTATTGTACGTAATTTTATTATAACTATTTTATTATAACTACTAGCCTAACGGCCAGCTAAAAGTTTTATTAAACATAAAAATGTAGTACAAACATGATGTAAAAATTTCATAAGCTAAATGTATAATGCTGAAAGATAAATAATGTAATATAAATAACGTTGAGTGTATTGTTTGAAAGATAATAAGAAAAAAAATTGTTAAAAAAGTAAATAACATTACAGTATTTAAGCCGCCTCAAATACGGCTACTTTTAAAATGTTAATAAAGTAAAAGACTTAGTAAAATGTTCAATAGAAATAACGTTAAATGACAAAATATTAAAATAGAGAAAGTTGTGGTTAAATGTCATTTGCAAAAAATCCACAAGGAAACTAAATAACATCGATTGTTCAAACAAAAAGTAGCTAAGAAGTTATAGTCATGAAGGACTTCTTTATAGACCACATTTGATGTAGAATTGCAATAGTCGCCATCTTTATTGCAACATAACACTTGTAGACCTTTCTTGCTCTTTAGTCTTTACCTTGAAATTTGATAATTCAAGTAAAACTCTCATATTACAAATCCATTTATTTTGAATCATTAATCAATAAATATAATATCACTACAACTTAAAAAGCAATTGCCAAGTATGAGAAGAAACATATAACTATATTCATTCGGGATGATATATACATCACATACTTCTCAGTTGCAAAGCCTTATTTTCAAGGAAATCCTGAGCATGCTCAAAGATGAGTAAATTGACAAAACACATTTAATGAATAGTCTCAATATAAGTCAATCACCAAACCTAATAATTTTATGTTGAACGCGAGCTTGTTAAAGACAGTTTAGCAACATAGTTTTGGTTATTAATCCAACTCACTAATCATACTAAACGTTTAACAAATGATCTTCGGCTCAACCCAATCCATCTATCTGCAACATGTAGTAATACATTACTTGTTTCCACCATTACCTAACCATAAAGACACTACCAAAACATTAGTGACTTTCATCCCGCCGAAGGCCACCTCTACTAACGACGACGTTCATTAAATGTAAATTAATAATAGTATAGTTTCATCATATCTAACCCATTAATTAGTTCTTATAATAGTTGGTCCCTAAACTCAGACCACAAGATCACATTGGGATAAACTTCATGCTTATCATCGGGGTCCAAAACATGGGTTTTATACTCTCAGACTAGTCCTCGACTAGATTGCCATAGTTAATATGAATTTTCCGACTTTACAATGAGGGTATAATAGACCATTCACAATTTTAACATGCCATAGTTAAAATCTAACCCAACCTTCAACCTGTGGACCAAATGTGATTATGCCTACTAGCCGCTTTCTTCCCCGACACGATAGCATTTAATTTTATGCGAACCAATAAACCCACCAACAAACAACTTTACCAATCATAATAACACCCTTATCCGTAAACGATCAACCGAAAATCGAACCGAATCTAAATCCTCATTTTAACTCAAAAGACCAACCCAACTTCCAAAAATACCATGTCGATCTATCGTATTAGCAACATGCCGATATAGTGATCAAGAATATTTTGAATCTACATTTTGTTAGAAGCGAGAACCTCCAATTTTATGCGAAACTAGAGGTCTAAGTGAACTTTGCTCACCGATGTCATAGTTGATGAGGATTTCTTTTATTATTTAACATATGAGTTTAATGGGAGGCTTGTTACTAGATTCTTAAATCGCCGTGGGTCCAATAAGAAAGTTTGTCTTCTCAGAGAGCCAAGATCAATGCTTGAATAGACGACTTCCATTATGAAGAGATTCGTGATCGACTTTGTTTTGGCTCGACATGGAATCGAGGAGCCGATTATTACAAACCGCCGACCGCACTGCTCGGATTGCTTTGCTATGTGAGTTTCATAGCCCGCTTTACTTGTTTACAATATTTTACAAATGCTTGGGGTGATAATACATGTTTGTTTTATGCGACATAAGTACAAATTACATTGCCTAAGTTACCACATAGCCACTTAAGTCCCCTACCATAATCATGAACCGTTAATTACCGTAAAGCGGAATGTTGTGAATAGATCTATCGGTCGACACCCGCTCGGTTGGGTTGCTAACCGGTCAAACGAACGATACCATTTGAGGATTACATTATGTCCGCAAACACTTGTTTCGGGGGCATTTATGCTTGATTGCATATCAAATACGCGTCGGCTTCATGTCATGAGCTTAGTGCAATTGTATTTATTTTTATACTATCGAAATCTTATGCTCCGCATAAAAATTTTACATTAAGTTAAACCTATGAACTCACCAACATCATGTTGACCTTTTAGCATGTATTTCTCATATATCTAGCTTGCATGATTGCATTTCATGGAGTCATGGTCGTCGTTGGCGATCACATTCACGGATGATTTTCTAAACGACTCATGTAAGTCGTTCGACATAACTGCAACTTTGTACCCTGAAGGTCACGCCCTGATTACCATTCTGCTGCGACCCATTTTGAGGGTGTGACAGAAAAAATGAAAAAGATTTGAATTTTTTCTATTTTAAGTTGTAGTAGAAATATGTGATTTAATGTAAGCCTTTAAATCAAAATAAAATGAAAGGTTGTGATGTGATCTTTTGATCTTTAGAGATCACATGAACTTGAAGATCTCAACTCTGTACCATTGAGTTAAAAAAAAGTTTGACCATTCTGTTCCTATGCTCATATATTGAAAATCTATGAAGTGGTTTTACCACAGACTCCAATCCAAATACTCATAGGTCCACTTAAGAGATTTTGTAGAAAAAGTCTGCTCGAGCCTCTCGATGTCATTACTCCACCCACGGCTACCATCGCCAGAGAAACACGGTCACTCACTGGGAAAAAGTCAAAAATTGCATGAAGAAAGATTATCAACCTCAACCAGTCTCAATTACCATGAGGTAGCTACTGGAATTTTCTCCTTTTGTTCTTTCATAATGCAATATTATGTGATTGTAGAATGCAAGTTTTGAATTTGGGTTGCTTACTTTTTATGGAACAAATGCCGTCTGAATATCTGGTTTTAAAGATTTTGTTATATCTACTGACATTATGTGGCTCTAATTTTTGACCAAAACTATTGTCCTATATTTATTTTCCCCAGGATCACTTTGATATATTTGGAATTTCCCATGGTTAAGTTTCTGGTTTTTTGCAGCTTGACACAATCACTAGTTGGTTTGAGTCAGTTTTGTATAATATACGAGACAGGATCCTCTATACGGATTCAAGGAAGATACTCTGCCAACCCATTGTAATCTTGGATGCTTTGTAGTTTCACTCTATTGGCGATTTGACTCATGAGAACACCTAAATGAAATTTCAAGTTTGTCACTCAAATAAAGGCACTCTTTCTTGATTTGGGTATTCAAGTTTCATTCCAACATGACGTTCAAACATCATAGCCGCTTTTATTACTGTATTTTAACATCCGATGAATTGTTCATAAAAATATATAGTTTTACAGTAAAAGGGTTAACAAAAACTAGTTTCGCAATACCATTGTCAATTATTTGGTTCATTGGTATACAAATGTAGGACAAAACCATCCTAAACGTTTTAGTTTAGCTCATAGGTTTGAAAATCAAAATCAAGAAGAAAAAAAATTCAAATTAAATCCACCTCGAGAATTTTGATTTGATTTCACTCTTGGGTTGTTCTCTAATTGATCTTGTGGCCTTATATTTGTTTCAAACCTTACCAGCTTACTTACATCTTACTATTTTCATAAACACAATAGCAAATTTGAAGATGATACCAAACACAACTCATAAATCAATCCGTGAGTTTTAATATTTTCACATTCAGAGCACAAGATGTGATAAGACGATACTATAAATATTGTCATATTAACACCGTTCTGAAAATCATATTGAATTTTGTATAGCCATAATGCTTAAAATTGACCGCATTCATTTTGAAAATAATGCTTATAGTGATAAGACGATACTATAAATATTGTCATATTAACACCTTTCAAAAAATCATATTGAATTTTGTATAGTCATAATGCTTAAAATTGATCGCATTCATTTTGAAAATATCATTTGTTTGTCACGATCATGTTTCATGAACCACAAGGTATGTTAATGTGAACATGGCGGACGAATCACATCGAGAAATTCATCATTCCATTTCCATATCGTGTGATTATTTTTTTTTTTTTCCCTTTTTTTTCTCTCTTTTTGACTTGATCATTTCAAAATACTAGTCCTAAACCAAACAGCTACTCACATTTTAATATTTGCTGATGCTGACTCATTACGTGGGTGAAATTTTCAGTGATGACACATTTTAATTTAGAAGGACACATTTGGCCCCAACATCTCCAATACCCAAATATTGACAAAGTGGAGAAAATGAATCTTTGGCCATCTTTCTCACAATGCTCAAACTTTTAAAAAATACAAAATGGCATATAATACGATGCTATCGGTAAGAATAAGTGAATAATGAGTACATGACTACTGGATCAATCTTAAATATTACTAAAATCACTATATTGTCATTCTCACCGATACATACCATCTTGTATCTCAATTTTTTTACTACAATACATATAACATTTGGTTAAATCTAATCTTTATCCAAAGTTCCAAACCATTCACCAACATAAAACACAATACTAGCATGATCACATGAATCTCCCACATTGTTTGCACCAAGGTAAGTATTGTCTCGATCAAGAATTACACCATCTATGGCTCCATGCTACAAAAGAAAACATAAAATTATGAGCACATAAGTTGTCATCCTTTATTGATGAAAATAACAAGACCTAAACTCAGTGTTACACCATGTAGAATAAGAAACAAAACAAAAGTATGAAACATTGTAAATACTTGCCTCTATTTTTTCTTATTCGAAGAGATAAATATGTAATCATCTTCTGAAGATGAAGAAGCAACTTGTTTCTTTCTTACATTCCCTCCACCAAGTGTCATGTTGAGAATTTTCTCACCTAATTCTTCAAATATCCTCTCTTTAACTTGACCTCTTCTTGGTGGAATCATGGTATTCTCTTTTTTCTCTACACTCTTTCCTTTGCCATCCATTTTCTACTACAAGATGATCAACTTTGAGAGTGAGCTAGTAATGTTCTTGTAGCTTAAAGGATTATTTTGTGTGTGTGTATTTTGGGAATAGAGATAATGGATAGATATATATAGACAAGATCAAGATTTCACATCTTGACTATTGTTGCTTGATATAGAGTGGGCCATGAAATTTGATGTATTGGTCACACCAACTCACACTTTGTTTATGGTAGGTACATATTGTAAGAGTTTATGATAGTATTATATTTGTAGTTGAATATTTTGGAGGGCGAAAGCTGAAAATACGTAACAAATTTTCTCAAATATACTAAAATATGTAACATACTAATTTTATTATCAATATCGCTAAATAACTTTCAAAATTTGTTCAGTATACGTAATATGACCAATTTTTTCCAGTGTTTTTTTTTACATCCTACGTGTACATTCCGACGTATCAATTGGTTCCAACTCAGCAATAAGTCAAATGTTGACCTCTAATTTATAAAAACACCTTCTGAAACACATATCTCATTCTCAAAAACAAAAAACACACACCTAACTCTAAAAACCCCAATTCAATTAAACTCAAAACAACCCCAATTAAACCATAAAAAACCCCAATTCAATAACCCTAATTTTACAAAATGTCATCCTCATCTTCTAGCATCCAAGTCGTGTCCGTACTTTACCTACTCATTGTTATTGTGGCATTCGCTCAGCAAAACGTGTTTTTGGACCGAGAGAAACCTTGTCGTCGCTTTTTGGTTTGCCCAAACCCTCAAGATGTTTTAGTAGTATGTTTACATATTATAAATCAAACTATTGTTTTAAATAGATTTCTTTTACGCTTTGTCCCGATAAATGTGATGCTTTCTATTGATTGATGGTGAGTTGAAAGGAGCTTGGTACAAAAATGCAATGTATGAAATGTACTGAGTATGAATGGTGCACTGAGAGATGTGTTTGTAAGAGATTAATAGACATGAGTTGGGGATGTTAGCTCAAGAAAGACTTGCTTATGTGGAATCGATTGAGAGTTACAAGGCAAGGATGGTGCTCAGACTAAAAAGGAACAATCCAAGTATGCATTGTGGAGGAGGATTTCTGGTTTCATGATGTTTATCTTGACGGGAATGTTGGTGTTGTTGTTGATTGTCATTTAGGTCAGGGTAGTAGTAGTATGAAGTTGTTATGGTAGTATTAGTGGTAGTATGAAGTTGTATGAAACAGTTAGGTCAAGTAATGTTAATGTTTATGATGGTGTTGTTATGGTAGTAGTATGAAAATGATGGTATGTATTCACAACAAATTTTGTATCAATGAAAGTTATGTTTATATAGTCTTTGTTGTCTGTTTTTTTGTTAGAATTCAAGTGTCTTGCACATGCTAAAGTCACCCTTTTTAAGTGACCGCACATGCTAAAACAAGTGTATTGCACATGGTAGTATCAGACATCACATGCTAAAACATAAGAAATATATCAAAGACTGCACATAAAATATTTTTGATGGTAGTATCAGACTGCACATGTAACATACTAGAATATTTAACTGCATAGATAAGGCAATTAGTGTTAACAGCCATGTGCAAAGTTTACAAAAGATGTGTCATCTTGGTCACATATATCTAGCAACCTACATAGACATGAACCTAAAACTGGATGTACGTGTTTACAGGCACCAAGATTGTTTACAAAAGGTGTGCCATGTTGGTCACATAAACATACCAGACATTAATTACAACACAAACTACCCCAAAATACAAAAGGTTAACTCTTTTAAGGCACCAAGAGTGTCTAAATGTTGAATGGTTTGATGGAGACCTACCATCCCATATGGTGGAAAGTTAAACTTTTTTTTTGGCAATTCTCTCGACTTGTTTCTTAGCCCGATTGGATGTTTTGTCTTGGTTTCGCTTGCTACTTGACTCATTGGAGGTGCTTGACTTTCTTCTTGTTCAAGAACTGGCATTGGTCAAGGCTATAACTCCACAAGTAGGATGTTCAGACTGAGAAACATCCATCAAAACAACCTCAAATATACTTGGCAGTTCAGCATTGTCTTGAATATGAGCTTCTTCAACTACATGAAGTTCACTCAAAGTAGCAGGTCTATTGAGTTCATCCTCTGAGAACTGGTTCAATTGCACATCATCCCAAGTTTGGTATGTGTTAGCTATATGCTCCAACTCTACCCTTCTCCTTTCTTCCTCTTCCATCACCTCCTGCATAACTTCTCTTTCAGCTTCCTCATCTTTCAACTGCCAATATTTCTAAAAATAAATTGTTAAAATATTAAAATTTTAATTTGTTAAAAATATATTGTTTTTTTAAAGTTTTGACATAATCTATTTAAAAATAGTAAAGGTTTTTAAAAGTTTTAAGGTTTGACATAGGTTTTAAAATTTAAGAAAATATTGTGTTATTAGATTTTTAAAGTTTTAAAGGTTTGACATAGGTTCAAAAATAGTAATAATAATAAAATTTAAAATTTAAGAAAATTTTGACTAAATATGTGATAAGAAATAAAAATAAAAATTTTAAAAATGAATTAAAATTTAATACTAATGTTAATTAAATAGTTAAAAACAAAAGATGGCTAAATATGTTATGCGAGACAAACCATAGGAGGACTAGGGATGAGCATTTGGACCCAAACCGACATCGAACCGAACCGACTGCACTGCATCAAACCAGATCGACTCCTATACACCAGACGGGACCCGACCATGAATCGAGCCAAAAAATTCGGACCACTAATACTTGCATTCGGTACCAAAGCGAAATACCAAAAATTCCAAATTTGTGTAAAACCTATGTTTAGCAAAATTACTATTAAATATTAGATAAATAGTAGGAGTAATGTGGAGTTT
The DNA here is from genome assembly GCA_022545495.1 of Chrysanthemum lavandulifolium. Taxonomy (NCBI): domain Eukaryota; kingdom Viridiplantae; phylum Streptophyta; class Magnoliopsida; order Asterales; family Asteraceae; genus Chrysanthemum; species Chrysanthemum lavandulifolium. Next base: position 96,220,356 of record CM040239.1, read on the forward strand.
GTTAGTACTCCATGGATCGCTTAAAGCCTCTAGGTTAACAATAACAATGACAATAAACTTGGTACTTAACGGAATAAAACAAATCATAGTTATTGACACAAGGTTTTACTTTCACCCAATTATGTTATTGACACAAAATTTTACTTTCACCAAATCTCCTCCAAATATTATTTGATTAGAATAATACGTGTTACCTAATCGTAATAGTGATCTAAGACACCTTAGATCTTGAGGTAAACAACTAACCTAGACGCTATAATAAACTACACGCCCAGGTTACACACACACACCTTTAGACTACATTATGGAAGACTCAGATATCAAACCTACACCCCATGTCCTCTTTATATACTAGAGGATTAGGGTTTACAAGATACTACGAAGGACTAAATAATAAATCTTTTTTGCAAGCAAGTTCTTTCATCTTTTGTAGATTTCTTCTTTCTTTAAGCCCTTGATGTTTCATTCTTGTATTTATTTTGTCTCATCAATCCAAGGAACCTAAAACCCAACAAGTAAGAATAATCATAATAATTTGCTTATCGTCTTTTGGATTTTCGGATGTGTACAACCTAAGTTATCAACGCTACAAATTGTTCATCGGAGATATTGAAACAATTTTTAAGTGTTAGGATATTCGTAAAGTTTTCTTATTTACGATTTTAGAGCAAACTTTTTAAGTTAACATTAATGATGCTCTTATTAATGGTTTGTACTAGAGTATTACTAATCTTCATGTTGTCATCTGCTCAGTAAGCTAAAAAGGGCTCCTCACATATTGTTGTTATCTTACGCACCTTGTCTACAAGAAAATAATAACATTACATTAGAAGTCACTGTTACGACCATCCTGTTAAGTATTGGTGGCGTTTGTGTCACGTCATGGTTTAAAATCACTGAAAATGCATGTTTTGTTCTATTTTTGTTGCATTTTCTTTGAATCTTTTTGTTTAACAAAAACGGAAGAACCTGATAGGTACCGATTTCCTAAGATCGAAGACGCAGACGGCATTCGAATCCCGTCCGGTACGATACCGATACCTCCATTTTTGCTCGGGAAAAAATCGGTACCATCAATTCGGTACGGGTTCGGTACCAATGTGGTACCGTGCTCATCCGTAGGGAGGACTATATGCTAAGACAAAAGAGGGTATAAGTGTCATTTTAACCATCCTTGACGGTCAAATTAACAGAAAAAATGGTCAAAAGACCAAAATCGTAACGGGTTAAAACCATAAAGAGGAGATCCGCAAAAAAAAAAAATTTAAAAATAAATCCGTAAAACCCGACAAACCATAAAGAACATTTATGTAATTAACTCAAAATTGTTTTTATTCTTCTCTATATTTTTTCCCTTTTTCTTTTCCCACTGCATCTCTGCCCTAGTATAATAATCATAGGTTATTATATTTGCCGTTGAATATTGTGGAGAGGGTCACGTTCAAGTAACGTGAAGTATCTTTTGGAATTGAAATATGTAATATTGTAACGGCTGCATATATGTAAGTATACTTGACTTTCATTTTTACTAATTCTAAATGCTACCTCGTTGGATAGTTGGTCATTGTGTTCAACAATGAAGTGTGAACACATATAAAGATATAAAAATGCATCTTGTGTTTACTGTCATAACTCATAAGTCAGGTGGCGTTCTGCATGAATGCGTTTTTGTCATTGTGTGTTCGTTCGTACACCCCTTTCACTATGTCAACTGTCTCTTTCTAATTTAATCTTTTATTCCTTACAAAAATAAAAGCTTGGTGGGTTTAAAGTTTAACCAACGCCAAAAATAGGATTCACACACCGCCAAAATATATATTTTATTTTATTTTTAATTATTTTTTTATTTTTAAAATTTTAAATTTATTATAAAATTACAAAATAAAAAAAAAGAGCAAAAAATTTAAAGTTTAATAAGTTAAAAGTATTAAAATACATAATATAATACCACAACTCGATCATTGTTCTGTTAATAAAATGAGTAAAACTGCCGGAAAAAATATGAAACAGAAAAATTCAAAATACTCCAAAACAAAATATACGAAACAAAAAAAATATTAAAAATTGTCTTGCCTTGTAAATAAAGCGGATAATAGACGGCTCGAAAGGGCATGTGTCGATGTCGAAACCATATTACCCAAAGAAAATTATGTCTCGTAACAAAATATGTTTTATTTTACTATTTTAACTTGTTGTAACTAAGTGTCTCATTTTTAATGAAGGTATCACAATTGGTTCTTCAATGAAGGTTTCTCATTTATTTTATGCGGATGACGTAGTTTTTGTGGGTGATTGGAGCCAAAACAATATCCAAAGTTGGTAAAAGTTCTTCATATTTTTTATCTTGCTTATGGATTGAAGATAAATATGGCTAAAAGCAATCTGTTAGGGGTTGGTGTTCATCCCGAAGAGGTTATGCAAGCTGTGAATTTAATTGGATGATCGGTTCTTAAACTTCCGTTCAAATATCTTGGGGTGATGATAGGCAACTCAATGTCTCGAAAATTTTCATGGGCGCCTATTATTCAAAAGATTCAATCCAGATTGTCAAAATGGAAAGTGAAGACTCTTTCTATAGGTGGGAGATTTACATTGTTAAAGTCCGTTTTGGGTGCTTCCCTGATTTATAGTATGTCGATATACAAAGTTCCCACGGGTATTTTAGACTTAATGGAGTCGATTCGCAATAAATTCTTTAATGGAGCAGTTGGTAAGGAATCAAAAATTACTTGGGTCCTTTGGAAGAAAGTTTTAGCTGCTAAAGAAAATGAGGGATTGGGAATGTCAAGTTATTGGGCTCTTAATCGGGCTCTTTTATGCAAATGGATTTGGCGTTTTTTGAATCGTGACAACTCGTTATGGTATTGTATAATTGTTGCTATTAACGGCTCTAATCTTCACGAGTCAATCCGTAATTACAATGGAAACAGATCTACGTGGTTAGAGATTTTAAATGAGGTTCATTGTCTTAAATTGAAGGGGATAAAGATTATGGATCATTGCAAAAAGCGTATAGGTAACGGTGAGCAAACATCTTTTTGGAACGATCTTTGGATAGGAGATCAAGTTCTTCGGTTTAAATACCCCAGGTTGTATGCTTTGGAAAACAATAAATCAGTTACGGTTGCTGATAAGATGGCTGCAGATCTAGAGGGCTCTTTTCGAAGACGAGTTCGATCAGATGTTGAAGGTGATCAATTGAAAAATATGAGAGATATTATGGACTCATGTTCGTTATCTTCACAGGTTGATAGGTGGTATTGGGACTTTAATGGTGAGGGTGAGTTCATGGTTAAAGATGTTAGAAACTTTTAGATGAAGCGGTCTTGCCTCATGCTGTTGATCCTACAAGATGTGTCAAGTACATCCCAATTAAAATCAACATATTTGCTTGGAAAGTTAGTTTGGAACGTATTCCATCAAAAATAAATTTGCTGAAAAGAGGAGTGTCAATGGAGTATAACTTATGTTCGGTATGTGATGAGGATATAGAAGACACTTCCCATATCATTTTCAAATGCGAGATGGCGTCTAACATTCATCAAAAGATTTGCAGATGGTGGAAAATTGATTTTTATCAGGTGTCCTCATATCCAGAATGGCTCTCATGGGTTAAAAATATCCGTTTACCGTCTAAGAAGAAATTGATGCTAGAAGGGGTTTTCTGCATTTCATGGTGGCAGTTTTGGAATTTCAAGAATCAAAGCCTTTGCCTTTTTGGTTTTTCAATTCCGAGACGTTCGACGTTTTTTGATGATATACTCTCTAGATCGTTTATGTATGTTTCAAGTAGATGCAAAAAGAATTTTAGCTTGACTGATTGGATGTCTAATCCCTCAGCCATTGCTTTGTAATTTCTTCTCTAGTTTCTAGAGTTTTTTGTTTCTAACAAAATCTGCCGTTAAAAAAAAATGTCTCTTTTTTAAAAAGCACATGTGTCATGTTAGTGGTTGAAACCGACTTATTTTACTAAAAATATATGATAAAATTTTTAACGGCAATTTTTTTTACATCTTATATTATTTATCTCATAATATATTTAAAAAATATATTTAGCGGCGCTTGAACTCACAACCTCTAGATTGGTAATCAACTCACATACAAGTACACCAAAAGTTTTAAATAAAAAAAATATATATGATAAATTATTATGATATTGAAACATAAGCGAACATATAAATGTTTTTGAACCATAAAAGAAATCATGTTCATCCAGTAAAAAAATAACCAAACATTTTACGAAACGGCTCATGAATTGTTCATCGAATGTGCGGTTCATTTATAACTCCATACGTGATAGTGAAATTTATGGAGACATTTCAGGGTATAACCTGTATGATATCAATTTTGTTACATGACTAAACAAGTATATGCCAGTTAGTAATCCTTTTATCCGGAAACTTATATATCATCTGTTATTGAGATACACCATGAACTGTATTTTAAACATTGCTTAGGCTGCGTTTAATAAAGTCAAAACGAACAAGCGAAACAATTTTCAAACCAAAAAGTCTAAAATTATTGTATATTCTATTTGATGTTCTGATAGTTTTGTTCAAGGTTTTCAAGATCGGGATCTTACTCAAGATTATTTTGTTTTTGCAAAATCAAAATCGTAAGATCATATCGGATCTCAAGATCCTACAATAATGTCATTTTTTTTAATAGTTTTTGTAATATTATTTTAATCTACAAATTATTATATCATCAACATAAAATTATATGAATATTTCATGAAAATTTTATTTTAAATTATGAATATAAAATGTTTTACAAGATTAACATATAGTTTTTTTTTTTAATTCTATAAAATATGATCCATAACTTTAGTTTTTTATTTTGTGATTCCAAAAAAGTAAGATCATATCGGATTAGATCTTAAAATCCTATTGTTAAGATCGGGATCTTATAAGATTTTAAATGTGCAAAGATCGTACATAAGATCTGGATCATTTTTGCTTTGCAGTATCGTAAAATAGTAAAATTCTAAAATGAGGATCGGAATTCTGACAACAATGATCTTGTTGTCATGACTAATGTGAGATTCCTTTTCAGCATCATAGGAAAAGTCTTATATACTTTTTCTTATTTTAAGATGAATAATTAACGTAAGAAATTAATCTTTTTTTTTTTATTAACAAAACTTTTAAGTCATAATTGAGAAAGATTCAGTGGGACATAAATCCAAACAATAACCATGACAGAATCACATGATTATGCAAAGTATACTACCAACAGTATTATTCATTAACAAAGATTCATTTGTGTTCATATCGCTAATAAACAAACTAATAATAGAGATTTTCTTTCTTGATATTGTGTTTTTAGTCTCTAGTTTTGCTCATTAGATACATACATACTTTTCGAAAGCAAATACTTCAACCTCTTAAGAGATGAAACTTTAGACCAACCGTAAAAACAAAACGAAGATCGAGTCTTCGTCCTCGCTAGCACTAGTTAGACACGTTGTTCTTATACGGAGGGACCACGGATGTTAGTTTTATTGATATAAATTAAGAGACGCGAAGCAGATCGAACTCGGCATCACTTTGATCGCACACTTTACGTATGAGAATTAAAGTTAAATAATTAAATATAAATGTTGTATTTATTTATTTATTAAACGAAATAACTAACTGACGCTAAGAATTAATGAATGGATTAACGGACGTTAAACGATTTGAAAATGACTAAATTGCAAAGTTTGGGAAGGTTCCGAAACCCTTGGGGATATCCACAACCGATCGGCCATAGGGAACCCAAACCCAACCCATATTAAACTCTAACTTGTCCACCAAGTTTAGTTTAAGATATATATACACGCCAGTGCCTCAGATTCCAGATCTCAGACTCATAAACTAAAACCCTAAAACGCTTGTGTGTGTTTTGGCTCAAACCGATCGCCACCTCCTTTAGGGTGTCGATCCTCAACCTTTTCCAAAACAAGTTATTTGGTTTAATAAAACTAGCATTACTTTAATTTGTTTTAAGACGCACAGACAAAGAACGCAGAATAACACATTATCATATTATTCTTGATGAATTACAAAACAGAAGGGTAAATTACATAATCCTATAAACCCTAATTAGGGTTCATCAAATTCTAGTTTTGTGATTTGATTCTTGTTCGCTAGAATCAAGAAAGCGACGATATTCTTCTTATGTTAATTAATTATTCGTTAATAAATCCTATACGCCCGTCAATACTTTGATGTTTTGTGTTATTTATTTGAATGTCACGTTATATAATTCCAACAATGGCATCACGAGTCATTGGTTTTAATGAGTAATTAATTACATAAACGCATAATAAAACAAATAATTGTATGTTGTTTGATATGTTAATCTAAGGTTTATGTTTAATTTTGTTTGGTCGATTTTTTAGTTAATTGGGGGCACTTTATTTTTTTTTTGGTCGACACATACATAAAATTTTTAGGGTTTTGAAAATTGTTTGCTAACCTTATTAAAACCTAGAATTAATATATTAGTTACGTGATTAATTCATGAATAATTTGTTATGTGTCATGGAATTTTTTATATGTGATCTTGTGACTATTTGTATAATTGTTATGATATATTCATGACTATACATGCATGTTAGTCATGGATAAAATACTTTGATATTGTTTAATTGTTAAGAATATTTATTTACGATAAATCTTGAATTGGGGAAGACTCCAATTATATATATATATATATATTAATGAATCAATTATGTGCAATTTGGTATATTATTAATTATGGGTTTACTTAATCGATTCTTCGATGATGTGGCTCACTCAATTGAGAGAGTGAAAGTCTAATTAATATATACATTAATTTAACCTAGATATTGATTGTTAATAGGATTTTATCGAATAAGTTGCATGCGCTACTTGTTTACACGTATAAATTGTTTATTATGTGCATTGTTTTTAGTAGTTTATTTTTATTGGTATTACTTGTTTGTTTATTATGTGCACAGCTTTTAAGCAAAGGGTAATTTTGAATAGAAAAATAATACGGACTAAACAATGGCGAAATTTGATTTGTTTTGGAAGAGTTAAGTTTTCAATAGTTTAATTGATTGGTGACTTTGGTACAAATGACCGAACTACCACCCACTAGAACAAACTATAAAGGGTTAATAAAGAAGTGCGCATACCATGCCGAAAGGATGTCTAAGGTTATGCTTTTGCGCTTACTTGGTCCTCTCGCTCTGTAAGTTTGAATTGAGCTACTTAGTAAGCCATAAACGTGCAAACTCATCTTAAGGGCTAATTAGTTTTAATTCCATGCGCCACTCGGTGGTAATTACTCAAACACTAAGTGTTTACACTTATGCAAAAGTACGGTATAATGGGCGATAATTAACGCTAAATTCCTTGATTGGTGAACCCAATACCTCAATCAAAACTTTGATAATTTGATCTTTATAAATTGGTAATAAAAGTTTTTATTAAATTTATGCTACAAGATGAATGCATGACATCTTTGTACATATTTGATTTAACCACATAAAATCAAAACTAGTACCCTTTATAAATTAAGTTATATGCCATCTAATTAAAAGGAACACTTGAAGTTGCAATTTATGTTATGAGAGTACTTGGCTAGATTGTGATGGAGAGGTAAATCTTTATGTAAAGTGAGACCTTACATGGACATATTTGCGCTCTTTAACTTAGACACTTAAGTTGCAGTAGAAGTGAGACTTGACTCAATGGCATAAGATGGGATGAAACATGTTTATATTTGCAATAGTGTTGGAAAATATAAACCCATAATGATCTAGGAGTTGGAAATTGTTTGCCAATTAATGTTCGATGATTACCTTATTATAAGCGCCGCTGCTAGCAGATCAACCGATGTAATGAACCTATGATAATTTGGATCCTAGTTTTCGAGAAAATTCTATGGTTATATGAATATTACTTGGGTATTTTATTTTCTTGAAAAGTTATATTATCGAAAATACTAATACTTGAATTTTGAAAATTCTTTAAATGTATTAATGCAACATTAAACCGTAAACGAGGTTATTCCCAGATTGGTAAATTGATCTACACCGTAAGGGTTTTGGTCGAGTCAACTTTGCTAAAAGAATAAATCTAGTCCTCTTTTCATAAGAAAGAGCGAGATTCAATCATATTCCTTTTCATGAATGAAGAAAGGTAAGATAGGACAATTAGAATTGTCTAAATTCTAAATTCATAACTCGTAAGCATTTTTAATAGTTAAGAAAATTGCATACCTTCTGAGTTATTAAATTAGAAGCTAGACTAATTTACTGCAAAATTGGTAAAAGACAAACTAGTATATTTTATCTAGTTGTTTTGTTTTAAAAGTACTACTTACAATTGTTGGAATAGTAGAACTATTAAGAAAGAAATTGCATGCCCAATTATTTCAAGTTAATAGCATTGATGAATAATTCATCATCTACATAGTAGAATACACTCTTTTAGTACATAATCAATTGTTATGTATGGACTTTCTCAAAAGTGCAGGGAAGTAAATAGAACACTATTTTCTTTCACTGGTTAATGAAACACTTTCAATGTTGTCAAATCCAGTGGGAGTGTTGTGTTCTTATTATCGAATAGGAATTAATGTAATGATCTCTAATTCAAATGGGAGTTACAAGCTTTGTCATATTGGTAGTAACCCAAATTATCTCTAGAATGTCTTAAGATAATTATTTTCCACTTGTAGACACTTATGTTCTCAAAGATAGTCATGTACGTTTCCGTATTAGACAATGAAGTGGTTCTACATCTACTAGTTATGCTAATATCAATGACACAATCATATTAGTCACATAAACAAACATATGTCGTGTTGTTTATCTGCTACATGATGTTGTTCCATGCACAAGTGGGAGAAATCTATATTGTGTGCAAGGTACAACATACAAGTATATGATTTAAAGGATTCTCTTGACTGCAAGGTAAGAGACTAACATTCTAATATAACTTGTACATATCTAATTTAAGAAACACTTGGTGTTGCAATTTACGTCATGTGAGAACTTGGCGAGATTGCAACAACAAAGTAAATCTCTATGTGAAGTCGACCTTGCATGGACATATTTGCGCTTCTAAATTAGACAAGTATTTAGAATATGTGTCAAGATGATAGATATAAGACTACTTCAAATTAAATATTTATGTATTATTAGAATGACATAAATAAATGAAGTAATCTAATATTACTTTAATTTGTATATTTATGAATTTTTTGAATGACATAAATAAATGAATAAATAATGTAGTCCTACATTATTGTGAAGTAAATAAATTAACTTGAAATTATAATTGAAACCAAGAGTTGTGTTCATAATTACTTTAGTTAAACATGTTTATGATTCATGGTAAAGACATAAACATAAAGTCTTTTAAGACTTATAATAAAGTAAGACGTTAACTTGTTATGTTTTTTAATTAAGACATATACAAGAAGTTATTGAGTTGATCAATGATTTATAACGTTAAATGGGATTATAACAAATTTATGTTTTCTTGATGAGACATGGATATGAAGTGACTTGGTCAAAAAGTACTTGTGTTATAAAGCATGTAATTGACTTGAAAGTATATTATACCATTAAGTTGACTTAGTTGGTAAATAGGTAAGCCAAAAGGAATATGTTTATCTTATATATTGTTAGATTGTCTTACAATATTAATTCTAATGAATATCACAAGTTGATGGTATGTTCAGTTAGGAGAATCAAACTCTATTTGATTTGTTTGATTCAAGATAACCATAACTTCTTTCTTAAAAAGTAACAAGGTTAGAAATTGAGTATGGATTGAATATACTAAATATGACTCCAACTTAGAAGATTAATAAAACACCATTTTATTATGGAATGTGATGAATCACATTAAGTTTTAATATTGAAGATTCTGATTTTGTTAAACTATTTATGAATAGGTTATTAACAAACTTAAGTCGAATTATCATTGTGTATTTGTAATGTCCCAAAAGAGAACAATGTAGTTTTGTTCTAATCGCTAAGTATATATAGATAGTCTATATATTACAAAAGGCAAGTGGGAGTTTTTTTATCTTGAAAGATAAAATTACAAGATACATAATCTTCTAAAACACACTAGTAAATATCATGATGAGGTTAGACATGTAAATGATAGACCTCAAGATGATGGAATTTTCATTCATAGATCTACAAGGATATCTCGATATTTGACTTATATGCCGAGAAATATGAGTTACAGTGATTATAGTAAACCCGATAATCATTATGATGGATTACCAATATTGAATTGGGTAAATTACTCATACTATGAATGTTAAAGATGTTGTTCATAAAGATAATCAATTTTGAAAATTTGGTTTATCTTAATAGTTAGACTAGAGAATGGAAATGAGTTTCTTCAAAGAGATGAAAAACCCTAGTGGTTTGAATTTCTATGTAGAAATCATATGGACAATATTGTACACATATTTAATGCATGTCTTATGACAAGATTATTAATCATACTTAAGCAATTAATTATGATTGAATATTCTTTTCTAGACACATTAAATATATAAAGATGATAATTGTCATACTTGTTTTCATTAATATGAAATATGACAATGGAATATCAAAACTCTATCTTGAGAAATTACTTGAGCAAGGACGGTAAGTAATTGAAAGGTTTTTTGAATTCATATAATCTTTGAAAGTGTACGAAGTGCAATAATTCATGAATGAATAAATGCATGCATCTATAAAATTATTCTTATATTTAATTATTAAATTCTAGTTTTGATTTATAATTGAAATAAGATAAATTTTAAGTATTCCTGAAAGCTAGTGTGAGTATTATGTTAAGGTTTTAAATCTTATATGTTGTATAACATGTAGGAAGTAACATTCCTTGTAAGCTAAATGTTAAGTCTTGGACTGGAATGAAACTTCATTTGTAAGATTTAAGAATTAAAACATACAACCTTGGAATATATGTTTATTATTAATAAACATGTGCAGTAAAATAAATGATTCTAATAAAACATGATATATCATTTGGGAAATGGATAAATATCTTTTGACAAGATAAAACATAAATGAAATATAAGTTTGATCTGTAGATTCATCATGTACATCATGTTTTGTATTAAAATTGTTGTATCATTCTTGAATGATAGATGATTTGTGTACATTGATATCTAACTAAAAGTTATTAGATAACTTGTGTAATGAATATTCTAATAGAATTACATCCTCAGCCTGGAATTGCTCCTAGATTCTATGGATGAACAATATGTCAAATGTTGTGCAAATTGTCATCAGCTTTAAACTTGAAAGTTAGGAATGCATCAAACATTACACAATAAGATATTAAAGTTTACGGAGTTTTAATGAGCAAATTGTTGTTTATATACAATGATGCTGGTTTAATTGAGATGACACTCAATAATAGTCATGGTAGGATTTCATCCTTGTTAATGGCCATGTGAACTAGTTGTGCTACTAAAAGCACAAGTTGCATTATACATTAAAAGAATAAGAATACTTTAAACTTTAAAATGTTTAAAAGTTTAAATTGTCATAAATTGATGATAGAGGATGTCACACACTTTATGAATTATTATGTGGATTGGTGAATGCACACATACAAGGACTTCATTAATTGAATTCTTGAAATAAGTATTCTCAAAATTATGATAGATCAAGTTGGTTGATTTATGCCTTGTCAACAAGTATGATTGTCATTATTTGAGACATAATTCATCAACTGGAATTTTCATGCATTGATCTATTTAGTATTTGGATAAAGGATATTAAACAATTATTATGATAAATCAAATACTTGGTATGTTTGATTTTATAATATATTGTATCATATATTTGCATGTTTAATCCGTGAATAAATTTATTTATTCTAAATCATCCGTTGTCAATTAATGATATGGGAGTATCATTAAGTTAAGACAAATCTGAGAGATATGGTAGAATATACTTGAAAGTATATTGATGAGAATGCATACCAATTTCAGATGATATTCAATGAATTGAATATAGGACTTATCCCAATTACATAATTTACTTTGTGGATATTGTTATAAGTAAATTATGAATACTTATCCTCGACTTGAGATACCGGATAAGTGTCATGAATGTAGTGCACTGCGTGGAGCAACTTAACGCTATACGAATCGGTAGTCATAAGGGTTGTTTTCGTAAATGTTACAAAGTTTGTGGGTTATTCTCGTAGTCAAGATAGAATTTGTTCCTTCAAATTTATTTGGAGTTTAATATCGCTGGCCCCTCGTAGGGTTGACAAGATGTTTGTGGCCACACCCAAAATCTCCCTAAATATGTTTAGAAGATTTGGTAATCTTGTTCAATCACTAATAACGAGAAATGTAATAGTTGAATAAAGAATGACTTAATTCCATATCTTTATTTAACATGGTATTAGAAACCAAAGGATACTAATAATGAGAAATCATTAAAAGGTTTTTCCAGGAGACCTTACTCGAGTTGTACTAGAGGCATCGAAGTGTTGCTAGACGCTAACCGATGTGATCACTCTATTAAGATATATCCAAGTGGGAGCTGTTAGTTTTATGGATATAAATTAGTAGACGTGAGTTAGGATCGAACTCGAGACCACGAGATTGCACACTTTACGTATGAGAATTAAAGTTAAACAATTAAATATAAATGTTGTATTTATTTATTTATTAAACGAAATAACTAACGGACGTTAAGTAATTAATGTAATGGATTAACTGGCGTTAAATGTATTTGGAAAATGACTAAATTGCAAAGTTTGGGAAGGTTCCGGAATCCCTTGGGGATATCCACAACCGATCGGCCATAGGGAACCCAAACCCAACCCATATTAAACTCTAACTTGTCCACCAAGTTTAGTTTAGTATATATACAAGGCTATGGGTCTTGTGTTTTGCATCTCTTGTACTCATAAGCTAAAACCCTAAAACGTTTATGTGTGTTTTGTGCTCAAACCGATCGGCCACCTCCTTTAGGGTGTCGATCCTCAACCTTTTTCCAAAACAAGTTATTTGGTTTAATAAAACTAGCATTACTTTAATTTGTTTTAGTACGTGTGTACAAGAACGTGGTAATAACACATTATTGTTATTATTCTTGGATTGAATTACAAAACGGTAAGGGGTAATTTCACATAATCCTATAAACCCTAATTAGGGTTCATCAAATTGCTAGTTTTGTTGTCACACCCCCAAATTACCTGTTTTACAGCGGAATGGAATACCTTGGGGAGGATTGTCATAGCATCAAAGTTACAGTTATATCGAACGACCTAAAGTGTCGTTTTTGAAAATATCGTTTGTAACACCCCAACCCGACAAGGGTAGAAAATGTCACAAAACGGTTTCATATCAGAACTTTAAAAACTCTACAATAACGGAAGCCTTTACAAAATATTCAAAAGAAAACATAAACAAATTAAACCTTCAAAATAAATCTAAAATCTCTATGGTCAAATCTTGTTCTCACTCTACTCTCAAACCGATCACCTATCCCATAAGCTCATCTTGAATGCTTAATACCGCCGCAGAAAAGAAAATGCGGCCGAGCTTACAAAGCCCAAGGAATGATATAATGTAACAAAACTAAACAAAACAAATACAAACTTGAAACAAAGAAACGAATAACAAAGTCGAATGGAAATGAGATTCAATGAATCATGGAGGATTCATGAAACACAAATATACGTAAACCGAAGAACACATAACAAATAAGAACAAACACATAGTATATTGATGACACGACGAAACACATCAAATAACCAAGCACATAATAAATCAGAAATTCAAAGCATATAAGCCAAACGAAGAGTCTAAAGGCTAACGAAATAATTACGTAAAATAAACATGGCATTCACACAAGTCAAATAGTTTACATTAATAACTTACTCAAGATCATAACAAATGGAAACATTAGCAACAAAGTCATGGCGATCACACATACTAATAGAGAACACAAGAGAGATACTATAACTAAATAAGCAAAAGACATAGCATAGCAATTAGCAAATTATCAAACAGATATCCTTAGTTAAACCATTTCCCAAATCAAATCTTAATATAAGGATCTTATCATGGCGGGTCAAATATAAGCGAGATAGATACACTAACGGATAGGCAAAGTTCACCGATTAATCGAACAATCATACTTACTAAACTTTCGTAATACTCAATTACACACTAGCATAGTTATCACGCAGATCAATGAATTCACATAACAGTAAGACATTATATAATCAGATGACAACATGTGAATCACATATAAACATATAAATCATATTCTAGCATAGTAAACGATAGTCACATAACATGTATAAGCATAATCACCTTCAATAAACATATAATAAACCTGATTTGTAAATAGAAGCATTGGAAGCTACCGAATCATAAACAGAGTTCATAAAATGTAATTAACAGATAAGGTTTAGTCATCCACCACGAGCCCGTAAACATATCGATCATAGCATATCATAGTAACCATTGTATTCGGAGGGTGACCTCGAATACCTTATATAATATGAGGGAGACCTCAATAACAAATGGAGTAGCTAGCTCCCGAATTTGTGAAGACGCAGATCGCACACCTACATCATTCACCGCATAAATCATATCGATAATGATCGATCTAGGATGCATCCATACGCCCTTCCTACATATACAAAATATGCTCCACCATCCAGGACGTGGCGTAACATCACTCATCGCCCTAGAGTCATATCGAGGTGCATCATCGATACGGACATGGAACCCCATGACTAGTGAAATATTTGGCTCGGTATCAAACCAACTTAGGTCAAACAGATTGTCATAAATGACACAGATCATAATTCATCATAAAGGTCAATGATATATATATCGAGGTTTCATATCATAAAGTCCAAATCGATATTTAATGGTTCACTAAATGTAAGTTTCGGATAAACAACGGATCAAACAAATCGAAAGGGTTCATATCAAATGTTCAAGTCAAAGGTTCATATCAAAGTCATATACCATACATTCATAATCGAGGTTAATAATCGATGTTCATAATCGAAGTTCATAATCGAAATTCATACTCAAACATAGCAAGGTTCAACAAATGTAAGTTCGCATAAACAGAGATTCACATAAATGTAAGGGAATCATAGCAATGGCATAGGGAATCCTAATAACCGAAATAGAAAAGCTAACGAAAAGAGAACGTCATAAGGAACCTTTATCAAAAGGTCGTAATATCGTACCTTAAAGCAAATGAGAAAAGCAAACGAATGAGTGAATCACGAAGATATAACGTCGCGTCTCCTTCAACGAATCTACACGGATTATGATTTATTTAATACTTGTTAGCTCATTTAAGTCATAACGGATTAATCGTATTAATATTTTTAGAGTCATGTTTATTCTCATTTTTAGTATTGGACCGAATTAAAATACTTTAGGGTAATAATCATTAATTAGCCAAACTTAGGGTTATAAATAATAAACGGTAAACTTAAAGGTTTATTATGACAATTATCCTATTTTAGGGTTTATTAGATCATAATATGAAGTATGAGGTTCATTTTGTAAATTAGCTTAAAGTAAAAGGTTTTAATAAAAGTAAGCAAAGGTTTATTTTATTTTATTGTTTTTATTTTGCATGTACGTTATCATGAAAGGAAGGAAATTATTCTTAACATTTTCATGCACAAGATTTGTCCAACTCCGAGCTTGCTCGCGGTTTTTATTATGCATATCTACGACTAAATAAACGCATCAAATGATTAACTCCCGACTCATCTTCCCGACGCCCATCAAAATGTAAAACGGCTTACCCATTTGCCCATGATCACCCTTAGACATACCCTACGAGACCATGCCCAAAACCTTTAATCCATACAACATAACAACCATCTCAAACCTTTTCCCATAAGTTGGTCGACACAATTAAAGTCAAGGTGTAAACGCACGTATTTAGTCTCCGTTAACTCGATACAAAGATGGGTAAAACATGTTTTAGGGTCGAGCAAAAGTGGGTCAATACAACTTTTAAAATGATTCATATGCTCGATGCATGGTTCAAAACAAAATTTAAGTTTAGGTCGAACGACATGTATTACATTTACATTCGATATTTACATGATCTTGGTTATGGTTTCATAAAACTTATTATTCATGTGATACTAGTCGATATTCATAAGGCCTTGATAAGATTTTGTGAGACTTTAACACACTAATTCATGTGACGAGGGATACAAGAAGTAATTATATGTCAAGATAGCATGCTCATTCCTTAATTCTTTAGGTGATTCAATACATAGATTCTGTGAGAAAGTTATTGTTTTAAGTGCTAGTTTTATTTGATGCGCATGTATGTGGGTCGTGAGGGTTTGGGAAGTCATACAGATACAAAGTAGTCAAAAAAATGGCTCAAACAGATTCAGTAGATGGGAAAATACTTGGGTCGAATTGCATGTATGATATTTTTTTGATATTACGTGATTCTAGTTATGCTTTTGTAAGACTTATGATACTTATATTTGATTCATGCCTGCATACTTATAGAATACAACCTCATGACTGAAACAATAGAAGGAATTATTGAGAAGAGTTAGATGATACAAACCCTTGATGTCGAGTGAAAAGAAAGCAAGGAGACCAACGAAAACAACCACGACAGCCGCACCTCGAACCACCTTTTCTGCTAGCTTGATCGAATGGAGAAGAAGGAACAAAACTTGCCGTCACTTTTTGAGAGCTTAGTGTTTTGGATGTATCGCAATATTGTGTGAAACGTGGGTAACAGAGAAGAAAAAAAATAGGAGGGATATATGGCGTATGATATGGCTGTGCATAGGGAAATCATAAAAGATATTCACTTTCCATATTCAAAATATGATGGGCCTTGACAATATTAAGTATTATGGCTTTAGAATTTTAAGTTATAACGTCTTTATATTTTGCTTATGTATTTCGCCCATGAATGTATTTAGTCATAAATAAGAGTTGATTAATTTGATCTTGTATATTAAATTTAACGATTATTTATAAGCTAGATTAAATGGTACTTACTAAGTATTGACATATCTTACGATTTTATAAATATAAATTTGAAGGGCAAAATAGTCTTTTCACACGCTTTTAAAATTTTGGGGTTTTACATCGTTTGATTCATTAAAATAATCAGAGTTTACAAACATTAGGTCCCAAAAGATTTCCAATATATCAAAATGAGTTTGTTACAATCAAACGATAGTTAAGTGCATAAAATATAGGTGAGACGCTACGACACCGCGACTCTATGATAAGTCCACATGCATGCCATGAAGTGAATGCCTTAGATACCTGAGATAAAACATGCTAAAAGTGTCAACACAATTGTTGAGTGAGTTCATAGAGTTTGATTAACAAGTAAAGCTTTTAAAGAGCGCTCATGCAACAAAGGAAAAGTTTTGGTCATATAGAATAGTCCACAAAGCAAAGGCATTGTAATCCACTCGGCCCAAGTTCGCCCATACAAAACTTGCAACCTGTGTGTTCACAACCCATTGCACAAAATATAGTGTGTCTAATAGTCGAGTATAAGTTGTCATAATAGTGCATAGTATAGCACCACGTATATAATAGTTCGTGGATGCTCCGAAGTGGGAGACTTTGCACCGCTCCAACAAGGAGACTCCTTTGTCACCGACCACCTAGGCGAGAATTATTGAGAACACTCCACCTTTAAGGCGAGAATTATTGAGAACACTCCACCGACAAGGCGAGAATTTATTGAGAACACTCCACCGACAAGGCGAGGATTTATAGTGATGCTCCGAACAAGGGAGACTTTATAGGGATGCTCCGAACAAGGGAGACTTTATAATGATGCTCCGATCATGGGAGACTTTAGGTCAAGGTCATAACACGTACGGTTCAATAAGTTCAAACAAGTCATAAGTTTGTATTTAAGTTCAAGAGTTCTGTTCAAAAGTTCGTACTTAAGTTCAAAGATTTAAGTCGAGTTCAAAAGTTCGTAATACCAAAGAGCTCGAATAATATCCAAAGGTTCAAGATAGCCAAGCGCTCAAAATCACGCCAAACAATTTTAAAATATATCAAAAGGGTCCTTTACAGTTAAAAGAGTTCAACTATATGTCAAAAGTTCAAATCAAGTCCAAAGTCTTCAAATCTATGCCAATAGGTTCCTATCAAATTAAAAGAGTTCCAATATACATGTCGAATGGTTCAAAATCAAGGAAAGTGATTCAAATAATAGCGTTCATAACATAGTGATCAATTTAGTTCTGCATAATCTACTTACGCAGATACAGAGTGAAACAAAAGATATTTAAGTTCATATAGATGTAAAGTAAAAGCAAGTAGTTGAGCATGTATCTCCAAGAGTTTATAAAACAATTAAACGAGTAAAAGTGGGCTACGAACTCACCTGTTGTAATAGTTATGATGACAAAGTGGATGCATGTAAATGAGACGCAACTCTCTAACCGCGACCTATTATGAATGATATGATCTAATATAAGTCATGAAACAATGTCGCATGCAAACTCATATGATATCCATACCACTTGTACATTTGAAAATAATGTTTATCGTCGAAATATATGTTTATGACCTCGTGTCAAGTTACCAAATACTTTACAAGTATCGACGTCGAAATGATATCCTACGATAATCATTTAGTGATTTATTATGAATCTATAACTTTTCGTCAGAAAATAATGTCATTTGACAAGTCATGAGAGTGATTAAATGGCCTTGAAAAGCTAGTCGAAATGGTGCACATCGAGTGTTAGGAAACAAACTCAACGGTTTTGGGAAGCTTGTATCATTATCTCAAAGTTTTAGCATTTAATTTTTCATCATAGAGGTCTCGATCATGGAGAAAACATAGGTAAAGTATGGTACTTGTGTCCAAAATATTATGTAAGGGTGGTTTTCGGCAAAATTCAAGTGACCGTATTTTACTTGTTACAACTCCGTTTGACGAACGGTTGGACATTTTGGAAAATATGCTAGGCGAACTTACTTTTACTAGAAGACATCACGCTATAAAAAGTATTACATCCATGTTAAAAACGACCCTCAACATGGTCCTTCGTGGCCGTAATATTTGTCTATTAGAAATATATTAGTTTTTCTTATATAATAAAGTTACGGCAACTTTGTTAAATCGCGTGTAATTTAATCGTTACAAGTCCGTTATCTACGCTTTATATGTCCTCGGAATCGTGATAATATATACTAATATATTTTGATAAGTCGACACATTTTATAACGCTTAAGACTCATTTTGACTCGTAAAAGTCGAGATTACATGTCAATTTTCTGAAACAAATATTTTTCGTCAAACTTGAAAATAGCATAACTTCTTCGTTATAACTCCGCTTTTAACCCATTCAAGCGCCACGTTTGCTTTTAAAGTATATTTTCTGAATATCTAGCCCAAAATATTTTACAAACCGTCGGATTTTCCAGATTTTCAAAATAAGATCGACTTTCAACTAAAGTTGTCGAAATGAGTTTTTCTCGCGCCAAACCTATTCTAACCAATTCAAAACAACTCCGGTTATTCTAATCCTACCATACACCTTCTTAGGGTGTCATGGGTTCCTAGACATCATTAAATATGATATGATACAAGGATAATTTATAGGATGATGTAACTTAATTATAAGTAATAAAAACATTGAAAGTGGTATAGACTCATATGTAACATGCATGTTTTCTTATAGGATCATAAAATAACCCATGAATGATCAAGAAAGATTAGTAAAATATATGAAAACTTACTTGAATGATTATGTGCAAGAAAATGATGAAATCTTAATTAATCTTTAGGTTTTATTTCAAAACCTTGAAATAGATTACTAATAATACTTGATAATTACTTGGATCATGAAAATATTATGTTTCTCTTGTGTTCTTGGATTAGCCGACCATGGTGATGAGATGGAGAGGATTTTGAAGCCTTTCACCTTGAGAAAGTGTGTATGTATGTGTTTAGTAACAAAATATCTAATATATCTTGGATAGATGCAGTCAAAACCAATTTGATCACTTAAGATGACAAGGGGGTATAGGTGGCCGGTTATGGGTTAAAATGGGTAAGGATTGAGTAGTTTTGTTAATTGAATGTATTATTTGATAAGTGTAGTGTATAATTTGTAAGTATGAATAGGTATTAGTTGTAGCGTTAACCAAAAATAAATTTTACCGGAACAAGATAAAATGTATTGAAGTCATAAAAATTATTAAAATGCATTTCTTACATGAATTGAGTGAATTAAATATTTATCGAGTTGAATTTACAAAAACCGTCGTAAATATTTATACATAACAATTTATATACAAAATAAATTGAAAACATCGGTAAAATAATAATATAATTTTATAGTCTTAAAATGAGTATAAAATATATTAGGAATATTTTGGAAGTGGCGGATCAATATTCAAAATAAATGATTACGCGATAGCGTTTATTTAATAAGAAATTATCGCTTAATGAAAATGCGAAACCACGCATGAACTAATATGATTATAATGATGCTAATGATATGTAGACTAAACCTAGTCTATATGAAATGTCCTTGATAAAATGTTCATGAATTCGCAGCTAAACCCATTAAGGTTACGCTGATTCGATACTCGTGAAACCTAGTTTACGAAAAACAATGAAATAGTAAATGTGAGAAATAACCGGAAATTGAGAATTGTGACATTCTTCCCATGTCAGAGGAATCACGTCCTCGTGATTCAATTAATGATAACTATAGTCCGAACCTCGACAAGGGTTCTAAAAGTTCATGCTCGTACGAATAGTCTAAATGATCATGTCAATGCTCATGCATATGAGTTCTTCGTCCAACTAGATACGTTCCCGTGCTATCGTGACCATTTCCCATCCTAAAGACATGCTCTCTTATGATTGGGTTTGATGAGGCAAGCTTTCCCATTCTCGAGCAAAACCCTCAAAAGATTTTTAGGTAACCGATTTTACTTAATCCCACAACTCATCAAACAAGAAGCGTCATACGATTAGGCTAAATCGGTTTAGGTAACAACTTGTTTCTAGCTTGATCGTTGCAACTCATCAAACAAAAGCATCACCGGATCAAACCGGAAACAAGTGGTTTCAAGAAAATCTTTTGAAAATTTGGCTCGATTACGGAATTGCTTACACATATGAGACTATTATTCCTTCATTGCATGATTCTTCCTAAATTAGACATAGGTGATCGTGCTATGTATAATTTAGGAGTAACTATGCAATGCTTGGACTAATCGACTCATATGATGTTTGGTGTTGAGTCATGAACCCGCATGTATAATGAGTATGCACTTATAATGATATGATGAGATGCTATGATGAGGTAGTTATAGTCAGGGTCAATGATGCAACCTAGTTCTCTATAACCGATGCTCGATACCAATATGTCACACCCCAAATTACCTGCTTTACAATGGAATGGAATACCTTGGGAGGACCGTCATAGCATCAAAGTTCTGATTATATCGAACGACCTAAAGTGTCGTTTTGAAAATATCGTTTGATTCATTAAAATAATCGAGTTTACAAACATTAGGTCCCAAAAGATTTCCAATATATCAAAACGAGTTTGTTACAATCAAACGATAGTTAAGTGCATAAAATATAGGTGAGACGCGTCGACACCGCGACTTATGATAAGTCCATGATTGCGTGCCAAACAATGTTTAACACACAAGCCCGCCACTCATGAATGGCGGACCGTAACAAATTTTAAACCGCTAAGCACGAACTCAATGAAGATCCGAGAAGTATAGTGTTTCCCGGTCGTTATGTCCCAATGAGCTATGCGATGAATTATCAAACGTTTAGTGATCGAGGAATTTGAGCGAAAAAGAGTTTGATTGATATTATAACTACGGTGAAAAGCCAACAAATTACAATGGCTTAAATGCAAATTAAAGGAAATTAAAAGATAAAATCTATTAAATAAACGCTATCACTATAATTAAAATGATGTTTTTGTTTTTATGTTTTATAAACCGAAATTAAAATCTACGCGACGCATAAATTAAAAAGTGAAACTAAAGCAATATTAATCCTAAAAGATGAAAATGATATTTTACAATCCTAATGATAAAAGAAACTTTTAGAAAAAGAAAATTATTTTATAACTAATTATCTAATTATTATTAATTAAAACTATTTTCAACTATTAAATAATTACCTAAAATACAAGAAATTAGGAAACAAAGCTAGAAAAATAAAATTATGAATTGAAAAGTTTAAAATATCAAAATAGAATTTTCAAAACTATTTTTGTATTTTTCGATTATTTTTCTATTTTTATGGATTTTAAACTATTAAAACTAATTAAATTACTAAAATTACCAAATAAACTATGAAAAATATGGAAAATTACTTTTTCACTTTTTATATTTATCTAAACTTAATAAAATTGAAAATTATTTTTTGAACCTTTTCGAATTTTTTGTATTAAATGCTATTTAAAATGATTAAAACTACTTTAAATTAGGAAAATAGCAAATAAGCTAGGAAAAATTTGAAAATTTCAGGAAAACTCTAAAATGATGTGAGGAAGCTTGGAAAATTGGAAAAACAGGCACTTGTTTGTAAGAAAGTGAAACTGCTAAAACAAGTGCTTATTAATAAGCACTAAAATAAGCCAAATGAACAAATTAAGCTACCAACAGTTTACAGAGGTCTAAATATGCTATAAGTACTAGAATGCAACTAAGAATAACAAGCTACAACCACAAAATCACAAGATAGCAGAGATTTGATATCTATGAGTTTCAAGTTAAAACAGATTCTGAGTGGTGAGTTTGAACACAAGCACAAGCTTATAAATAAGCTCAAACTGAAAACTATGAATTGAAACTTGGAAAGGACCTGGGTGAGACCAAGTGTACCAAAAAGCAGACTATGGGAAGCTCTAATGAGCCCTGTGCACAAGCTGCAATATCTGTGAAAAGCTTAGTGTTAACTGAGCCTGTGGTGCAGGGCAGTTAAGGCCAGAAAGAAGAGCTTATTTGGAGCTTTTATAAAATTTGTAAAAATCAGATAAAATGATGACAAGAAAGAGCACCAGCTGAACTTTTTGAAATACCAAGTCTCACTGAGATTAGTTCAGAATTAAGCTCATGAAAAATCCTCCTTATTGAGCTCAAAACCACTTTTTTAACTTTTGACTTTTTAACAAGAATGAAAAACTTTGACTATAATGAACTTTGGATCAAATTTGTTGACTGATGTTGATGTTATAAGGTTTGTTGAACACAATGCAAGCTATGTTTAACACTTTAAAACACAAAACAATGATTTGCAATCCCAAATCCACAACAGTAAGACAGATAGACAGATTTGAGTAAAAGTTTGACTTTGAAGTAGCAGCACCGATTCGACTCAATTGAGCATACTTAAACTACACAAACATGAAACAAGAGAAATGAACCATCGCACAAGCCTTTAGGGCGTCTTAGGCTATAAACCAAACACCCCTTTATGGGCCCGATTTGCAACAAAGCAGATCCAAACTCGTAACCATCTTGCAATTATGATTAAACTAACTTAATAACACTTAAATACTTCTATTAGAACAGATTTTAACTACTTGTGACCATTAAAACAGATTATGCATTTGAACTTGAACTTGACTTACAAATGTCCATAGCCACAATGGCTTGCAACCCAGTGAAACAAGAACCACTACCCTAATTTAAACAACCCATTGCTTCCATTTCAACCCACATTCATGCCTTAATCACCCATTTCCTGTTCTGTATCACTTTTGCTCCTCTTTGACTTTTTGTTGACCAATATCAAAAAATGTTGAAACTTGATTATAAGCTTACAAGAAGCTATTATAAGCTTATATAAGCTTATATGAGATTAACTTGAAATGCTAAAAGTTTTAACAACTGAGTTTGAAATTTAAAATGTCAACAGTGGACATAAATGATGGATATTGAACATTAACTGAAATTGTCACTTGAATCAAGTTGAAATACACTGAGATACTTGAATTTAATACAAAGAAGTTTGAAATTACAACTAAGGACTAATTAAGAGATGGAAAAATACAATTCGACATTCATTGCTAAAAAACTTAAAACTAACTTCTTTCTTGTAGCTACTCTTGGCTTTTTATACATCCAAAGCTCCTTCTCTCACTTATTTGGACATATCCCAGCAACAATTGAGGCCCTTGGATGGCTCAAACCAATCTTGGCCGTTTAAAGTATTTTGGCGCCAAAACCTTTTTTAACAGCTGGGGATGATAGAAGTAGGTAGAGGGTGTATTAAATGCATCTTTGGATTGTTGTGTTTGGAGGGGGGAAGTAGTGGTGATGATGGTTGAGTGTGACAGAAGGGTTTGCAGGTTGTGATGATGGAAATGGTGGGATTGGGTATCTCGTGAGGGAGAGAGGGAAAGCAGTGGTCAAAATGGTTTGACTGTATTATTAATAACAGGGGTCAAAAGCGTGGTCCAAAAGCATTGGGGGGTCATTTGCATTGTGACAAGGCCAAAGGGTGTGAAAGGGTTTAAAATTATCAAGGACTTATCTTGCCATTTCTGAAAATACAAGGACTAGAACTGCCAATTCATCAAAGGTGTTTCAGGGGCTGAAATTGACAAGTGTCAATATTACAAGGACCAAAGTTGACAATTTCACATTTTCCAGGGACCATTTCTGCCAATTTTGAAACTTGAAGGACCAATTTGTAATTTTCTCAAACTTTTTCACATTTTTCACCAAAGGACTAAATTTGACAACTTATGATTTTAAAAGGACCTTTGGTGATTTTTCTTTGAAATTTTGACTCGTGGACTAGTTTTGACAATTTTTGAAACTTGGGGACTAAACGCAATTTTGCAAATTTGATATGTTTTTCATCCGATTTTGATATTTTTGCATTTAAAACACATAAAACAACGATTTGTGATATTTTGATCATTTTGATGTGTTTCGAGTGTTTTCGATGATTTTGCGCTTATTTTGTACAAAATGATGAGTATTTGACACTCATCAATCCCCACATCGAGATATTGCTAGTCCCTAGCAATGATTTGAGAAAACATAATGGATTTTAATCTCTTTACCAAAAGCCATTACTCGGAGTAGCCAAATGTTTCAGCTCAAGTAAGAACCATGGTACACCGATAACCATGTGATTTTGAGCAAACCACCGCCTTCCAACGGATTTGATTTGTCTTTACCGTGCCGCACCTTACGGACTAGCCAACTCTTAGATAAATTATCAATATTATCTTTGGTGAGTGATTACCAATTATGGTTTTTCCATCGCTTTTACCACAAGCCATAATCTTGCGGGCTAGCCAACTCTTCACTTTTTAGGATATGGTGAGTGAATACCATACAATTTTGGGCAAATTGCAAGCCGTCAACGGTTTTGAGATATCTTTACCAAGAGCCGTTTGCTCGGATTAGCTAACTTTAGTCTTACGTATACATGGCGGATCGATAATCAAATGAGTAAGTGTAGAACACTTACTCCAAAAAAATTTGGCCAAAAACGGGAATTGGTATAATTATATGATAAAATTCGTGAGAATTCCCCACACTTAGAAATGAATATTGCCCTCAATATTCAAAGTACTGCGGTTATGCCGAAACAAAGAACGTAAAGGGAAATACTACGCCATTATTTAGAAGATTTTTTTTTTTTTTTTTTTTTTTTTTTTAGAAGACTTATATACACAACATGGGCAAACCCCCACACTAGGGTGGTAGAAAGAGGTAAGAAGATGTAAATATGGGTGAGAACCCATATGGCGTGCATCGTTTTTGATTCCCGAGTCGCTAGCTTGACTCGATCCCGCATTCATTGGTTCATGGGGAAAGTTTGTAAGTCCCGGACAACCATGTGGGGAATGTCCTCTCCAAAATAGTGCTTCAACCTATGTCCATTCACTTTGAAGTTTGGCCCGTCTGCTTGAGATAATTCGACGGTGCCATATGGAAAAACTTTGGCAATGGTGAATGGACCAAATTCAACGGGTCTTAAGTTTCCGAGAAGATCTTCAATCTAGAATTGAAAAGAAGGACTCGGTCACCAACGCTGAAAACGCGGTTCTTAATCTTTGAGTCATGGATCTTCTTTGTCTTTTCCTTGTAGATCAAAGAGTTCTCGAGGCTTGATTACGGAGTTCATTTAATTCGCTGAGTTGAACTTTCCGATGATCACCAAGACTTGAGGTCGAAATTTGCTCGCTTCAAGGCCCAATAGGCTTTGTGCTCAAGCTCGATCGGAGATGACATGCCTTTCCATACACGAGCTTGTAAGGAGTACACCGATGGGTGTTTTGTAAGTTGCACGGAAGGCCCAAAGTGCATCTTCAAGTTTGTCCGCCAAGAGGCACGATTTTCACCTACGGTCCTCTCCAAGATTCTTTTCAAACCACGGTTCGAAACTTCCACTTGCCCACTAGTTTGTGGGTGATACGCTGTAGAGAGACGGTGGGTGACACCGTATTTAAGCATTACTTTTGAGAATTGGTCATTGCAAAAGTGTGTGCCGCGATCACTAATGATAGCACGAGGAGTTCCAAACGGGCAAAGAGAGACTTTAAAACTTCACAACTACTCAAAGCGTCGTTGGTAGGAGAGTGCTTTCTACCCATTTAGACAAGTAATCGACCGCCACGAGTATATACTTGTTCCTCGAGAAGATGGGAATGGCCCCATAAAGTCAATGCCCCATACGCCAAAGATCTCGCACACTGAATGGCATTTTGAGGCATTTCATCTCGTTTAGAGATGTTACTATGACGCTGGCAAGAGTCGCAAGATTTGACGAGGTCATGGGCATCTTTGTAAATTGTGGGCCAATAGAAACCGAGTCAAACACCTTCTTGGCGGTGTAGTTCGGTCCATGATGTCCCCCGTGGGTCCATGATGACAAGCCTTGAGAATATCACGCTTCGACCGTGAACACACCGTCGGATGACTTGATCCGCATGATTTTAAACAAGTAGGGTCGCCCCAAGTAATGCTTAACATCTTTGAAAATTTGTTCTTTTGTTGGGACGACATCCCTTTCACAACAAAGTTACCCGCATGATAGTTTGCAAAGTCGGCAAACCATGGGGTACTAGAATCTCCATGATGAGATACCACATTAAGTGTCTCGAGAGGAAACGTTTCGCTTATCTCCTTTTCTCGAGCACACATTGATGAGGATTTTCAAGACGGAAAGATGGTCACCGCTAGGTTCTCTCGCTCCTTTTATCACGGATGGTGATATCAAATTCTTGTAGGAGGAGAACCCATCGGATCAATCTCGCTTTGCATCTTGCTTAGCAAAAAGATATTTGATGGTCGAGTGATCCGTATACACTATGCTTTTGGACAAGATCAAGTATGGCCGAAACTTGAAAGCATACACCACGGCTAGTAATTCTTTCTCCGTAGTGGTGTAATGTGCTTGAGCTTCGGTCAAAGTTTTGCTAGCATAGTGTATAGGCCGGAAATGTTTCGATTTTGCTGCCCCAAACCGCACCTATGGCGAAATCACTTGCATCGCACATAAGCTCAAATGGTAGGTCCCAATCGGGGCAACTAGAATTGGTGCTTCCGTGAGCTTTTTCTTAAGAGTTTGAAAAGCTTCAACGCACTCGCTAGAGAAGATGAACGGAGTGTCTTTTTCAAGAAGTCGGGTCATAGGTCGATATTTTGAAAAGTCGTGAATGAAACGACGATAAAATCCCGCATGACCAAGGAAACTTCTAACTCCTTTAACGGTTGTGGGAGGAGGTAATTTCGAAATAACATCACTTTAGCTTTATCAACCTCAATCCCACTCTTAGAAATTTTATGGCCAAGGACAATTCCTTCTTTAACCATAAAGTGACATTTCTCCCAATTTAGACTAAGATTCGTGTTCTTACAACGTTCAAGCATCTTTTCTAAATGGGATAGACATGTTTGGAAAGAATCCCCAAAGACCGAAAAATCATCCATAAAGACTTCCATAGTCTTTTCAATCATGTCATGGAAAATGGCCATCATACACCTTTGGAATGTACCGGGAGCATTGCATAAGCCAAAAGGCATGCGTCGGTAAGCAAATGTTCCATAAGGACATGTGAATGTGGTCTTTTCTTGATCTTGTGGATCAATGGAATTTGAAGTAACCCGAGAAACCATCGAGAAAGCAATAGTATTCGCTTCCGCTAATCTCTCAAGCATCCGTCCATGAAGGGTAAGGAAAGTGGTCTTTACGGGTGGCTTCATTTAACTTTCGATAGTCAATGCAAACACGCCATCCCGTAACCAATCGAGTAGGAATCAACTCGCTTTCATCATTTTCAACAACGGTTATACCACCCTTTTGGGTACACAATGAACGGGCTCACCCAAGGACTATCCGAGATAGGGTAAATCAATCCCGCATCAAGAAGTTTGAGAACCTCTTGTTTGATAACATCATGGATTTTGGATTCACTCGCTCGATGTTGAATCATGGTTTAAAGTCATCCTCCATTAAGATTTTTGAGTACAAAACGTCTCGATGTTGATGAGAGTTGATCCTTAATGTCGGAGAGTTTCCAAGCAATTGCTTGCTTGTGTGACTTCAAGACCTTTATGAGAGCAAGCGTCTTTTCATCCTTACTCAAATCTCGAGCAATAATGACGGGTAATTTATCATCACCCTCAAGAAATGCATACTCGAGATGAGGTGGTAAGTCCTAAGTTCAACCTCGTGAAATTCTTCGATTTCTCAACCGACTTGACTTCCTTGTTATGAAGCTCGATGGGAGGGAGTGATAATGGATCATTATTAAGCAACTTCTCAATGAGAAGAATATCTCCCTCGATGTCAATTGGAGCGTGATCAATTTCCCATGGAACCGAATCACTAGACAAGTATGCTTCAATCTCTTCCAAGATGAAGTCACTTTCCTCAAACGGAGTAAGAGAAGGGGTGGAAGAGTTAGAATTAATAAGACTAGGAGATGATGGATCATTTTTGAGAAATTCTTCAATGGGAAGAATGTCTCCCATTGGATCACAATCATCATCATCCAATCCGGATGAAACTGAAGAGAGTGTAGTTTCATCCACGAGTTAACAAACTCGACACGATAAACAGATTCGGAGGTGGGACAAGTGGTGTGCTCTTAGAGCTAGCAGCTTCACCACTTCCGATGAAGTCTCCGATTCTAGATCATCATCATCATCATCAAGAACACTCTTGACTTCCCCGGTACAACTTTCAAACCATTTGTTTGAACCAGGGTAATTTTCAAAGCTTTGAGCTCAAGACGCTTTTGGTGAACACTCTTAACCGTGAAATTTGAGAGTGTTGCATTGATTCTTTCGCATTTTTGATCAATTGTGGCAACACTGCTTGTACAGAGGTTTAGAGTTCGTTGATATTCAATGTGAGCTCTTCGTTGTCAACCCGTATGGTCAACTCTTCAAAGAAACACATCAATCGAGCACGACTGCTCTTAAGAAAGCTCTCCCTAAGATAAGGGAACTCTAGGATCCGATCAAGTCTACTACAACAAAGTCAAGATGAAAGTGAAATTTTCCCACTTTCATCACGACATCCCGGCTATCCCAAGTGGACGAGTTACTGTGACGGTCCGCTAGCTCGAGTGTCATACGAGTGGATGAAAGTTCGTGAAGAGATGTTTCTTCCATACCGAGAGTGGCATGAGGTTAATGCTAGCGCCAAGATCGCCAAGGCGGAGCATTGAAACATCCCCAAGAAATCACACGGATTAAAACCGCCAGATCTTCAAGCTTTTCGAAGCTTATTAAGAATGGTCACGAGCATTGCTCATTTAGAGGGTTTTCGCCATCTCGCATAACTTATCTTTGTTGGTGAGTAAGCCTTTAGCGTGGATGCAAATTTAGGCATTAGAACGAGAGCATCAACGGCTTATATCAAAGTGAAGCTCATTGAAGATTTGGAAAAATTTTCCATTTGCTCTTTGTTTTGTCTTTGAGCTTCTTATCATTCATTCTTGATGGGTAAGGAAGTCGACTAGACTTTTGAGCCGAATGGAAGTGTTTTCGCTCAGATTTTTCCTCGAACATCGGGTTCCGGACTTAAAGCTTGACTACCGAAGGTGGGACGTGCTTGTACTTCGGGCTTGAATAATGCACCTTGTCCGTTGTCTCCTTGGTAACTTGACCCAATGCCACGGGAGGAGGGGCATAGGAGTCGAGGTCCATTGTGCGCCTTACCACTACGAGTGGTGACGGCTTTCAACTCGGCATTGGGATTGGGAATAGTATTGCTTGGGAGTCCTCCGTAAGATGATGAGGCTTTGTTCATATTCATGTTCATAAACCGCTCATCATATTCTTTAACTCATTTGTCTCGCCGAGATAATGTGGTATCAATTTCCTTTTAGCTCACCTCTCATGTTATTGATCCGAGTTTGCATTGAACGATGTTTGACTCACCATTTTTATGAAGTCATTTGGCATGGGAGCTTGAGGAGGTTGTTGATAACTTTGATGATTGGAGCTTGATATGGTTGAGGTTGGTTGAAATTGTTCCGTTTTGATTGAAATTTTGAGAGTTATTGAAATTTTGTCCTTGATTCGAACAAAGCGATTTTAATTTCCATGGTTTTGATTGCCATGGTTTTGCACAGAGGAAAACCGGTGGTGTCATACCGCTAGGTGCAGTAATGAGGATCACTTGTGGTCGGTATTGATTGTGGTTTACAGCACTACGGAGCTTGGTAAAAAGAAGCATCGGTTACTTGACAATCATAATACGCGTGGACCACTACAAATTTCACACACCTTGTTTATGGCTTTGATTGGTTCCGCTATGAATTTCGCTTTTGATTTCCTTTACCTCTTTTATCATACAATGGATGATGTCCGTTAGAGCGGTTAATCTGAGCGGCTAACTCGGAAGAGTTACCGGATGAAGAAGGAGTGTTCGAACATTGACTTTGTTGCGAGAAATAGAACTTTGATTTACTCTCGCAAATTTCAAGCACATCTTTAGGTCTACGATTCAAGATATTTCCACCGCGGATGCATTCAAGGAATCTTGATCATTACCGCTCAACCCATTGTAAAAGATATTGACTTGTTGAAGCTCCGTGAATTCATGATGGGGCATTTCGAGGAGATCTTTGAATCTCTCCATGCCTCTCCAAAATTTTCATTGAAATTTTGACGAAATCCGAAATTTCATTTTCGATTAGTCGCCTTTGATGGAGGAAAGAAATAGTTGACAAACTTTGAACAAGATCCTCCCAAGTTTCGATGGATCGAGGGGTTCTTTTTCCACCAAACCGGCCGCCCCTCAAGTGAGAATGGAAATAGCATCAACTTGATCACTTTTGTGGCACATCCTTGAAATTGATAGTTGAAGTCAACTTGTTAAACCAACGGATGTGTGCATACGGTCTTCTCGATCGCACCGCGGAATTGATTGTAGACACAAGTCGATCAAATGTGTCTTCAATTCAAGTGATCGTAATTGATAACGGTAAAACGATGGCATCTCCATAACCCCGGTGGGTGCACGGAGCATTTCGCCATAGTACGCTCGTCTCGCCATGGTGTTGTTAGAAATAGTACGAATCTCGGGTTCGACTATTTGGGCAAAGACGCCCACGAGAACGCCTTCTAGGAATTTCGCTAGATCACGCAAAGGACTCAATGATCTAGAAGAACGAAAAGATGCACTAGAGTTAACTCTAAGGACTCTCGAGTTAAGGAGAGAAATGGAATTATGAAGATATTTCGATGAGAATGAGAATTATGAAGACGTTTAATAAAAATGAAGTGAGGAGAATCTTTTGGGTTTTCTCGGTTCAAACGTCGATATCACAACAAAATCAATTAACACAAGATCGAGGCAAAACAATGTGAACTTAACCAATAATCACAATATGAATGGCTTCTTTGAAAAAGGTACACCAATCACAAGGACACAAAGGCAAGTTTTAAATCTTTAGTTCGGGAACTTATTATGGTCGCACCCCGTTAGGTAGTGCATCGCCTTGGTTTCATGTGGTAATCTTTTAAGTTGTTATTATTAAAGAAAACGCATTTAATCTTTTGTATTTTTATTATTTGATACATATATAAACAAAAGGAAAAATATTTTTGTGTTTTATACGTTTTGTCATGTTTTTGGGTTTTGGATTTTTATAAGAAAATATGGATATATATATAGATGGATATGGATGATATGAACAAATGAGTGAGTATTCAAACAACTAACTGCTAGACGAAGATAGATAGACAGACCCCTCCACAAGCGCCAAAAATTTGATTGCGTGCAAACAGTCAAGCTAATCACACAAGCCCGCCACTTGTGAATGGCGGACCAGAATGCATTTTAAACCGCAAGCACGAACTCAATGAAGATCCGAGGAGTATAGTGTTTCCCGGCCGTTATGTCCCAATGAAGCTATGCGATGAATTATCAAACGTTTAGTGATCGAGGAATTTGAGCGAAAAAGAGTTTGATTGATATTATAACTACAGAAAAGCCAACAAATTACAATGGCTTAAATTCAAATTAAAGGAAATTAAAAGATAAAATCTATTAAATAAACGCTATCACTATAATTAAAATGATGTTTTGTTTTATGTTTTATAAACCGAAATTAAAATCTACGCGACGCACAAATTAAAAAGTGAAACTAAAGCAATATTAATCCTAAAAAGATAAAAATAATATTTTACAATCTTAATGATAAAAGAAACTTTTTAGAAAAAGAAAATTATTTTTATAACTAATTATCTAATTATTATTAATTAAAAACTATTTTCAACTATTAAATAATTACCTAAAATACAAGAAATTAGGAAACAAAGCTAGAAAAATAAAATTATAAATTGAAAAAGTCTAAAATATCAAAATAGAATTTTCAAAACTATTTTTGTATTTTTCTGATTATTTTTCTATTTTTTATGGATTTTAAACTATTAAAACTAATTAAATTACTAAAATTACCAAATAAACTATGAAAAATATGGAAAATTACTTTTTCACTTTTTATATTTATCTAAACTTAATAAAATTGAAAATTATTTTTTGAACCTTTTCTCGAATTTTTGTATTAAATGCTATTTAAAATGATTAAAACTACTTTAAATTAGGAAAATAGCAAATAAGCTAGGAAAAATTTGAAAATTTCAGGAAAACTCTAAAATGATGTGAGGAAGCTAGGAAAATTGGAAAACAGGCACTTGTTTGTAAGAAAGTGAAATGCTTATAAAACAAGTGCTTATTAATAAGCACTAAAATAAGCCAAATGAACAAATTAAGCTACCAACAGTTTCACAGAGGTCTAAATATGCTATAAGTACTAGAATGCAACTAAGAATAACAAGCTACAACCACGCTAATCACAAGATAGCGTAGATTTGATATCTATGAGTTTCAAGTTAAACAGATTTTCGCTAAGTGGTGAGTTTACCACCCAACACAAGCACAAGCTTATAAATAAGCTCAAACCGAAAACTATGAATTGGAACTTGAAAGGACCTGGGTGAGACCAAGTGTACCAATTTTCAGACTATGGGAAGCTCTAATGAGCCCCGTGCACAAGCCGCACAATCCGTGAAAAGCTTAGTGTTTAAGGCACGTGTGCGCAGGCGCTTAAGATCTAAAAGAAGAGCTTATTTGGAGCTTTTATAAAATTTGTAAAATCAGATAAAATGATGACAAGAAAGATCACCAACTGAACTTTTGAAATACCAAGTCTCACCGAGATTAGACCAAAATTAAGCTCATGAAAATCCTCCTTATCGAGCTCAAAACCACTTTTTAACTTTTGACTTTTAACAAGAATGAAAACTTTGACTATAATGAACTTTGGATCAAATTTGTTGACTGATGTTGATGTTATAAGGTTTGTTGAACACAATGCAAGCTATGTTTAACACTTTAAAACACAAAACAATGATTTGCAATCCCAAATCCACAACAAGAAGAAGATGATAGACGATTTGAGTAAAAGTTTGACTTTAAGTAGCAGCACCGATCTCGACTCAATTGAGCATACTTAAACTACACAAACATGAAACAAGAGAAATGAACCATCGCACAAGCCTTTAGGGCGTCTTAGGCTATAAACCAAACACCCTTTATGGGCCCGACGAGCAACAAAACAGATCCAAACTCAGAACCATCTTGCAATTATGATTAAACTAACTTAATAACACTTAAATACTTCTATTAGAACAGATTTTAACTACTTGTGACCATTAAAACAGATTATGCATTTGAACTTGAACTTGACTTACAAATGTCCATAGCCACAATGGCTTGCAACCCAGTGAAACAAGAACCACTACCCTAATTTAAACAACCCATTGCTTCCATTTCAACCCACATTCATGCCTTAATCACCCATTTCCTGTTCTGTATCACTTTTGCTCCTCTTTGACTTTTTGTTGACCAATATCAAAAATGTTGAAACTTGATTATAAGCTTACAAGAAGCTATTATAAGCTTATATAAGCTTATATGAGATTAACTTGAATGCTAAAAGTTTTAACAACTGAGTTTGAAATTTAAAATGTCAACAGTGGACATAAATGATGGATATTGAACATTAACTGAAATTGTCACTTGAATCAAGTTGAAATACACTGAGATACTTGAATTTAATACAAAGAAGTTTGAAATTACAACTAAGGACTAATTAAGAGATGGAAAAATACAATTCGACATTCATTGCTAAAAAACTTAAAACTAACTTCTTTCTTGTAGCTACTCTTGGCTTTTTATACATCCAAAGCTCCTTCTCTCACTTCTTCGACATATCCCAAGAACAATTGAGGCCCTTGATGGCTCAAACCAATCTTGGCCGCTTAAAGTATTTTGGCGCCAAAACCTTTTTAACAATGGGGATGATAGAAGTTAGGTAGAGG
This sequence comes from Chrysanthemum lavandulifolium, assembly GCA_022545495.1. Lineage (NCBI taxonomy): Eukaryota > Viridiplantae > Streptophyta > Magnoliopsida > Asterales > Asteraceae > Chrysanthemum > Chrysanthemum lavandulifolium. Next base: position 96,255,237 of record CM040239.1, read on the forward strand.
TGTATTAAATGCATCTTTGGATTGTTGTGTTTGGAGGGGGAAGTAGTGGTGATGATGGTTCGAGCGATGAATGGTTTGCAGTTGTGATGATGGAAATGGGTGGATTGGGTATCTCGTGAGGAGAGAGGAAAGCGATGGTCAAAATGGTTTGATCAGATTATTAATAACAGGGTCAAAAGGCAGGTCCAAAAGCATTGGCGTGGGGTCATTTGCATTTGACAAGGCCAAAGTGTGAAAGGGTTTAAAATTATCAAGGACTTATCTTGCCATTTCGAAAATACAAGGACTAGAACTGCCAATTCATCAAAGGTGTTTCAGGGGCTGAAATTTGACAAGTGTCAATATTACAAGGACCAAAGTTGACAATTTCACATTTTCCAGGACCATTTCGCCAATTTTGAAAGTCAAGGACCAATTTGTAATTTTCTCAAACTTTTCACATTTTCACCAAAGGACTAAATTTGACAACTTATGATTTTAAAAGGACCTTTGGTGACTTTTCTTTGAAATTTTGACTCGTGGACTAGTTTTGACAATTTTTGAAACTTGGGGATCAAACCGCAATTTTGCAAATTTGATATGTTTTCATCCGATTTTGATATTTTGCATTTAAAACACATAAAACACCGATTTGTAATATTTTGATCATTTTGATGTGTTTCGAGTGTTTTCGAGATGATTTTGCGCTTTATTTTGTACAAAATGATGAGTATTTAGACACTCATCACCCACATGCATGCCATGAAGTGAATGCCTTAGATACCTGAGATAAAACCTGCTAAAAGTGTCAACACAATGGTTGAGTGAGTTCATAGAGTTTGATTAACAAGTAAAGCTTTTAAAGAGCGTTAATGCAACAAAGGCAAAGTTTTGGTCATATAGAATAGTCCACAAAGCAAAGGCATGGCAAATCCACTCAGTTCCAAGTTCCGCCCATACAAAACTTGCAACCTGTGTGTTCACAACCCATTGCACAAAATATAGTGTGTCTAATAGTCGAGTATAAGTTGTCATAATAGTGCATAGTATAGCACCACGTATATAATAGTTCAGGGATGCTCCGAACAGGGGAGACTTTGCACTGCTCCAACAAGGGAGACTCCTTTGTCACTCGACCACCTAGGCGAGAATTATTGAGAACACTCCACCTTTAAGGCGAGAATTATTGAGAACACTCCACCGACAAGGCGAGAATTTATTGAGAACACTCCACCGACAAGGCGAGGATTTATAGTGATGCTCCGAACAAGGGAGACTTTATAGGGATGCTCCGAACAAGGGAGACTTTATAATGATGCTCCGATCATGGGAGACTTTAGGTCAAGGTCATAACACGACGGTTCAATAAGTTCAAACAAGTCATAAGTTTGTATTTAAGTTCAAGAGTTCCGTTCAAAAGTTTGTACTTAAGTTCAAAGATTTAAGTCGAGTTCAAAAGTTCGTAATACCAAAGAGCTCGAATAATATCCAAAGGTTCAAGATAGTCAAGCGCTCAAAATCACGCCAAACAAGTTTAAAATATATCAAAAGGGTCCTTTACAGTTAAAAGAGTTCAACTATATGTCAAAAAGTTCAAATCAAGTCCAAAGTCTTCAAATCTATGCCAATAGATTCCTATCAAATTAAAAGAGTTCCAATATACATGTCGAAGGGTTCAAAATCAAGGAAAGTGGTTCAAATAATAGCGTTCATATCATAGTGATCAATTTAGTTCGGGCATAATCTACTTACGCGCATACTGAGTGAAACAAAAGATATTTAACTTCATATAGATGTAAAGTAAAAGCAAGTAGTTGAGCATGTATCTCCCAAGAGTTTATAAAACAATTAAACGAGTAAAGTGGGCTACGAACTCACCTGTTGCAATAGTTATGATGACAAAGTGGATGCACGTAAATGAGACGCAACTCTAACCGCGACCTATTATGAATGATATGATCTAATATAAGTCATGAAACAATGTCGTGCATGCAAACTCATATGATATCCATACCACTTGTACATTTGAAAATAATGTTTATCGTCGAAATATATGTTTATGACCTCGTGTCAAGTTACCAAATACTTACGTCGAAATGATATCCTACGATAATCATTTAGTGATTTATTATGAATCTATAACTTTTCGTCGTAAAATAATGTCATTTGACAAGTCATGAGAGTGATTAAATGGCCTTGAAAAGCTAGTCGTAAAATGGTGCACATCGAGTGTTAGGAAACAAACTCAACGGTTTTGGGAAGCTTGTATCATTATCTCAAAGTTTTAGCATTTAAGTTTTCATCATAGAGGTCTCGATCATGGAGAAAAACATAGGTAAAGTATTACATCCATGTTAAAAACGACCCTCAACATGGTCCTTCGTGGCCGTAATATTTGTCTAATAGAAATATATTAGTTTTTCTTATATAATAAAGTTACGGCAACTTTGTTAAATCGCGTGTAATTTAATCGTTACAAGTCCGTTATCTACGTTTTATATGTCCTCGGAATCGTGATAATGTATACTAATATATTTTTGATAAGTCGACACATTTTATAACGCTTAAGACTCATTTTTGACTCGTAAAAGTCGAGATTACATGTGAATTTTCAAACAAATATTTTCGTCGTCAAACTTGAAAATAGCATAACTTCTTCGTTATAACTCCGTTTAACCCATTCAAGCAGCCACGTTTGCTTTTAAAGTATATTTTCGAATATCTAGCCCAAAATATTTTACAAACCGTCGGATTTTCCAGATTTTCAAAATAAGATCAGACCTTCAACTAAAGTTGTCGAAATGAGTTTTTCTCGCGCCAAACCTATTCTAACAAATTCAAAACAACTCAAGTTATTCTAATCCTACCATACACCTTCTTAGGGTGTCATGGGTTCCTAGATATCATTAAATATGATATGATACAAGGGATAATTTATAGGATGATGTAACTTAATTATAAGTAATAAAACATTGAAAGTGGTATAGACTCATATGTAACATGCATGTTTTCTTATAGGATCATAAAATAACCCATGAATGATCAAGAAAGATTAGTAAAATATATGAAAAACTTACTTGAATGATTATGTGCAAGAAAATGATGAAATCTTAATTAATCTTTAGGTTTTATTTCAAAACCTTGAAATAGATTACTAATAATACTTGATAATTACTTGGATCATGAAAATATTATGTTTCTCTTGTGTTCTTGGATTAGCCGACCATGGTGATGAGATGGAGAGGATTTTGAAGCCTTTCACCTTGAGAAAGTGTGTATGTATGTGTTTAGTAACAAAATATCTAATATATCTTGGATAGATGCAATCAAAACCAATTTGATCACTTAAGATGACAAGGGGTATAGGTGGCGGTTATGGGTTAAAATGGGTAAGGATTGAGTAGTTTTGTTAATTGAATGTATTATTTGATAAGTGTAGTGTATAATTTATAAGTATGAATAGGTATTAGTTGTAGCGTTAACCAAAAATAAATTTTACCGAACAAGATAAAATGTATTGAAGTCATAAAATTATTAAAATGCATTTCTTACATGAATTGAGTGAATTAAATATTTATCGAGTTGAATTTACAAAACCGTCAGAATATTTATACATAACAATTTATATACAAAATAAATTGAAAACATCGGTAAAATAATAATATAATTTTATAGTCTTAAATGAGTATAAAATATATTAGGAATATTTTGAAGTGGCGGATCAATATTCAAAATAAATGATTACGCGATAGCGTTTATTTAATAAGAAATTATGCGTTTAATGAAAATGCGAAACCACGCATGAACCAATATGATTATAATGATGCTAATGATATGTAGACTAAACCTAGTCTATATGAAATGTCCTTGATAAAATGTTCATGAATTCGCAGCTAAACCCATTAAGGTTACGCGAATTCGATACTCGTAAACCTAGTTTACGAAAAACAATGAAATAGTAAATGTCAGAAATAACCGGAAATTGAGAATTGTGACATTTGTGAATTTGATTCTTGTTCGGCTAGAATCAAGAAAGGTACGCATATTCTTCTTATGTTAATTAATTATTCGTTAATAAATCCTATACGCTTCCGCTTGAATACTTTGATGTTTTGTGGTTATTTATTTGAATGTCATGTTATATAATTCCAACAGGAGACACATCTTACATAGCAAATTTGCAAGACTCGATCTTTCCCAAAACCGAGTCATGAGTGTGTGTTTTTTATGTTTGAGTGTATGTTTTGGTGGGGTATATATGTGTTTAAGTGAGGTATCTTTTGTTAGTAGATTTGGTTGTCTTATTACACTAAGTTTGTGGTGAAGTTTGTTGTGAAGAGAGAAAGCTGATGTGACGGTATTGAATGCGGTCTTGATGTCTTCTTATTAAACACATTCTTAATATGCATTTTGATACCGCTAGAGAGGCCATGTAACAGTCCTTTGTTTACATTACGTACTATAACTTAATCTATCATACATAATTGAGTTAGCAACCTTAATCATCTCAGGCGGTCATAGTGACGGGACGAGGTTTTAAAAACTTGAGATGGCACGCGGCCTTTTAAGTGTTTATCCTGCAACCGAGGTGATTAAGAATACTATCGTCATTTGGCACCATATTTTATTTTGAATAGACTACCAATGGTTTTCAAACGCAAGAAAGGGCATGCGCGTTTTATGTGTCGCATACCTTACAATGATTTGGTCACTCAAGTGTTTCATCCATATTAGGTATGTTGTGTTACTATTTATGTATTCATATTCGAAATGTAAATTATAAGGTGACATGTATGTTTAAATATAGATGTATGAGGTTATAATTGTGTTGTTGTTAGCAAAACACTCTTAAATAAATCCATTAATTGAATTAAAATGGCATTTATGCAAGTGACTTCCTCGCTTACATGCATCCCTATTTATTTATTTATTTTTTTTATTATTATTTTTTTTTCTTCAAAAGACTTCTATATAATTTAAGTGAAAAAGCAACCACTAAACAATGTTGGGATTGAGACTCATTGAGAGTAGGATATGCACAATGGCGAACTAGTTCGTCGGTGCCACATCAACTTTCTCTCTCCGACGATCTGACGACGACCTAGTTGCCACAGTGGTGACCCGAGATTTTTTTTTTAATTACAAACGGATACCTCTTTTGGAATTTTGTGGCTTTGCCACTCGGTTGAGGAGGCAACCGAGTTCATCCTTTCTCTCCCCCCAACCGACGACAACCGACTCCCTCACAGTGGGAGAACCTTGCTCGACCGACTGCTTCAACCGACCATAACCTTGCCCATTGTGCATAGCCTTACAATTGTTGAGGATCTAACCTTACAGTTTTTGAGGATCTAATAGTATCAATGTATCATAGATATCTAATATCACATGTATATGTTTACTTGATATGAAGATAAATCCCACTTGTAAGATTGAAAACTAAGACATTAACGATTATTTAATTTAAAACTTGTTTCAATCACTTTATACATAACTATGTCTCTAAACAACCAGACATGATTGATTCCTGACATACTATTTAACATAAAAATAAAAAGTTAATGGTCATAATTTATTGCAAGCGTGCACCGTAACTTTGTTAATTATGCTAAAGATTACTCCAATATTATTACTCTATTAGATTAAATCTTTTCATTATTAAAACTAAGTAAATATTTCATAATAATATATGTGCAAGAACCGGTAGTAATTCTGCAACGTTTCTTGTATTTGATATCAGACATTGTTGTAAACTAGAGATGGCACGCGGCCCTTCAAGTATTTATCCTGCAACCGAGGCTAAGATGGAAAATCCTATCGTAAGTTGGCACAAGCTTTTTTATATTTTATTTGAAACAACAACGTTTCCATTCAATAGTAGAACTAGATTAATTACAAAACATTTTACACACCACAATTTTAACCTCGCCACTACTGAACACGGTAATCACGAGACGTGAGAATGTGGGATACATCTATTGCATTATTAAAATACTAATGTTTTTGCTTTATTTTTTTTACACAAGCAACGGAAGACATGCCAAGGGCGTACAACTTGTTGGGCCGGCTGAGAAATAAGCTTATAAAATTATCCTTACTATTGTTTGTATCTTTGCGTTCTCTCTCATGCCACAAGACTCTTTGGGATGTCTGTAGTATGCATGTGAAAGATGTAGGAATACAAGCTATGCACGCCCAACTATATATTGGGAATGAAAACACAGTAACTGCCGGAGGCAACACAAGCTTCCTTACTAGTTTTCGAATAAATGGTGACGTTAAGACATCATGGTTAGGGGATTTCACCCTGACTATTAAGGTTAACAAGTATTATTCTATTTGGGCCTCATCCTGTAGTGTCTTTCAAGCATCAGTAAATCAGCAACATATCGCAATGATGTTTGAGCCATCTCAAACGCACTTACCCGAAGAAAAAATGATGATTCTTCGTGAGATGTTGAAGGAAGGTAAATTATGGATAGAGGTTGCGGGGGTTTTTAATTGGCACATTGATAATGGAATTCTAGTTTTAAAACGTGCTACGGGGCATGCTAATTTAGAATGTGTCATGCCTTATAAATATGTGGATAACAATATTTATTCCGGAGTTTGCTATCGACCTTAGCTATGTGTCAATATTACAATATGTTTATTATGTTATTATCAACAGGGGAGAGCAATAAAATCTATAAGAAACCAAAAACCAAAAAACAAAAAAAAAAACCCTCGTAATCTACAAACCAAAACCCTTGTGAGCAGGAGAACGTCTATCTTTAATTAGAAGCAAACAAATGGCACGAAAGTAATAGAACGCCATATATGAGTCATGGCTTTCTGGGCTAACAACCTTAACGGGCTAAAAAAAAGGATAACAACAATGTCCCAACTTTAAATATTTTTTATTAACCGCCGACGTAACTCTTTAGCATAGATATAGAACTAGGACCTCCTTCATTTTGAAAACATCATTTGATTGTCACCATCATGTTTCATGAACCACAAGGTATCTTAAATGTGAACATGGATGACGAATCACACCGAATGATTGAGACATTTTATTTTATTGTGTTTGAACATATATACCATCACAGTTACACTTATATTTTCACCTTTATTCAAACACAATAAATTAAAGTCCTCTATCATTTTGTAAAATCTTCCAATCATATCCTTTTCAAAATACTAATACTAAACCAAAAGTTATTCACATTTTAATATTTGCTGATGCTCACTCATTACGTGGGTTAGTGATGACACATTCTTATTTAGAATGACACATTTGCCCCTAACATCTCCAATCCCCAAATATTGACAAAGTCGATAAAATGAATATTTTGACATGTTTGGCCATCTTTCTTTATTACTATTATTTTTTTTATTTTTTATTTTACTTTTATAATTTTATTTATATTATAAAGCTGTAAAACGAAAATTGTGAAAACAAAATATAAAGTTTTAATAAGTCAAAACTCTTAAATTGTCAAAAAGTATGAATAAAAATTGATAAAAAAACCGTGTAATACTGTAAACAAAAAGACAAAAAAGAGATGAGAGTTGTTGAAACTTTTTAGAAAACTGTTTTGTACTGTGTTACTAATAAGATATCCCTTCTCAAAATGCTGAAAATTAAAAAAAAAAAATTAAATGGCATATCGGTAAGAATAAGTGAATAACCAGAACATGACTACTGGATCAATCTTAAACATTACTAAAATCACTATATTGTCATTCTCACCGATACATACCATCTTGTATCTCAATTTTTTTTTGCTACAATACATATAACATTTGGTTAAATGTAATCTTTATCCAAACCATTCACCAACATATAACACAATACTAGCATGATCACATGAATCTCCCACATTGTTTGCACCAAGGTACATATTGTCTCGATCAAGAATTACACCATCATATCTATGGCTCCATGCTACAAAAGAAAACAAAAATCATGCACATTAAATTAGTTGTCATTCTTTATTGTTGAAAATAACAAGACCTAAACTATAAACAAAACAAAACGAAGAGTTTGTAGGTTCAAGTGTCCGAGACATGTAGAGATAAGAAACAAAACAAAAAGTATGAAACATTGTAAATACTTACCTCTATTTTTTCTTATTCGAAGAGACAAATATGTAATCATCTTCTGAAGATGAAGAAGCAACTTGTGTCTTTCTTACATTCCCTCCACCAAGTGTCATGTTGAGAATTTTCTCTCCTAATTCTTCAAATATCCTCTCTTTAACTTGACCTCTTCTTGGTGGAATCATGGCTTTCTCTACACTCTTTCCTTTGCCATCCATTTTCTACTACAAGATGATCAATTTTGGGAGTGAGCTAGCAATGTTCTACTTGTAGCTTAAAGGATTATTGTGTGTGTGTGTGTATTTTGAGAATAGAGATAATGGATAGATATATATAGACATGATCAAGATTTCACATCTTGAATAGTGTTGCTTGATATAAAGTGGGCCATGAATTTTTGATTTATGGGTCACACCAACTCGCACTTTGTTTATGGTGGGTACACATTGTAAGATTTTATTTGAAGTATTATATTTGTAGTTGAAATTTTGGAGAGTGTTAGAATAGTAGAATATGACCAACACACATTTTGTAACTTTGTATATGGTGGGTACATATTGTAAGATTTTATAATAGTAGTATTTGTAGTTGAATATTTTGAAGAGTGTTATAATAATATGACCAGCACACACTTTGTAAATTTGTAATGGTGGGTAGTGGGTACATATCGTAAGATTTTATAATAGTATTATAGTTATAGCTGAATATTTTGGAGAGTGTTATAATAGTAGAATAACATGTTATGAATTATTTGGGGCGTAAAAGAGTCGAGTCGAGTCGAGTAGTATCAAATTTGAGCTCGACTCGAATATTAAAATTTGAGATTGAAACTTTGATTCAAGTTTGGCCGAGCTTTATATTTCGGGCTCGAGCTTGACTTATCATATAAAACTCGACTCGATTATTTCTACATTTCATGCTTGAACCCGATAAATACTCGGCATATTAAGGTTAACTCGACTCAAATTGTATGAAAATTAAGTAAATTTATGTATATATAAGGGTTATAATCGAAACTTAATAAGGCTTGCGAGCTTCACGAGCCGAGTATTTTAGAGCTTGAGCTCAACTTGAAAATACAATCGAGTAGCTCGAACTCGAGCTCGACTCATTTAAATCGAGTCGATTTCGAATACTTTACGAGTCGATCTCGAATAAATCGCCGAGTTATCTCGTCTCGTTTACACCTTTGGTGATGATAGAATTAGAATTGTGAAAGAAAAAATAAAATGAGAAGGGCAAAAAATTAAAAATCACATATTTCAGATACAAGTACAAAAATAATACGCTCCTTCATAAAATTCTTTCTCTTGTTTAAAATATATGATTAAAAATTCTTTTTATTCTTTTCAATTTATTTTTTTATTTTTTTTTCCCTCATCGGATCTCTTCTTCTTCTGCTATAATAATAAAATTATTATATTTGTCGTTGAATATTTTGGAGAGTGTCACGTTCACAAGTAACGTGAAATAACTTTTGGAATTGAAATATTTAATAAATAATGGGCTGCATATATGTGAGTATACTTGACTTTGATTTTTACTAATTCTAAATGGTACCACGCTGGATTGTTGGTCATTGTGTTCAACAATGAAGTGTGAACACATTAAAAAAAATGCATTTTGTGTTCTTTGTCATAACTCATATAAGTCAGGTGGGGTTCTGCATGAATGCGTTTTTGTCATTGTGTGTTCGTTCGTACTGGGTCACCCCTTTTACTATGCCAAGTGTCTCTTTCTAATTTAATCTTTATTCCATACACTTTATGACGAAAAGAAAAAGCTTGGTGGGTTTAAAGTTTAACCAACGCCAAAAATAGGATCCACACACCGCCAAAAATACTTTATTTTATTTTTAATTATTTTTTTCGCTTTTATAATTTTAAATTTATTATAAAACTGTAAAACTAAAAATTATAAAAAATTTAAAGTTTAATAAGTCAAAAGTATTAAAATACAAAAATATGGAACAGAATACTACAAACCGGTCATTGTTCCATTAATAAAATGAATAAAACGTGTTTAAAAATGTGAAACATAAAAGTTAAAATAATCTAAAACAAAAATATGAAACAGAAAAGTATTATAAACTATCTTGTTTTGTTAATAAAGCGGATAATAAACGGCTCAAAAGAGTAGGTGGCGATGTTCAAACCATATTACCCAAAGAAAATTATGTTTCGTAACAAAATATGTTTTATTTTACTATTTTACTTGTTGTAACTAAGTGTCTTCTTTTTAAAAAGCACATGTGTCATGTTATTGGTTGAAACCGACTTAGTTCAGTAAAAACGAGCGAGAGAACCCACACGTTACTGCGAGAATACCGTGTTAATTTTTTTTTTAAGTTAGTCATTAAGGACTAAATGTGAAAAAGACCGATAACTCTAAGGAGTATTTTCAAAAATTATTTTTGAAAATAATATGTTTTTTTACGGAAAACGTCCTTAAAATTCTCGGACTGTTGCAAAGTTTAGTCCTTAGGGACTAACTTTGAAACCATTAGATAATTGCAGTGACTATTCTCGTAATTTCTTGGACCACTGTAGCTGCTACAATGCATTTTTCCTTTTAGTATATAAATATAATATATGATATATATATATATTTTTTTTCAACGACAAACTTTTTTCACACCTTATGTCACTTTTTTTATTTTTATTTTTTTAATTTTAGAACGATGATATTATAACAAAACAAAACAAAAAAAAACTGGCAAGGAGCTAGATTACAAAGAAATCAGACAAGGATTTTTAAGCCACTCATTCCAACCAAATGAGGCTTTACATCTAGACTTACACCAATAAAATGAACTAAAAACAACGTTGTCAAATATAATTGCCTTCATGGGAATATTGTCATAAAAAATGATCTAGTTTCGATAGGACCATATGTGCCACCAAAGCGAATACGAGACACCTTCGAACATTTGCTTGATCTTCGACTCCATGCGACATGAAATTAACCAAGTTTTCCTCTCTCCATACGAATTAACTTCAACATAGTTAATGTTCCACCAGCTAGCTATCTTACATCCAATTTCTCGAATCAAATAGCATTTAAAAAATAAGTGTTCCGGGGACTCAACACCATTCTCACAAATGAGGCAAGAAATGGATTAAATATCAATACCTCTCTGAGAAATATGAAATCGTGTAGGAAGAGCATCGTTCCTTATTTTCCAAGCAAGGATGTTCACTAATAGGGACACATTTAACCCACCTTGTAGCATCTTTGACAATTGGAAAACGTATCTCGTCGATTTTCTTACGAACAGAAGCCACCGAAAACTCACCCGAACTCTCCAAATTCCAAATCCACCTATCAGCCGAAAACACAAGATTGATCGATCTCACAACCTCTCATAATCTAATCTAGCCGCACCGCCGACACCCCACGGTTTTACGCGAAAAGAATTTTCCGTGTTGTTGTCATTCAACTTTGCACTTACGTAAATCTCCTTGCAATTTTGAGAGCAAACAAAGTAGGGCATAGGTCTTTAATGATTCCACCAAGATACCAACGATCCGTCAAAGCTTGGGCGTGTCCCCATTGCCCAACTTAAGGTTCATAAAATAAAAAATGTTCATACCTTTATTTTTCAGAATCCGAACTTCGTTCACAATGGATAGCCAGCACGAGCGCCCTACTGCGTAACACCTCTATTCCACTTTATCGTAGTCCCCATGAATAACTTCAGTGAAGATTGAACTCATAACCTCTAGGTTGATATGCAACTCACATACTAGTAAACCAAAGGTATTGGATAAAAAACATATATGATAAATTATTATGATATTGAAACATAAGCGAACCTATAAATGTTTTTGAACATAAATATAAATGAAAGGATGAGCCTTATTGATGATTGTTCATTTAATAAAACGACAATAAAAGAAATCATGTTCATCTGGTAAAAAAATAAACGAACATTTATGAAACGACTCATAAATTGTTCATCGAATGTGCGGTTCATTTATAACTCTATACGATAAGTGAAATTTATGGAGACATTTCAAGTTATAACCTGTATGATATCAATTTTGTTACATGACTAAACAAGTATATGCCTGTTAGTAATCCTTTTATCCGTAAACTTATATATCATCTGTTATTGTGATAATGAATTGTATTTTAAACATTGCTTAGGCTGCGTTTAATAAAGTTAAAGCGAACACAAGCGATTTTCAAACCAAAAAGTCTAAATTTAAATATTCTATTTGATGTTCTGGTAGTTTTGTTGTCATGACTCATGAGAGATTCCTTTTCAACATCATAGGAAAAGTTTTATATACTTTTTCTTATTTTAAGATGAATAATTAACGTAAGAAATTAATCTTCTTTTTTTGTTTTCTAACACACGTGCAGTGCATATACGTAAGACACAAAAGACGGTGGGACCCACGAAAAAGAACGTCCGGACCCGCAAAAAATACACTTTTCAAGTATGCATGTGAAAGTGTTAGGTCACTAAGTTTACAACACAAGCATCAATAGAAAGAGTAGAGAGGAGAAAGAGATCGGATGAACAACTATCAAACACACATACACGTAAATATGAAGAAGAGTTAGGCGTAGAGTATGTGAAAGAGATAAATTGAACAACCAACCTTCTAAGGAAGGTTTACATGTGTTTATATAGGGGAAGGAACTAGGGCAACATCCAAGTTCTCTTCCTTTCCTATATGGGTTTGGGCCTAGGCTTATGTGTTGGTTTTATGGACAATAAATTAATAGACGTGAGTTAGGATCGAACTCGAGACTATGGGATTGCACACTTTACGTATGAGAATTTAAAGTTAATAATTAAATATAAATGTTATATTTATTTATTAAACGAAATAACTAACGGACGTTATGTAATTAATGTAATGGATTAACGGTCGTTAAATGTTTATGGAAAAGGACTAAATTGCAAAAGTTGGGAAGGTTAGGAATCCCTTTGGGAATCCTACACCGATCGGCCTAGGGACACAAAACAAGGAAAGAAAACCAACTTGTTCACCAACTTTGCTTGGGTATATAAACAAGGCTTGGGGTTTTATTTTTCCATCTCGCGCTTCATAAGCTAAACCCTAAAACAGCTTTTGTGTGTGTTTCTTTGATCCAAACCGATCGTACACCACCTCTTGGTGTCGATCCACTCTTTTCCTATAAACCAAGTTATTTGTTTTATAAAACTAGCATTACTTTAATTCGGTTTAATGCGTGTGTACAAGAACATAGTAATAACATACTTTTGTTATTATCTTGGATTGAATTACAAAGCGGTGAGGGTAATTCATATAATCCTATAAACCCTAATTAGGGTTCATCCTAATTGCTAGTTTGTGGATTTGATTCTTGTTCGGCTAGAATCAAGAAAGCACGATACTTTATTCTTTAGTTAATTAATTATTCATTATATGTTCTATACGCTTCCGTACTTACTTTGATGTTTATTGTTTATATTTATGATTAGTCATGTTATATAATTCCAACATTATGGGCCTTCTACATAAGCCTATGCTAATAACAAACATAAAGGCCATAATTAAGCTAACTATTACATATGAATCACTAACACCTGAATTAGGTTTAGGAGTGATTCCAACAATCTCCCCCTAATTGTTGGTGATGAATGAATGTAAACGGTGAAGGTGCATATGTAATAGTAGCTTTGACGTCTTCTGACATTCTTCTTTCTTGTGAGAAGAATTGCCTTGATTTGAACAATCTCCCAGGTGTAGAGAAATTGTTTTCTTTAAACAGTTCGCTTTGACATCATCTTAATCTTTGTTCTTTGATCATTGTTCTTTGTTATGGTAGTGATAGTATGTTGTTGTTATCCGCATCAAGTCCGCCTCGTGTCCGCCTTGTTGCTTGATGTCTCCACGTCATTCTTCAACATGCTCACACGCTTTCTTTGACGTTGGATTTGATCGATGAAGTTCTTTAAGTCTTTAAACTTTGTAGATTCTTTGACTTGACGAAGAATCATTCGACTTTGTGTTGCCTTTATATAAAACTTCCATTAGTGATGAAGTTGGCATGAGCATGTGAAGAGTCTACACGATCGGTCCGCTCCGAGCTTCCATAAGAAGAAAACATAAGAAAGGTTAGTAATAAGCGGATTCCGCACTTACAAGTTTGAACTTGAGAGTGTTAACAACATAGTGTGAAAACACACTCTAATTCTCACAAAAGCCGTTCTGAATGGAGTCCCACAAGTGAGATAACGCGATGTACCAAAGTACACCTACTGGTTCAGATAAGTCGAGGTACACCAAGCATCACCTCACGATCGTAGACCGTTTGAGACACACTAAGCGTAATCCACGGGAGTTACCGAAGTGACCGTCGAGGTTGTTTGATGTTGACCACGGCGGAGTTTCCATTCAATCACCGAGGATCACGGTTGTGAACCTCTCATAAATGTTCTCGACAGTTGCTAAGATCCATGAAGGACTCGATAACGTACCACCGATGTTCTTATTGTTGAACATCAAGTGATGAAATGTCAAGTGTACCTAAGAGATCTTTTGATGAATCTCGTGGCTCTAGACTCAATAGTGCGTTTTGGTTTTCTGAGGCGGAGACTAGGGAGAGGTCTCCTTCTTCAATACCGACTATCTCAAGAGAAAGTCGATAGATTATGTAGGGTTCCTGTGAGAATGAAACAAGCTTCATTGAGAGAAACTTGAGTGGCTAAGAAGTTTAGTGCATGCGCCACCGGGTCCATGACGACTTTTAATCTTCAATAGCGGCGTCATCAAGTGACAACCAGTAGCATATGAATTGAACCGGTGTCTACCCTAAGTTGAATAACTGAGGGCTATTTCTTTTCACCCTTTTCTTTGCATTTCTTTTGATTCTTCAACTCCTTCTTTCTCCGATTCTCATTTTATCCTTTTACAATCATACCTAAGGACTTCTAATTCTAACTATTGGTATTGTCCTTGGGTAGATCCTCCTACTCTGGCGGATCATAGGACGGTTATTCCTAACCTTAATCACCTTATAACTCCATTGCCATAAAACCATTTTCATGAAAATCTCTCAAAGTGTTTGTGAATGAAAACATGTTTGAACACTTTAAGAGTTTTAGATTTTCGAAATACTCCCCCCTCCACATGTGCTTAAGAGTTTTTACGGAAATCGCACGGTGAGAAAAGAGTTCGCACTTTTTGAATTGATCGACTCAAGATAGACAATCTCCGCGAGACACGATTCGTTGAATAGTTAAAGAGTTGCATTGTCGACTTTTGGGTGACAACTAGCTCTAATAACTATCTTGAAGGTGTGAACAATCCTCGAAAGGTTGTCAAACCCGTCAAAGTTCATGTCTACCAAGAGTTTCTCGAATGGTACATTCTACTTGGACAAGTCCTTTGCGAGACACGTTTACATCACTAGCGAACTAGCTTGAAATTATTACCCGTCCCGGACAAGTCTTTTCGAGTTACTAACGTTTAAGCTCTCGTCAATTCGTTGGTTAAGTCTGTAGCACAAAGATTCATTTGCAGTTTCACAACATATTTCTTATCACATAATTTTCTTATCACATAATTTTCACCATGCTTTTCTTCTTGTGGTTGTTTAAGTTGTTGTTGTGGTTGCTTCATTTCAACAGTAGTAGTGACAGTGACACCCTGATCCTTACCGGGTTGATTAACCGGATCGGATGGGGTAAGAGATGTTTGCAATGGATCTTCCATAAGTGGAGGACTACTACTTGACCTCCCGCCCCACCGGGTTGATTAACCGGAAAGGTTGAGGCATGGTATTCCATCCTTTTACGCTTTAATGACTTATGAAATTGTATTTCCTCATCCATTGAATCATACTTATCATCATTATGACTTTGTGAGCATGAATTTGAATGGATGTTGCGATGGATGTCACTGACAATTCGCAAGATGATTATGAGCATATGAAGTTGTTGAAGATGACACGAGATTGTTCATGCCAATTGTTTTGTCGTATCCAATGGGAATGTGTTTGCCATCGAGAGCTCAATTTGGGGCATTGATGTTTGCTTGAATTGCGCCATTTTGTGATCCGAAGACATTAGACAAAAGACGGATATATGGAAACACAATGTGTTTGTTTTAGTCGATTTATTATCTAATTCCTTATTTGATGGTAACATGTTTATGTTAGTTACAAGTCCTAAGTCACATTTGTCCAATTGTATGAAGTTGATGTGAAAAGTTAAGTGAACGTGTTAATTTTGAAATTTCAAAGTCCAATATTTCACTTAACACACAACATATTAAATTTTTTAAGCTTATACGAAACATCAGGTATTTGTGACTTATGCGTAACATTTAACAAGTAACATATGCGTAATAGGCCAAAATGTAGTGAACAGTGGGTTATGAGTAACAAGGATCCTTATGCGTAAGAAAGGAGCTTATGCGTAGGAGTAAGCTAAAGCGTAAGACCAGCGTAAGAGTTTCTTACGCGTAAGACAAGTTCAAAGGCTTTAGGCTTACGCGTAGGAATAAGCAAGATGTTACGCATAAAGTTTACTCGCAAGAGTAAAGCTTATGCGTAGCAAGCCTTGTTTACGAATATCTTTCCAAGATACGCGTTATCCACTGTAGACGTCTTATGCATAAGAGTTACGCGTAAGATTTCTCTTAGGTGTTACCTTTACGCATAAAAGTATTCTTTAAGCGTAACGGTTTGAACACCTGAAGATTCAGACATTACGAATAATTAACCTGTTAACTTATAAACATGAAAACTTGATTGCAGTTATTTCCAAACATCTTTTAGATCACAAAACAAGCATAAGAACATATCAGAGACACACAGAAAGACTTAGGCGTAAAATTACTTAAACCCTAAACCCTTAATCTACGTGTAAGGGATATAGCTACACAAATCAAACAAGAATGTTTTCGAGTGTCCTAGATGTCATATGAGTGCAATGGAACAAGATTTAACACATTTCCACCACGTAATCAAGATTTATGGAGATGAACCTAAAAACCTAAAACTAAAATTCATACAGTTTAGATGTTTACGGGCTAATTTAAAGGTTCAAATCATGCATATATACTTATTTTAACACATTCTTGACCACCTAATAACATATCACAGAATAGAAAAACCCTAGATGAGCGCAAGAACCCTAGAATTCAAATTAATGAAATTTAAGATTCATGATGGATTTGGACGATTGAAACAAGTTTAATAGACACAAAGAAAGGTTTTAACATAACTCATTTCGATCCAAACACTTTTATTCATAAACACCCAGTTCGTTCGAGTGAACAATTTTCCAAAATCAGTTTAAAGAGTTTTAACCGTTGGATTTGAAATAATTTTAGAAATCCTTGTTTATCATCTTGATTAAAACAGTTTAGAACTTATAGATTATGAAAACTTGAACTAATTTAGAAGATTAGATTTGGGACGTTTGATCTTGGTTGTTTTAGGAGTAAATGATTTTGTTAACATTAATTTGCCAAGTTGACACATTCGGTCCCTCAACCTTAAAGAGGTTCCAACAAGATCCTTTAACTCCGCTTAGGTTAGACAAAACACATGTAAGGCAAGAAACTTAACGATACTCCCCTCGACTTTTGAAATAATGAATTTTGAAGACATTTGAGTCAGGAGAGTATTTGACAAGAAACGTATCCACCATTTTGGAAGAAACAACATATTTTTGAAAACATGGAAGTACAAGGTTTTATGGCGAAAATATTTACTTTCCCCTCAACACTTGTTCGGAAAATAGAGAAAGATTTGATAGAACAAAGTGTTGATCAAGATTTGTACTTGCGATGTTTGAAAGAATTTAGATAGAAGAATATTTTTGAATTTTATCGATTTTATATTTTGTATTTTGTTTTTGAAAAATATTTACAAAAGAGATTTTTGGTGTTTGGTGGTTTTAAGATCGTTTTAAGAGTTCATCGAGTTCTCTTGAGTCAAACACCGTGATACCATTCACTGTGGACCAACTCATTAAACCTAGCGGGAGGCAAGGCTTTGGTGAGTAGATCATGCCAATTGGTATTCAGCCATGAGTATAATTCAAGCTGCACTGTTCCACGTGGTCCTTGATGAAATGATAACGAAGATCGATGTGCTTTGATTTTGAGTGTTGAATCGAGTTGCGAGATCGCAATAGCACTCCGATTGTCGCAGATACATCGGATTCTATCAAATCGTAACCATAGTCTTTGAGTTGTGTTCTCATCCAAATGACTTGAGCACGCGGCGACATGGCTACATATTCTCGCTTCGGTTGATGACAAAGAATGTACAATCCTCGCTTCTTGATTGCCATGGGACCGGTTTATCACCAAGAAATTGTAATGCTCTGAAGTACTTTTAGTGAATCTAAGCATCCTGCGTGGTCGGCGTCAAAAGCGATTAGTTCAAAACCGAGAATCCCCGGATACGGATCCCCAAATTAATGGTTCCCGATGTATCAAGGATTCTTTTAGCCTCGAGAGTGGGTTTGATTGGTCTTGATCGATAGCGGGAGCAAAGATATCGGCAAATACAATGTTAGGTCGATGGTCGTTAGATACATGAGAGACCCAATAATACTACGGTATTTGGTAGGGTCCACCAATTTCCCATGTAAATCGACATCTAGCTTGGTATGAGCCATTGGTGTGGCATAGGTGTCACGATTTTGCATTCCAATTTGTTGAACAATTCAAGGGCATATTTGGGTGACTTAAGAAAATACCACGGGGTGATTGATGAACTTGCATTCCTAGAAAGAATGTGAGTTCACCCATCATTGACATTTCAAAATGGTTTGTCATTAATTTTGCAAAAGCATTTGAGTATTTTAAATGTGTTGACCCAAAAATGATGTCATCCACATAGATTTGAACGATTAAGATGTGAGCCTTGTGATATTGTATGAAAAGTGTAGGATCGATCGAACCTTTGGTGAATTTATTGGCAATGAGGAAGGATGATAACTTATTATACCACGCTTGGGAGCTTGTTTGAGACCATATAGAGCTTTGTTCGGTTTGTAGACATGGTTCGGGAACTCGGGATCAGCGAATCCTTACGGTTGGTTGACATAAACCGTTT
The DNA here is from genome assembly GCA_022545495.1 of Chrysanthemum lavandulifolium. Classification (NCBI taxonomy): domain Eukaryota; kingdom Viridiplantae; phylum Streptophyta; class Magnoliopsida; order Asterales; family Asteraceae; genus Chrysanthemum; species Chrysanthemum lavandulifolium. The sequence goes on from CM040239.1 coordinate 96,274,359, forward strand.
CTTTATGTTGCCCATTCGAAAAGCAGTTTTGGCGTCCATCGAAGACCGTTATATTCATATGAGCATGACGAGAAATATCCGAACGACCTCAAGGCGAGCAAGCGAGCAAATGATTCTTCAAAGTCAATACCTCTTCACGCCGATAACCCTTAGCCACCGATCGTGACTTGTTTACGATTACATTCCTTGACGTCAATTTGTTTTTCCAAATCCATTTGAGACCAATGACGTAGACCCTGTTGGTCTTTGACCAGTTCCCATACTTCAAGGCGTTTGAATTGGTTGAGTTCTTCTTGCATGGATTCAATCCGGTGTCCTTTGTCATTGCGTCTTTAATGTTTTTAGGCTCAGTTGGCGGACGGTGAGTGCATAAATGCAATGTTCACCATCGGTGTGAAGGCGTTGTCTCGTAACGGTTGGTTGATTTGGGTTGCCAATAATATTTTTCGGATGATGGTCTTTTGTCCATCGATGTGTAGAGGTTGATGTTGGTATACATTGTGCGATTACGAGGATTCAAATGGTTTGTTGATGATTCCGCGACATCGGTGCGCAGTTTCATTGGCAAACGGGTTAAAAACGCATTTGGATCAAAATCTGCGGGTTGGGTACTTCATTAAGAACATCATCATTGGTTCATCATTGTTGGAAGCGGTTTGTTCAAGCTGTTGTGGTGGAGTCGGCGGTGGTGCTTCTTCAACCGTAGTTGTTGTTGTAGGTGTATCGGTATAAGAGTAGTATCGGTTTGAGCGGTGAAACATCGGATACACGGAGCACGTTCATCAATATCGTCACGGAATAGAGGAGCAAATAGTCTTTCCATTTGTTGTGAGTGGTCGAGGATTTGTTCGGTGATGATGGGGTTTGAGGAAGTTTAAGCGGTTGTGACGGGTTCCAAGTCATATACTCGAAGCCATTTCGAGTAAGTTCATCAAAATGAGCATGAATCGTTTCCATAACCTCCTTTGTTCGACGATTCAGTTGAAACCTTTAAATTATCACAATATCGATAAAGACTCCAATGTCGACTTTGGCTTTGAGCTTTCCAAAGTCATCACGATCATTATTCGGATAGCAAAGAGATCGAATACATGAAAGTGTTTGAGATTCGGTTTTGTTGTGGACAAGCTCGAAAGGTGTTTTGTTGTGGCGTTTGTAATCATAGAACGGTTTGAGTATAGCATGCGATGATACGACACGCCACAAGTAATCTGGAAGTTTAGCATTGATTAACATTGTTCTTGCAGCTTCCGCTAACGTTCGGTTTCGTCTTTCAACAACTCCGTTTTGTTACGGTGTACGTGCAATAGATGTCGATGCTCGATTCCCACTTTCTCATAAAATTCACGAAGAGTTTGGTTAACAAATTCGGTTCCTTTATGCATTCGATTTGGCGGATGGTGTTCCGGAGTGAACTTGAATTTTCGTGAGAAAGGTGATGATCATTTGTGGAGCTTGGTCTTTGCTTGAAGAAAGTAGACCCAAGTCCATCGTGAATAGTCATCAACAATTACTAAGATGTAGCGTTTGCCATTGATCGTTTGCAGCGCAGATCGGGCCACACAAATCCATGTGAAGAAGATGAAGCACATCTTTGAGTCGTGTTCCACCTTTGAAGGAAAATGAGCACGGTGCTTTTCCCTTGTTCACGGTGAGCAAAGGTGATCTTTAGAATCTAGGAATCATGGGAGACCTTGACAAGTTTGTGTCGAGCAAGGTTGGTGATGGTTTAAAAGTTTAGATGGGAGAGACAGCGGTGCCATAGCCGAGATTTTGTTGATGTAGCCTTTGAGAGTAGACAAATGGGAGATGAAGCGATCATGTCTTGCATGGAGATAGTGTAGAGGCGGATGAGCGTTGGCGGACATAAGATCATTTCCTTGTAGATCACGAATGAAACAAGTTTTCTCCCAAAAGCAACTTCCAAATCTCCATCACGTAATTGACCAACAGAAAGAGATTGCACCGAGGCCTTCCACATAATAAACCCCGCTAATTTCAATATTGCCATTGATATAATCTCAAGTAGCCCATGATAGTTGCGAAGTGATCATTCTCGAATCGGCGATGCCAATGAACTTTGCAATAAAGTTTGATAACAGTTTAAGATTGCACATCATGTCGGGAACATCCGCTATCAACAATCAAAGGATGATCTGTATCACTGCATTGCATCTACATGACGCGGATGGAATAGAAGTAGATGTGGAACCAGTGTTAGAGGTTAGAGCGATTATAGTCGAAATACACATTAATGATTTTAGGCATCCATTTAAATCCTAGTGTATTATGTAACCATTTACGCCATCTCCAACTAGTCTTAGCTTTAGTTTTAGTGAATGCACTAGGTGGTACTACTGGTCTTTGGAGGTGATCTTTGGAACTACGAGGGACATCAATGCGGTTCTTAGAATCTAAAGAGGCGGTCTACCAAGCACGGACTTAGAATGATTAATGGGCCTAGGGTATTCGATTCTTAGGATTCCTTAAGCGAGATAATAGTTTTAGCAACACATTTGTCATGACAATCGAAATTCATATTTTTACGGAAAATAACACAAGATGCATCGGGCCGAATATCAAAAGTACTTAAAGGTTGACATTAGTTACATCACTTTTCTATTACATTTGTGCGACGCAATATCTAAAGTAGAACAGCGTGAGTCTTATTCATAGTCCTAGGGTGTTCTTCTACTTGACATTCCTTATTGATCTTTTCTTAGGTCGCATGACTTCTATTCTTGATGTAGTGCTCTGAGGCATGAAGTGCGGACGTTTGGAAAAGAAGCGATTATTCTGTTGCGATGGGGAAGCACATTAGTATCTTGTGATTTGACGGTAGGATTCTAAGGTCGCGATTACTAAGTGTTCTTGGTGCTATTCTCTTAATCACGGTGGCGGAAGTAGTTCATACTTTCCTAACATTTCTCTTAACTTAAAGATAGTGTGCACCAATTCTTGATTTTCGAGCGAAGATTTCCAGAAAAATTCATGACTTCCTTAGTGTGTGCAAGAAAATGATCAAGCTCGTTTGATGCTTCATCACGAGTCTTTTAAGTAAATCAAATATGACACCATATTCTGTTTAACTTTTACAATTTCTTGTTCATATTTTGAGATTTGACATTTCAAAGACACGTTTTGATCGTCGGTTGCTCAAATTTTGGATTAAATGTTTTGGATTGCAAGCGGTTGATTTTGTTTTGCAAAGCAAGTTCACGATTGTGACAATCTTTTGACACCATTGAAGGCGACGTTTGCATTTGAAATCTCGTTAATCAATCGTTCATTTTCGACTTCTAAAGACTCGATCGATGCACATTATCGGAATTCTCACAGTTACCACAGAATCAACGATGTCGTGAGAGATATAATCGGATGCATATGACAAAGAATTCAATAACACGACATTATGGACATCGGACAAATAACATCTTCAAGAGTCGATCAACATCTTTTCTCAACATTTTCTTTTTACGTTTAGTATTAGAAATAGATGTTTCTGTTTTCTCGAAATGACCTTCATCAATCAAGTTCCTTATGAAAGTCCGTTCCCAAGACAATGCTGCTGATGTTTCAAATTTTTAACATTTGGTAAAGATTTTTCCGAAAATTGTCTCTTTGTTCTCGTGCGAGGCGATTGAAAATGTTGAACTTTGATTTGAATGATATTCTATCTCATGTTGTAAAAGTTTGAGGTCATCCATGAAAAGGTCAAAATAGCTAAAATTTTGCGCTTTTCGGTTTTGAATTACTTCACCGATGGAAGGTAAAGGACCATAAATTTGTGCATAATCGGTTGGGGATTAACATTAGAAGACTCGAGCGTTTTATAATAATCCTTGGTGTGTTAGAAGAATCCGTTGGTGTGTGAAAGTGACCGCTTTTGAATAGTTAAAGGTTTGTTGTAAACAACGGTTTCTAATTTTGATCGACTCTAAATGTACGCATCTAATTCCTCTTGACGATGATATTCAACAACTTTTCATAATGAATCATCAATTTTATATTACTTTGGAAACTTGATTTGGTTTGAATGCTTTTGTTGGAAGCTTAGGTTTATGTCGGCAAGATTCGGTCCATATCCATGTGGATTGGGTTTTAAAGTAAACTTTTGAATAAATTGTGGTGACTACCATGTTTGTAAACAACATTTTAAACTCTTTAAGTTAGTTTTGCAAGCGATAATTTCTTCCGGATGATCATCTATTTGTTTTGTTGAATGTTTTTGTCTGAGAAGCTGTTTTGACAAGTTAACAACTCGACCTTAGCTTTTGATTTTCGAAGGTGAGGCGTTAATTTGCTTTTTATGTTCATGTTTGAGTTGTTCTATTTCGGACAACAAAGCATTCTTGAGCGGCTAGATCACGCATCTGTCGCTCTAAATATTTTCGTTTTGATGAGATTTGTAAGCGGCTTCAAAACCTTTTTCACGTTTTCTTGAGTTTTGAAAAGTTGAGTTGCATTTTAAGCGTTCAAAATCCTTGGTTAACAGTGCATTTTACTTTTTAAGTCACGATTCTTGCCGACATTCTTCCACTATGGATTGTTGTTTTTAAACAGCAGATCAACATCTGGGCGAGGCAAAAGTTGGTGTGTTCAGCGTGAGTCACAACATGATCATTATTTAGATCCTCAAGTATAACCCGAGTCAATTTGATTATCGAGGAAACCATAAGTTCATCTTGATCGTCAAATGTAACTACTGAGTGCAGTTAATCGTCGGAATGAGATGTGGACGACTCATTTTGAACATTACGAGCCTGCTTAGGATTCGAGATGTTGGCGAGATATTAGATCATAGATAAATATGGTTTGTTCGAATACGAGACAAGCCATCGATGTCATCTATGGGGCTGTGTCACTCATATGTAACTCATGCATATTAGCCATCAACATAATAATTTGCATTGGCTGCAAGTCCTCCGTATCATCATACGAGTGCATACGCCATAAAACTACATTCTTTATGCATGAGAGTTCCACCGACTTCATCCTTAAGAGCCAAAAGTAAAGCCTCCTTGTGATAAGCACGCCCCTAGTCCTCGGCTTTGGGCGTGCATTAGCCAGTGTCCTTCTCATTGCGGTTGTAGCATCGAAGACCATTCAACCCATTATGAGCATTTCCGTGTTCCACCACTTGAGCTCTGTTGTTATTCCTACCCATAGCATTAAACCGCCGACCACGCCCATCGCGACCATAACCACGATTGAACTTCAACTCGTCCATTGTTCATATGACTGATTCCTTGTGTTTGATGAGGAGCGAATCGATTGTTGGATTTGTTTGTATAACGGCCAAAAGCATTAGCAATCATAACAAATCCTTGTTGCAATGCTTGAATGGATCAGTTCCTCATTAGCTTGACTATAAAGTGCACGATCATTGTTGTTGTTATAAGGAACCAATTGAGTTTGTTGAGATTCTTTGTGATTGATCATGTGGTGTGATTGTGGCGATTGGTTGAGTTGCTTGTTGAGGAGGATAAGCTGTTTTGAGCATACAAGGCAAGTTGTTGATTTTAGGATGTGAAGGTGAAGCAATTTGAGCACGGAGAATCCTTTCCTTATCAACTTCCTTTTGATGAGGCTTCAAGTGTCGTACAACAATCCGTATGAAAAATGATGCATTCTTGGCAGCGGAGAAAAATGACATACTTTTTCCATTCGGGACCAAGACTACTCGAGGAACTTAGTATTAGCGCAATTCTTGGCATGATGATGTTGTGTTTATCCAAATCATTTATGATGTCGAGAATCGATGATGATAAGACTCTAGTGTCTCTTGAGGTTCAATCATGAAGTGTTCATAAGCCAAGTAAATTTTGGATTCCATATCCTCTGATTGAGTCGAGATCCTTCCATAAGAAGATGAATATGTTCCGCATTGCCTTTGCAGATCTTTTGAGCATCAACACTTGAAGAATTGGGTTTGGTAATCCTAAAAGGATATATTGCATTGCAAGCTCATCGACTTCATAGTGTAGAAGTTCTGCTGCGTTACGTGCCTAGCGATGGCAATGTTTGATTGTTCATCTCTTGGTGGATTAGCATTTCGATCTCTGGGTACAATAATGATGAGGCATCGAAATGGACCTTCAAGATAACCTTCTTTAAGAAATTTCCATGTGGCTTCTTGGATCACAAAACCTAAAGAACCTAATCACCCATTGATCGTAGTTTCTGAAGTGAGCATTGGAGGTCTATCAGTGATCCGACCTCATGAATTGATTGTTGGCGCTTAAAGCTTCACATCTTTGCAAACTAAGTGGGTTCCTTCATAGTGTTCCTTGATGGATGTTGATTGAAATCGTTTGTGTAGGGTTGAACTTGAAGACTTGGTGGTGGTTGAACCATTTGAGGTTGTGGAATTGCGGCAAGTTGTGGAGTATGTTGTTGATTAAATTGTTGTTGATAAATTGTTTGTTGTTGATTCCATTGTTGATGTTGTGGACTTAGTTGTTGTTGTCGTTGAGTATAAGTGTAAGGGAAATAGTTAGAGTATGGTGGTTGTGACATGTTGAAAAACTTGTGTTGTTAAATGGATCTTTGTAGTCGAATGAACCTTTGTTGATGAAGTATCCTTATGCGTAGAAATCACAATAAAGCCAAGTAGCACTTATGCGTAAAAACACCAAAGTTACGCGTAATAACGAGAAGTTCTGCGTGGGTTTAGCTTCTGCGTAAGTAAGGAAAAACACTAAAGTTATCGTAAGCGATGAAGTTGGCGTGAAAATTTAGGCGTGGGATTACCTTGTCGTAAGACAAAGCTTAGGCGTAAGATAGATCTTATCGTAAGAGGTTTCGCATAAGCTTAAGCTTATCGTAAGTTTAGGGTTTTAGCCCAGTGATCTTTACACTATCACGGTGCAAAAGATATCCCAGTCGACGTATTTTAGGCTTATCCAAGCAAGAAAACACGGGTAAACCACAGGCTGAAGATCTAACCAAGAACCAAGTTCAGCGTAGTTTTAGGGTTTTGCTACTGGCGTAGACTTACTCGTAAAAATGATTGTTGCCCAAAGATGTTTCTAAACCGATTTTTGTGATGAAATAGCTTCAATATCACCAAGATAACACAAAAGTGTAAAACTTGATGATCAAAGTGTCTAAAAGCGATTCTGGCGTAGGAAAGGCATCACGTAAAAACCAAGTTCAAAAACAATGATCCATACGTAAAGGTTGAAGCGTTTTGCCAAAAGCAGTTATTTTAACACCTTAAAACATTGAAAGTACAAGAATCTTGGATTGAAAGTGTAAAAATGTGTTTTTAAGCGAACCAAAGTATCACTCGTATGCTTTACGCGTGGGACCAAAACCTACTTCAAAAACAATACGATTCACCCAACTAGTAGGCGATTGATACCCTTTGTTAGGTCACTAAGTTTACAACCTGACATCAATAGAAAGAGTAGAGAGGAGAAGAGATCGGATGAACAACTATCAGAACACATCTACACGTAAATATGAAGAAGAGTTAGCGTAGAGTATGTGAAGAGATAAATTGAACAACCAACCTTAAGGAAGGTTTACATGTTTTATATAGGGGAAGGAACTAGGGCAACATCGAGTTCCCTTCCTTTCCTATATGGGCTTGGGCCTAGGCTTATGGGCCTTCTACATAAGCCTAAGCTAATAACAAACATAAAGGCCATAATTAAGCTAACTATTACATATGAATCACTAACACTTGAATTAGGTTTAGGAGTGATTCCAACAGAAAGATGTAGGAATACAATCTATGCACGCCCAACTATATATTGGGAATGAAAATACACTAACTCCTCGAGGCAACACAAGCTTCCTTACTAGTTTCGAATAAATGGTGGCGTTAAGACATCACGGTTGGGGATTTCACCACGACTATTAAGGTTAACAAGTATTATTCTATTTGGGCCTCATCATATAGCGCCTTTCAAGCATCGATAAATCGACAGCGGATCGCGGTGGCGCTTGAGCCATCTCAAGCGCCTTGCAGAAGAAAAATGATGATTCTTCGTGAGATGTTGAAGGAAAGTAAATTATGGATAGAAGTTGTGGAGGTTTTTAATTGGCATATCGATAATGGAATTCTAGTTATAAAACATTGTACGGGGCATTCTAATTTAGAATGTGTCATGCCTTATAAAGATGTGGATAACAATATTTATTTCGAAGTTTGTAATGACCTTAGCTATGTGTCAATATTACAATATGGTTATTATGTGATTATCAAAAGGGGAGAGCAATAAAACCTAAAAACAAACTAAAAAACCAAAAAAAAACCCTAAATAATCGAACCAATTTTAAAACCGATGATGCAGTTTTGGTTTTTTAAAAAGAAACAAGAGGTTTCGGTTTTATATAAAAACCCAACCGAAAAAACCAAACCAAACCACCCCATGCTAATATTCATAAAACTAATAAAAAAATTATACATATTATTTTTTATACAAATAATCACCAAAGTCCAAAAGCTTAGAGACACGTGTATTAGATATTTGTAACAGATGTTTATTTATCTAACACTCCAATAAATTCGTAAAGTTTGTTTTCTTTATTTCATACATGTTTGCATCTCATTTTTATATACATGTTATGTAATATTATTATTTTTTGACAAAATATTCAAGTTACTTTCTATGATTTCTTTATTTATGTTGTGGGTGTTCAAAATATATATGTATTTGGATATCCGAAAATTTGACCAGAATTTATTAAAAAGTCGAGTTTTATAAAATTTTCAGTTTTGGAACTCTTATAAAAGTTTTTCAAAAATTATAGATGCTATTCGGATATATAAACTGTTATCCAAAATTTTGGATATCCAAATTGAAAAAACTTTACTAAAATAATGGGTCTAATATAAAAACCATCATCGCAACATAATTTAAATGGAGTCTGTGACACCATGAGGCTGTGAGCAGCAAAAACTACACAACAATAATAACATACCAAATCCCGCCGCGGCAAGGCATATGGGTTGAATGGTAAAAACCCTGTATAGGTTTTAATTTATTATCGATCAAAATAAATAGAAAATGTATCATTCTTGTCACTTTTTGTTATTGTCTATATTGAACTTTTTTTTCCTTATTGTGTGTACTGAACTTTTAAATTTTGATTATTGTGTATATTTTGTGATTATTCAGCCATGTAAAATGACCATTTTACCCTTCAAAATTTTAAAAAAAATAAAGATAAAATTGTCACAAAACACACACAATAATCGAAATTTGAAAATTCAATATACACATTAAAAAAAAGTTAATTACACACAATAACTAAAAATAACAAATATGATATATTTTCAAGCAATTAACTTAAATAAATATAATGAATACCCTTTAGTTCTGTCATCGGACTTAAACCCACAAAGCCACAATCACTTGATCGAAAAGCATCCCACAAGCACGACTAGTCTGCGAGCTCATTGGTTAATGGATAACTACTAAATCATTAAACTTCACATGAGGGTGTATGAATATGATCATTGTTATTGCAAAATGACTAAAGGTTGATATTTGTATTCTTGTAAAATACAAACATGATTACAATTTACGAATGTGTTAACTTTTTACTAGTCCTACACTTCTACTCGCAAATCGAAAGGATGAACGTTTTAAGTATTAGAGTGCTAGGTGCAGCTCGTAATAGGCACAATTTGATGCATATACGGCCATCATAACTACACCGTTGGGTGCGTTATAGGCACCTCGTTGTGGCTATAACAGCCGGTCGTGTGTGTTGTTAGACTATTAGTATTAGGATTAGTATTTGGCCCATTGTATATTAGGCCCGTTATGTATCCAATATAATCTTGATGTACCAAACATTATTATTCATTCAATATACACAAACTTACATGGTATCAACCCTAATCGATCCACTTTTTGCTTCCGCAATCTTTTTATTCGTTTAGTATTATTATTTCTCGACCTTGTGTGTTGTCGAGGTGTGTTTGATTGTTTGTCGACCAAGTGTGTTGTCGACCTTCATTGTTCACGATTCCTAAACCCTTTAAACATTCGATTCCTCAACCTTAACCGACTGTTATCGGCTTGAAGGCGAAAGTTTCGACAACCGCCATTATTGCTAGCAAACAAAATAAAAAGCGATTTCAAGGTTTTGAGATAAGAATAATGTCTGAGGAAGTGTCTTCTGTTTTTTTATTATTCGACCACTTTGTTTGACCAATATTATTCCTTCAAGTTTTTATTCGATCACGATTACAAGTTTTGTGTAGACACCTTACAAGTGTTTTTCATTCGACCAATTTGTTAACGAAACGATTTAGTTAACCTAAACATTCACTACAATGACTACGGATACAACTCCTCCCCGCTGTCCTCGTTATCGAGACAAACTTATGGCGATGAATCCTTGACTACTTTTGTTCCGATTAAGCTTGATGTTGATGAGATGAATTACTCATCATGGGTATATTATTTTTCTCACCTTTGTCATGGATATGGTATCTTGGATCATCTCGTTGATCCACCCGCGTCCTCATCTACTACACCTCCTCCACCACCGACTAAGGATGCGGAATGGCTCAAGGTTGATTTCATTATTAGGTCTTGGATCTTTTCCACACTTACCTCCAATCTTCAACAACGGTTGGTTGCTCTTAACCCTAAATCTGCTAAAGAGGCGTGGGTGTGTCTTGAGGGGATTTTTCAAGACAATAAATGCCCTCGAGCTATGGCTTTAAAGGCGAGATTCGTAATCTAAAGCTTGGGGATTTAACAATTGATCGTGCTTTGAGGAAAATTGAATCAATTGCTTTGGTTTTGAATAGTCTTGGTTCTCCTCTTAGTAATGATGACATTGTTACGTTTGCACTGAAGGCTTACCCAACACGTATGATGTGATTTCAACCGTTATTGCTAGTCGGGAACCCTTTCCCGATCTCGAAACAGTTCGTTCTTTGTTGACCGCGCGGGAGATGCGCATGAAGTCTAAAGTTCAAGATCCGCTTGTGGATGCTACATCCGCTTCTCTATGGTTTTATTGGCAAATAATACTCCTCGGCGTTAAGTCTAATCCATTGGAAAAAGTAAACAAACCATGTTTTTGTTTGCTAAAGGTCATTACCGTTTTGGCGAGGCGTGTCGGTATCTTCACAATGGTGTACATGGTAAGTCTACAATACTTCCTCGTGGTTCGATTACGTGGATATGGATGTTTGCAACAATTATTGGCTAAATTGGGATTTACCACTCACAAAACAAACCCTCTACCACTACACGGTTGCATATCATGCCACGGCCCAATTCCGCTATTTATAACCCCGGTCAATTAACCCCTTATTACTCCTACCCGGCCCAACAGTCCCAAGGATCACAAGCCTTCTTACCGTATGGCCTGTCACCATCTCATACTCTACCATTGGGGTTCAATGTGTCCACATCGCCGGTTCAGTTTGCAGGTTCATCTCAACATGGGGCTCACGTACCACCAGGGTTTAATGGTGTCTTGGGTTCTGGCAATGGTCGCGATGCGAGGGTTGACTGAGGGTTCAATTTCTTGAGTTCATCATGACAGGTCCACGGCCGCGAGGGTTTCGCAAGGGACTTTGATCGGTTCGGCACGGTAGGTGTTTGGTTGATTTTAACCGGGTCGACTACTTGCGTCGGGTCAACGGGGTTCGGTCAGCGACTCTCTTGCAGCATGCTTTGCTACTAACACTCTTTAGGACCCGTCTGCTGGAAATTGGAATATGGATACAGTGCGAGCTCTCATCTTAATGATCACATGCATTGTCTTAGTGATATTCTTAATGAGTGCATTTATCCGTCATCAGCGGTTGGTGATGGGCGTTTCATTCCGTTACCAACTCGGTCATAGTATCTTGTCTACACCTTTTCGTCCTCTTCGTTTAAATAATGTTTTAATTACCCCTTATATCGTAAAAATCTTATTTACGTAAATCAATTTGTTCGTGATAATTATTGCCTTGTTGAATTTGATCCTTTTGGTTTTTCGTGAAGGACTTCCTAACTCAGCGGGTACTCCTCCATTGTGATAGCACGGGTGATCTTTACCCATTACGAAGCCTTCTCAATTCCTCAAACCTATCTTACGGTCGAGATGTCGTGGCATCAACGACTTGGACATCCGGGAAGTGAAGTGTTGCGGCGTCTTGTGTCTAGTAATTCTATTTCTTGTAATAAAGAAGCTTCCGTTCTTTGCCATGCTTGTCGACGGTAAACACGTGAAGCTTCCGTTTATTAGTTCTTCTAGTTCTGTTACTTCTTGTTTTGACATTGTTCACTCGGTTGTGGACCTCCCCAATTCGAGTCTTTCAGTTTCAAGTATTATGTTTTGTTTCTTGATCATTATTCTCGGTATGTGGGTTTATCCATTAATGAATAAATCGATGTTTTGTCGAAATTTCGGTTGTTTCGTAGTTATGTTCGTACTCGGTTTAAGTGTGAAATTAAATCGTTTCGGTGTGATCATGGTGGTGAATTTGATAATCTTGCCTTTCATAAATTATTTTCAACCCATGGCATTAGGTTTAGATTTTCTTGCCCTCTCAACAAAATGGAAAATCAGAGCATGATTCGTACCATCAATAACCTTATTCGTACTTTATTGTTTCAAGCACATTTACCACGAACTATTGGATTTGAAGCTCTTAATATGGTACATTTATTTATTGAATATTCTCCCTTCCGTGCCATTAACAATGACATACCTTTACCCGCCTTTTGGTGCTACACCCGATTATAGTGTACTTGTGTTTTGGATGCCTTTGTTACCCGCATATTGATACCAACCATAAATTAGGACCTCATGCTACACACACTTATTTTTGGGACATCTTGCCAATCATTTTGGCTATCGTTGTCTTGATCTAAATACCAACAAAATTATTATCTCTCGTCATGTTACCTTTGATGAAACGGTTTTCCGTTTCAAACCCATCAATCAAACCCACCCCATCCTATGATTTTTTGGAAGATTTTTCCAATCTCATTTCCACCATTATCAACACCACCCCAATTGGTCCTACTTTAAACCCAATTCCTATACCACCAGTTGACATACCTACACCTCACGAACCAGTCAACATACCTACCTCCTCTGCCCGCTACACCAGCGCCAATGCCACCTATCCTCACGCACTGTCACACCCACCGCGCCAACACTGTTGTATCTATTCATCCCATGGTCGCGCGTTCTCGTGTCGGTACTACTCGTCCTAATCCTAAATCTGTTGGTCATGTGTCTCTTGTTTCTCCGTCACCTCGATCGTATAAGGATGCTCTTGATGATCCAAATTGGCGAAATGCTATGTTTGATGAATATAATCGCTTATTAAGAATAAAACTTGGACTTGTGTACCTCGTCCTGCGGGTGTCAATGTTGTTAGGTGTATGTGGTTATTTAAATCATAAGTATTTGGTGATGGCACTCTTAGTCGGTACAAAGGCACGTCTTGTTGCCAATGGTAGCACACAGGTGGAGGAGTAGATGTTGATGAGACTTTTAGTCCGGTTGTTAAGCCGCGCACCATTCGATTGTTCTTAGTTTAGCTATTTCTCGACATTGGCACATTCATCGACTTGATGTCAAGAATGCATTTTGCATGGTGATTTGGTGAAGCTGTTTATATGCATCAACCGCTTTGGTTTTCGGGATCACGAGCATCCGGATTATGTTTGTTTATTACAGCGTTCTCTTTATGGTCTTAAGCGGCGCCTCGGGCATGGTTTCGGATTTCTTTGCTTATATTCTTCTTGTTGGGTTTACTTGGTCGGTGTGATTCTTCTTTGTTTACCGACAAGGTGATGATCTGCTTTTACGCTACTCTATGTGGATGATATTGTGCTTCTGCTTCCTCGATAGTTTATTCTACGGATTATTGCTGCTTTGCATAAGGAGTTCTCTATAATGATTTGGGTGCTCTTAATTATTTTTAGGTGTGTCAGATTCTGGCGTGACTCTTACGGGATGTTTTGTCACGGCATAAGTATGCTATGGAATTTTGGGCGTGCACATATGGTTGGTTGTAACCTTCTCGGACTCCGGTTGTGGCGAGTCTAAGTTAGGTGATGATGGTGATCGGTTTCGATCCTACATTATATCGGTGACCCGATCTTACTTATGTTGTCGTGAGTTTGTTTTATATGCATGATCCTAGAGCCTCATTTCTTTGCTCTCAAACGGATATTCTGTGCGTTCGGGGACTTTGGCTTATGGTTTCTGATTATTTTCTTACTCACGAGACCTTGGTTGCTTATTCGGATCTTGATTAAATTTGGTTGCCCTACCACTTCGCGATCTACATCGAGTTATTGTGTTTTCTTGGTAACAACTTACTTTCATGGTCCTCTAGCATGATGACGATTTCTCGTTCGTCTTTGAGGTGAGTATCGGGGTGTTGCTAATCTTGTTTACGAGACATGTTGGCTTGAATTTACTCGTGAGCTTCATACGCCATTGTCATCTGCTACTATTGTTTATTGTGATAATGTGAGTGCGGTGTACTTGTCTTCTAACCTGTACAACATCAGCGCACCAAGCATATTGAGATTGATATTCATTTTGTTCGTGATTTGGTTGCTCTTGGTCAAGTTCGAGTTGCATGTTCCTTCCGGTTTCGATATCTTGATATTTTACCAGGGTTACCATCGCCTTGTTCTTGAGTTCGTGACGACTTGAGTGTTCGGTCTCCTCCTTTCAAGCTGGGGAGTGTTAGACTATTAGTATTAGGATTAGTATTTGGCCCATTGTATATTAGGCAGTTATATATCTATATAATCTTGATATCAAACATTATTATTCATTCAATATCTGTGAATTTACATGTGTGTGGGGTGTTTTGATTATTTTGTCTTGTTTTGTTTGTAGTGCAAAGCGGGTTTTTATGGTGTGTTATAAAAATGTTATAAGAGATGGTGTTTTGTATGGGAAGAGATCAGGTAAAAAAAAAAAAAAAAAAAAACTTAAATGAGAAGAATAATAATAATTTTGGTCATACATTTTAAATTAGATTAAGATTTTTAAAGGAGATGCATCTATATTTGTCGATCATCTGAAATATATGATTGTGATTTCTTCTTATCATTCTCATTTTAATTTTTTTTTATTTGATCCAAACTCTGTTTTGTATTATAAAAATGCTACTGTACAAGGTAAAGGCTGCCCTATCTAAGTTAGCAAAAGTGTAATCGTATCTCATAAAATCCGAAATTATTGTCGGGGACGAGAATCGTAAAGTTTGATAAAGTGGGACGCTCATAAATCTCAATGGCTCGAATGGAATATTCTTGATTATATTCTTTTTAACTACTAAATATGGAAAGTGAATGATTAATTTGAGGCATCCAAAAGGAAATATAGACTGATAAATATGAGACGGAGGAGTATTAAACTAAAAAAACGTCCAAAGGAGGTTATAGGAATGATTCTAAGTGACGTGGCAGACATATGCCCATAAATTCTGGAGCCAATGCTTTCTGGTTTCGACATAATCACAAGAATATCTGACAAACGTGTGAAAGAATAGGTGTGAACACAATAAAAAATACTATGTAAAGTTCATAGCAAGAAAAAATCCTGACCTGCATTCAGTAAATGGTCTTGAGAATATAGTATGATTTTCTGTTTGTACTGTTATGCATTCGAACTCGATTTATGTCGGATGAGGATCATTTCAAGTTGTTGGGACAACTTGACTCAAGTTAGAGGATCGCCGATCGTTGGATTCTGATCAAAGTCGAGATTAAAAGTGTCACTTTTAATCTTGAGTCATTTAATCTTGGCTTGATTGTGTCTGATGGTTGAGGATCACTATAACTCGAGTCGAGTCTTGAGATGATCTTTCTCGTTTATATCTACCACTTGGTTTCATTCCATGTGATGCTCTCTGTCATACTGTAATTAACTTAGGGTTGAGTTATTAGACCCCTAGTTTTTATTAGGACCTCACTAGTTTATTTTTTTATTTTTATTTATATATATATTTTTTATAATTTTGTTTATATCAAAGTATAAACGCGAAAATGCGAATTGTAAATATAAAGTTTAACAATGAAACGCTTAAAACTGTCGAAATCTGAGCAGTAAACCGTAGCTGCGTTGTCTTGAAAAATGAGGACAAAGGAAATATTCACATGGATGTGATTTCATAGGAAGGGTTCGATAGTGTATCCCTTAACTTATATTTGAGTTATTTCACTTACTTGGCTAGCTATAGGTGTTAAGAGGTTGGTTTCTCGTTTGAAAATATGGTTAGCTAAACACACACCGCTCCAAAACAAAGTTAAGCGCGCGCACAAACACACACAAACACACGTGAAATATAATTACAATGTATAAAAGGTTGCTATAAGTACATTATGGATTTCTTAATACTTGGTGATGTATTGGTTTGAGTTAGGTATTCAAGCAAACGAGTTAACTTTGAGGTCGTTATATAATCCAAAATCGTGAAAAGCTAATGATTTACCATGTTCCATGAGTCGTGCGAAGTGGTATAGGGATTTATCTTCCAAGTCACCATAGATGGCTCGTTTTTAATATTCTCGTAACCAAAATGACGCGAACAAGAAAACGTGACCTGACATTGATATAGTTGTGTGTTGCACGAATTAAGGTGCGCGTCACAAGAGATGACGAGAGGTGGTTGGTTTTCGTCTACTTGTGCGTTGCATAACGAGTCCAAAACCATCACATTCAAATTTTTTCAGATTTTATAAAAATTGTTTTAGTGATTTGTTTTTTGTTAGAAATCTTTTACGGATTTTTCCCTTCCTTCCCTATCTCCTTCTTCTTCTTATGTTTCATCTTTGAGTTAATTGTTTAAAAATGCATATTACTTAACGTTTTTATAAATTTTTGTGTAGCATACAATTTTTCTAGTGTAACATACTATGAACTTACGTCTTTTTAATGTATCATATTTTGGTTGTTTGTATTATTTTGACCATTTTACCCCTACACTGGTTAATGAGAGTGTGTAAATGGTAAAGGTAAAATGGTCAAATAATACACACAATTTAAAAATGATACACAAAAAGGACGAAATTCAAAAATATGATACATTAATAAGAAAAAAAATTTAGCACGCTACACAAAATTAAAAACAATATATAGCAAGTAAGATATATTTTCAAACAATTACTCGTTATTTGAGTTTTTCTTTTTTAAGGTTTCATGTAGGATATTTGGTTTCACATACACATCAAACCATAATACAAAGTGGGCGTATAAGTGGAATTCTAGAGAGAGAAAGTGAAAGATATTATTATGAGCTCCAACTCTCTACCTTGGGAGGTAGAGAGTATATATAGTCTTACATAAACGCACACTGGGTGTGGATCGGGCATACGGTGGGTAAAGATCCGTCCGTCCTCCACGGTGTTACTTAACTAAATACTAATTAGCTTAACATAACTACGACTCTGAGCTTTCTAACGATTACATATACTTGAGGTGACCGACTCTTTAATACACGGAATTTCTAATTCCTAACAATCTCCCAAGGAGGTCACCTCAATCATGTACTAAAATTGCATTGAATACAAGCAGATATAACATTAAAATTGTTCTTGCATTCTTGATGTAGTACTTTGCTCGAAGCTCGTAGTCATTGATACTTCTCATTGCATGTTTGGTTAATCCAGTGGAGGTCTTTCTTGATCCACGTGATAATAATTTTGAGCCGACTTTTGAGATCATCACTATCAAAAATCTCGAGACATCCATTATGGTGTTGGTATTATTGTGATGTTGTGACATTGGACCGACATGCTCGCATTACGAATCATGATATCTTCTCATCGGAGTAGCGGAAGCTTCGTTGATTCATGATATTAGCGGTAGCGTAGCGAAGCATGGAGTGAAAATATCGAGTCATTGATGCACTTATCATGATTTCTTGAGAGATGAATGTTTTGTGTGAGCATGCGGCTATGGATTGACCGCTTCATTCGATCATTTGCAAACGTCGGCGTACACGCATACAACAGTTAGCAATAAAGAGTACAAAAGTGTCTTTGACCACTTTAGTTGAATCGAGGTACACGGCCCGCGGTTCCCGTTGATCGATACATGTCTTACTGTGATCGGTATAATTCGAAGAATTTCCTTGACAGGGTTTCGCGGTGCTGCTCTGTTGTTCTCAACCGGAGCGTCTCAAAGAAGACAACACGAATTGAGTGAACCGGTAATTTAAGTCCAGCGATTGATGAAGAGAGATTTGAAAACAATGATCTATTGCTCGATAGAAATTGGTTTTCTGTCTGACGAAGGTTTTATTGAAAATCAATTATCAATCATAAACACCTTTTGATTTGAAATATTCGAACATGGTCAATGTGCTAAAGAAAGAGTTTTTAAGCACAATGGCCGGTTTTCAAAGGTATCCGTCAATCCATAACTTCGAACCGGGATTGATTCAAAGGATTGAATCGCCCATTGTTTACATTCGGTTGTCACATGGTTGATCTATTTGATAGATCTCACATGCCACCCGCCAGAGCTTGTTTGATGTTGGCTCGAGGCTTTCCATCTTCATTGTGAATATGTTTACACATCACTCGGATGTTACGGCAATACCACAAGGATAATCGTAGGACTCAAGATATAATCTCTCTTTCCACATTGTGTGAAAAGAGAGTCTTCATTGAAAGTGTCCTAATGAGATTTATTGATGATCTCGTGGCTCTAGACTCGATTTGTGCATATTTGGTTCTGTCTTTGGAGACTAGGGAGAGGTCTCCTTCTTCAATATCAACAATCTCTAGAGAAAGTCAATAGATAATGTCGGTTCCCGTGAGAATGAAACAAGTCCTTTTAAGAGGAACTTTAGTGGTTTGGAAAGTTGAAGTGCGATGCGTCCTTTGGGTCCATAGCGTCTTGTCTTCAATACCGATGTTGCCATCGGTAGCATATGAATTGAACCGGTTTACGCCCTAAGGTTGAATATATGGAGGGCTATTTGTTTTCACCCTTTCTCATTCAATTCTTTTAATTCTTGACCCCCGGTGCTTACCGAGACTTCATAGCTAGAAACTAGCTCGGTCTCGATCCGCTCTTCCGTATCTCATTTTCTCCTTTTATCATCATACCTAAGAACTCTACACTAACTAGTGGATAGTCCACAGGTAGATCCCTCCGTTACGGTGGATCATGGGAACACATACCTAACCTTATCATCCTTATATCACCGTACATAAAGTAAAGTTGGTCGGTCTATTTGGTATTGTTCATACGCCATTGGAACCAATTGAAAACCATTTGAAAATCAATCAGGATACTTGTGATATATTATCAAAACATTTTGTACTGAATTGTTTTGATATTTTTAGAATAAGTGCTCCCGCTCAACATGTGCATCAATTGTTTGAAATCGTTTTGCACACGGAGGCGAAGGAAGAAATTACTTCTTTGATTACTATTTTCTAAAGATATCAACATCACTTCCTTGACCAAATCAAGTAGATAAAGCATTTAGGGAAGGATGAGGTTTCCATAAGTTTGCTCCCCTCAATATGTGCCTCGAGGTTTGAAAAGAGCTTTGCACATACTAGAGAACACATGATGAGATAAATGATCACGTTTCAAATCATAGGTTTAAGATAGATGCTCCCCCTCAACATGTGCATGGAAAATTTGAAATCGTTTGTCACATATCGTTTGTCACATGTGGGAAGGATAGCATGTACATCCTTATAAAACCATTCACCGAATTATCAGTTTAAATCCAATTTAAATCACACATTCTCCCCCGATCACAATTATCAAATCATTTGAGATTTGTGATCTCTTATAGATTTAAATTGATTTTGAAAGCTTTTAAGGAGAATTGTGACTTGATTATGAAAACGTTTTAACTGATAAGGATCGGATTTTAAGACTTTAAACTCTATTGATAAAACATGCATGTATATCTTTTGAAAACAACTTAATGCCAAATAACTTTTTAATTTAATTTAAATTATTCACCCCCTCAATCAATGACCTAGGTTGTTGATTGAGAGATTGATATTTTGACAAATAAGTCTAGATGATTATCAACAATAGAGTCCGAGTTATTTTTCAAAGCATTTAGTTTTCAGCAGATAAATGTATATAGAAACAAAGCATGGAATTTTGAAAGCATGATAAAACATGGCTCTGTTCTTTCTTTTAAAACCGGGTTATTGCCTGAAATGACAATAAACCATTGTTTCTCTTTCTCTCAAAAAAATTGGATTTAAACTGATAATTCGGTGAATGGTTTTATAAGGATGTACATGCTATCCTTCCCACATGTGACAAACGATATGTGACAAGCGATTTCAATTTTTTTTTTTTTTTTTTTTTAAATTGAACAACATCTAAAGTCCGTGTCATTCTTTGAATGCGGCACAAAACCGTAGATATTGTCGAACGAGAAAAAGCATAACAAATTGACCTTTTTTTTTTTTTTTTTTTTTTTTTTTTTTTGAAGATTTTTTTTTTTTTTCGAATTTTTGATTTTATAGATTTTGAAGGTTTTATAATTTTGTATTTTGATTTTCGAATAGATATATACAAGAGATAGATGAAGATAGACCTTTACTCCTCGTCTTCCTCACGAAGGCGTTTGAGTGTTACGGTTGAAGGCTTTTCAAGCCAATACGTGGAAGAATAAACTCAAAGCGTTCTCTTGGAAGAGCTTTAGTGAAGATGTACGCTAAGCGATATTCGAGACCTCACAAAATAGAGTTCCACCACCTTTTCCACTTGTTCCACGATGAAATGATGTCGAATGTCGATATGCTTTGCTCTTGAGTGTTGAGCGTTGTTGCATGAGAGAGCAATAGCACTTTATTATCACGCGATGTAGGGATTTTGTTGAATTCAAAGCCATAGTCGGATAATTGAGATCTCATCCATAAGATTTGAGCACAACAAGATGACATGGCTATGTATTCACCTCGTAGAGAAATAAGTACTCATTTGCTTCTTCGAGGACCGACTCACAAGCTTATCACCCAAAAACCGAGCACCTCGGATGTACTTGACGAGTATCTTGACACCCGCATGATCAACATCACGCATAGGTTGTTAGTGACATCTGGGTGTCCCGGCACCAGACCCATATTGATGGTTCTTGGAATACCGAAGACCGTTTAACCGCTTCAAGGTGCTTTTTAGTAGGCTTAGCACGGTATCTAGCACACATGCAAGCAATGAATAAGATGTGCGGTCTACTAGCGATGAGGTACATCGGGGATCCAATCATACTACGATATTTCGTTTGGTCAATCATGATCCTGAGTGGTCCTCATCTAGTTTGGTTCAATCAATCATGGGAGTGTCAGCGAGGTCACTTGAATCAAATCCAAATTTCATTAAGATCTCGGTTGCATATTTAGATTGATTTATGAAAATGCCTCAGGGACTTTGTGAAATTTGTAATCCCAAGAAAAATGACATTTGTCCCATCATTGACATTTGAAATTTTGAACTCATTTCATTTGAAAACGGTCACACTCATTGGGGTCGGTCGAGGCAAATATGATATCATCAACATAAATTTGAACATGAATTAAATGTTTGCGACTTCACAGTGAACAATGTTGGATCAATCGCTCCTTTGATAAATCCGGTAGATAGAAGAAACTTTGACGATGTATCATACCATGCCCTTGGAGCTTGCTTTAAACCAGAAAGAGCCTTCTTCAAACGATAAGCGTGAGTAGGATGCTCTTGATTCACAAATCCTTGGGTTGGGCGGCGTGAGCGACTTCTTTAAGATCTCCGTTCGAAATGCGTCTTTACATCCATCGATGAACTACCATGTTTTTACTAGCGACATTAGCCAAAAGATTACGATTGCCTCGATTCGAACAAGCTGGAGCAAAGATTCTTCAAAGTCAATACCTCCTCTTGACGGTATCCTTTAGCAACTAATCGAGCCTTGTTCTTGATACATCACCATGCTCATCAAGTTTCACTTTGAAGATACATTTTAGAGCAATAATCATGGCACACTCTGGAGCGGTACTAAATCCCATACATCAAGTCGATCAAACTCATGAATTTCATCTTGCATAGCATTGAACCGGTGCCTTCGTTCATGGCGGTTTAACATCCTTTGGTTCGATCTTTAAGAGTACGGAGTTGAAGAAACACCATAAGGCATCGGTTGCAAGTTGTTTCCGTGTTGATACAGGGACGAGAGGATTTCCAATGATGTTGTCCAATGGATGATCGTGAGTCCATTTTCTAAGGTGTTCATGTGGCGGTTGTTGAGGGATCGAGGTAGCGAGTCGATGTCTCACGAAGATGGTTACGATGATGATTCGGGAGCAAATATGTTTTCAAATGGAGCATCTTCGAGGAGTAGCAAAGGGATTAACTTCATCATTGATGCGTAAACAGTTCCATGATGTACATTTGAAGAATGATGATTTGTTGATGAGGATCGAAGGATCGCAGCGGTGCTTCTTGACTTAAAGATATTGAGGCCGAGGATTGACTTCATTCACGGGAATATGAGCGACCTCTGTTGTAGGAATCGACACCTCATTAGTACTTGAATCATAAAGTTCATCAAACATAGGATCAAACAATTTCTTTAAATCATCTTGGATGTAGGTACATATGGAGTTTCTTGAGAAGAGTTTGGAACAAGGGATGAACCAATGGGATTGTTTTGAAGTGCTGGTCCCGAATCGAATTGTCCAGGAGCCATTTGACCGGTCGACTCATCAAACGTGCGTGAATTGTTTCCATGATATTTCGGGTTCTTTTGTTGTAGATTCGGTATCCCTTTTGTTAGATGCATACCCAACAAATACTCCAATGTCTCGCTTTAGCTCTAAGTTTGCCTAAGTCTTGTCCTCATTAGTTGGATAACACAATGCACCAAACACACGAAGGAAAGAGATTAGGTTTTGTTGTGGACGGTTCATATGGAGTTTTCCATGAGCGATGTGAATAAAGGAGCGGTTTTGTGTGTAGCATGCGGTGGCAATAGCTTCACCCGGAGAAACATTGGAACCTTTGAGTAAACCGGCATTGTTCTAGCGGCTTCCACAAGAGTTCGATTCGTCTTTCAACTACACCGCTCGTTGAGGAGTTCGTGGAACACTTCTTTGATAGTGATTCCAATGCTTTCATAAAATTCACTAAGTTGTTTGTTGACAAACTCGGTTCCATTGTCTGTTTGGATAATTTCGACGGTTTTGTTAAGTCGAACTGCGGTTTGTTTGATGAGTTTGATGATGATATCGAGTTTCATCCTTTGTCCTCAAGAACTTGACCCGGTGAGTCTAGAGTAATCATCAACCACAACTAACACATATTTCTTCCCAAAGATATTCGCACTCTCATTGGTCCACATAAATCCATATGAAGGGTATGAAGAACTTACGTAATTGAGTTTGTAGGTTTGGGTTTATGGGTATACTTTTTGCTTTTTCCCAATTGGCATCTTGAACAAAGATGATCTTTTTCATACTTTAGTCTAGGTAAACCTACAACTAAGTCCTTCTCGAGAGATCATTGATGGTGCCGAAGTTCAAGTGATTGAGACAGCGATGCCATAACCATGACTTTGTTTTAGAGGCCTTTGATAGCAAGCAAATTGGAGAAGACTTCATCATATCTTCAATAGAGATGGTGTATAGATTTGAACCACGTGAACCTCTTAAAAGTTCCTTACCATCAAGTTCTCTAACGAAGCGGTATGTTTCTCAAGGCTACTTCTAGATCGAATCGCGAGAATTGACCAACAGAGAACAAGTTATGACCAAGACCTTCTACATAGTAAACCACGGAGATAACACTTTTGCCGACAACATAATCTCCATAACCCATAATGCACCGAAATGATCATTCCGAATCTAAGCGTCTCGATGAATTTGCTCACGAAGTTCATGAGCATGACCGCCATGATCATATCTTGGAGCGACTGAGTCCGGTACCACGAGCGATTTGAGCGATCTGCAGTTGAACTGAGACAAGAATGGATAATGGATAATTGGGATCCCCATGCAAGAATGGGTTCCATTTGGTTAGTAACAATGGTTGGAACACCCACATCGAAATAGAAGCATTCATATCGAGAAATTGAAGCAATGGAATCATTATAAATAGATGTAATCTTGGTGTCCATATTTGCCCTATTCAAAGTATGTCCACTTCTTAAGGAATAGTTCTACCAGTAGGCATCCATTTTCTAGTGGGCATTATCTGATTAACCTTACGGCCAACCGGTATCCATCTATATCCTATCTTACATAATGTTCTTCCTGTGGGTTTCCACTGTTTTCTAACTTTCTTTCGTTTTTGCCTTTTGGTCTTCTTAGCATGATTTTTAGCATTAACAATATTAACTGGACAATTAACATCATTAGGCAAAACATTAACACCACATTCAAGATTAGAAACAGAATTCAAGCAGACATTAATACAAGGTTTGCAAATAGTATCGAATTCGAATTAATTACGATGCGCCTATGGCTAATACTAGAATCAACACGATTCGTTTGATTTGGCTCAAACTTAAAGTTCCTAGGTTGGTCTTCTACTCTTCCAATGCGCATTTTAGCTTGCGGTCGTGTCATTCCTTGTATTGTCTTGAGACTTTGACACCTTGCTTTAATGTCACCGATTACTCTGTGCAGGCGGAATGGGAACATTAGTTGGTTTTGATACTCTTTGCTTCTCCTGTTTAGATGTGCTGGGATCTGAACTACATGCAGGCATACTAAGGTTCATATTCAAAACATTGGGCATTGAATGACTTGCATGCTTGGCACTAGGCATAGAACACGGTATCAAGGGATTGACTTGCTCACCTAAGGTTTTAGGGCATATTGTAATTAGGCATTCTAGAAGTTCTTGAGATCGTTTGGCATATAAGCATGCATGGCCAATTGCATTATCATATGGTTTTTCTAACTTATCCTCTTCTACAATCTCACGGAGACATTCTAGGCTGTCCTTAAGATGTAAAAAATATGTTTGAATAGCAAGTTTGTTATTCCTAAGATGAGGAGGAACATATTTCACAGACAGAGCATATTTATTACAGACACGTACCTTTGATACACCATTCTCCCCATTGGTTATTGGCATCTTCCCTTTTACCTGACTCTTTAGATTCTCAATTTCTTTTTGTAATGAAGCTATTTGTTCGTTATTTTTGTTACGAGTGACCTTTATTGATTCAAATAACTCATTGAAATGACGTTTAACCGTTCGCTTTCTTCTAGAAAACTTTCGTTTTCCTTTTGTAATGCATTTACCAAGTTTTGAAGATGAAACGTTTGAGAATTATGAGAATCTATAGGAGGAGGCATTTGGGAACTGTCATATTGTTCGTTTGACCTTTTAATTGAGAGATTTGGGCTTTCAACTTTACGATCGTGTTGCAATGAGCTTGAATCTGTTCATCACGTTTGTTAATTTGAAAAAGCGCATCAAACTACGGAGCATCCGAGGATGTCTTGATATTTGAAGTTTTGACATTTTCTTTAAGATGTTGATATTTTAGTTGTAAGTTAAAATGCTCAACTTCTAGTTTAGAAAATGTTTAACCAAATTGTCGTGATCATCCGTTCAATTTTCTCATTTAGTTCGTAATTAGTTTTTCAAGCTCAATGACACGATCATGGGAGACTTTCGAGACAACAGATAGTTCATGAAATTGGGAAGCATTAATAGAACAATTTGTAGCGATGAAAAACATATCTTGAGCAACACATTCAAGAATAAGAGTCTCATTTTATGTATGCAAGTTCTATCTCTCAATTTCATTATATTTTAGTGCTCGATCATAGTCACTAACCTCAACTATCATTGCATCAAACTACTTTTCCATTTCTTTAATGTCTAAGTTCATTCCCTTTTTAAGACTTTCAAAATGATCTTTTAGCAGTTTAAAGAAAGGCATGACTTGATCAAATAACATTCTTTCGTTTGCTCAAAACCCTTTTCTCCTTGATTATACCGATGGGTGTGATCCTTTTCTTACAAGTTTTTCAAAATCAACAAATAGTTGAAAGATAACATATTGACTAATTAAGGTCTTGCTTTTAGTGGCAATTGTTCTAGGAACAGATGCATTGGTGTATTAGGAGGATACACCGTCTCTCTAGGCATTTTCCAAAGGGAGGTTTGTTTCAACAATATTTTGACTTTACCTTATCTAAATCCATTTTCCAAAAACTTGTTCGGGAGTCAACAATGTCGAGGCTTAAACTTGTTCAAGGAAATCAGTTTTCCTTCTTGTAATCATGGGGTGTGATCTTTATTTTCTTCTCTTTACATTTAGGATCATCTAATTTCTTGTTCATCTTTTCCTAGTGACTTCATTTGATTTCTTATCTTCCTCAATGCACTCAACGCAACTAGGTTTTCGTCTAGGTTTAAGGATTTCATTGCCATCATAAAGAACCTTATGAGCATTTCTAGTCTTTTAATGACCTCGGATTTGGTTCCTCAATAAGGGAATGCTATGCTTATCGCTTAAGACTATATGCTTAGTGATCATGTGAAGCGATCGAATGGTGTTCCTTGTATGTACAACTTGTTTTCAAGTTTGTTTTCAAAGTTTTGATTAGAAAAATCTTTCAAGAGCTTTGATTCCTTTGCATTAAATTCTTGCTAGCATTTTCACATTTTCTTGAAGTTCTTGTTTTGCTTAGCAGTTTAGAAAGCTTTTCTTGCAAGGAATTTAACTCTTGTTTTAATACTTCTTCTCTAAAATTACTTTTCTAATGATTAGACGCACTTGGTCATCCATTTCCCGCTCACAGTGGTCAACTCAAATTTTGCACGTTGTTCATAAATAGCAACACGTTCTTTATAGGCATTTAGTTCGTAAACTACGAATCATCGGGAGCACATGCGGTGAATTCATCAAAACATAATCATTATTGATGCAGAAGATGCATCACTTGGTACAACTTCACTTTCACTTTGTTTCACATATTGATCATATGGGACAACATTGATACTATCCATATTTTCAATATTTGATTCAAAAGTTTGATTGATTGTACTTTGTCATGCATCTTTTGCACATCAACATCATCGTATAATTTTAATACCTACGAGATGAGTTTGTCTTTGGATAGGGCGACTTGTGGTGAAGAGACCTTGGGAGAAACCATTGGAGAAATGCTAGCCATAAAAATTGTGTGTGCGATGGGTCCATCATCCACATCAGTCGTATGCATCACAATCGGCGACTTGAAGGCATTCGATGATTGTGACCTATCTCCCGAATAGCCGCTCATCCACATCTGCATCATAGGTCTTGGCATTGCCCTCGGAAGAAACAACAATTCCTCTTCATCCAAAGCAAGACCATTATCCTAAGCTTGTACAAGCAAGCATCTTATCTCTCAAGTAATCGGCATTCCGTGGACGTTTTGGAGATGTGCGGTTCCTTGCAATGTGTCCTCACCACCACGCTTATAACATTTGATCGGCTTAGCTTGACCTTGATTACCATTCCTTCCTCGATTCGATTACCAACATAACCTCTACTACTCCACCTCTTCCCCGATCATCTTGTCTTTCTGAATCTGGTTGCACCACGATCCTCCCATCTTTAACAATAGCTTGATTGTGTGAGTTAGATGTTGTCGAGGTTGTTGTTGGTTTGTGGGAGAGAATTCATGTTTTGACTAATCGGAAGAGCTAGTTGATTAATGATGTTACCCACGTGTACATCGGCATCGACTTGTTTGAACATAGGATCGGGAATGAGTTTGTGATTACCATTACCCGTGGGTATGACTTGTGAGGCTTTGGTTGTGATTCCGATGTTTGAGTAGAAGGCGGTTGAGTCATTAGATGAGCTTGTCTCTCCTGGTTGGTTTTGAATCGATTAAGAATCATTTTTTCAAACATAGCATGTCTCGTTCGAAGGAGGAAGGCATAGAGTTGCTCATAGTTTGTATTCTTCAATCCTTTAGTGAGCTTCACAGAGGTGACAAACTTGTGCCATTCGGGATTCATGTTGTTCACAAATTTTGAGTTCAATTTGAATGTTAGCATAGTCATTCGATGTTCCTCATATCATTCACCGACTTATGAAATCTCACATAGTACTCATAGACACTCTCATCCGGTTTCATCTTGAAGTGTTCAAATTCATCATAGATTTGTGATTCTCATCTTCCATAGTTAATTCGTAACACGAGAGAAGCATCTTGACATTATCCCATAACGCCTTTGCTTCGGTGTTGTGATTGATCGACTTGTAGATGTCTTTTGGAAGACCTTGAAGAACAATGTTAAGCCACGATATCGACATCAAATCTCTTTTCTCCTTATCATCGAGCTCATCATATGTCTTTGGTGCATCAATTCCATAGATCATTGTTCCATCTTCACCAGATCAATTAAGTCTCTAGTCGTCTCAACCCGATATGGTCCTTCATCAATGGATTTGAGAATGTTGACTCCATTTTCCTTTCCAAGACAAGTACAATCGATTCGTTGAGCCCAAGAGTCGTAGTCGATTCATCAAGCATGGGTGGACGAGTATCGATCCAAAGACTTGAACATCCTCGACAGCAGTGGAGATGATTGTAGGAACGTTGGATGACATGTTTCTGATTTAAGCGAGATTTTAAAACTCTATGATTAAACCGGAAATAGATTCTTTCACGGGATTTTACTAAATCAAGAGAAAACCGTAAAAAATCACCCAAGTCGCTAGAAAATTATGCACCAAGTCGCTAACTACTAATTCGCTATTTCCCCAAGTCGCTAAATAGCAACTCGCTAAGCCTCTAGTCGCTAGCAAAATTTTGGCGACAATTGCTAAGATACAAGTCGCTAAAGAATCAAGTCGCTAAATAGCAACTCGCTACTTACCAAGTCGCTAACACTGTCGCCACCAGTAGTGGAGAATCCACTACTTGTACTGTTAGTCGCTAAGTCTAAGTCGCTAACTCCACAAACCGCAACTCGCTACAAAAATGTAAAGCAAGTCGCTAGCAAGAAAAGTGTCGTGAGGTCAAGTCGCTAGCAAGAAAACTTCACAAACATCACTTTTCAATCCAAAACAACCCAACCAAGATGATTCAAGCTTACCAAATGAAAACCTAAACACTTGTGATGATTATAAACGAAAAAGTACTAACAAAATCCAAGCTTTAACACAAGAAATCAACCAAATGATGCACAAACCACTAAACTTTTTCAAACTCAAAACCACCTAAAACCACTAGAAATCCAAAGATGCAAGATATGATCTAACCTGTCTCGATACCAATTGTAGGATATTTTGTTTCATACACATCAAACCATAATACAAAGTGGGCGTATAAGTGGAATTCTAGAGAGAAAGTGAAAGATATTATTATGAGTTCCAACTCTCTACCTTGGGAGGTAGAGTATATATAGTCTTACATAAACGCCACAACGGTGTGGATCGAGGCATACAGATGGGTAAAGACCCGTCAGTCCTCCACGGTGTTCTTAACTAAATACTAATTAGCTTAACATAACTACGACTCACGAGCTTTCTAACGATTACATATACTTGAGGTGACCGACTCTTTAATACGGAATTTCTAATTCCTAACATTTCACCTTGTTGTCAACTCTTGGGTTAATTAAGGTTTTATTAAACCGCATTGCTCGCATCAAAAAAAAAAAAAAAAAAAAGTTAAGGTCCTGTTAATTTTTTTCTAAATCGTTTGAAAGTATCTTGATATCAAACGGGTTAGTTAGCTCCCATCTGTTATGCAAGCATGTTTCTGTTGGTATGCACAATTGTCATTTCATGCGGGACTCCGCTGATCTGAGTCCAAGTTGGGGCTAATGGCACTCGATTTGATCCGACTTTTCCGTGAGTCTTTTGGGGCTTTAAAATATCTCACCTTCACTACACCTAATTTATCTTATGCGGTTCTGCAGGTTTGTCTTTATGTGCATGATCCTCGGGAGCCTCATCTTGACGTTCATAAGAGGATCTTACTTTATGTTCTCGACATTTTGGATTATGGTCTCCAACTGTAGTTTTCCTCGACATCTTCTCTAGTTGACTTTTAAGAGATGCTGATTGGACAGGTTGCCCAACTACTCGTAGTTCTACTTCATGTTACTGTGTTTTCCTTAATAACAATTTACTATATCGGTCATCTAAGAGGCAGTATACTTTGTCTCGTTCTAGTGCCGAGGCTAAGTACCGTGGTGTTGCCAATGCAGTGGCTGAGATGTCCTGGTTGCGGAATCTTCTTCGAGAGCTTCACCCTGCTCTACATTCTGCCACTATTGTTTACTGTGATAATGTCGGTACAGTTTATTTATCTTCCAATCCCGTGCTGCATCAACGCATGAAGCATATCGGAATTGACATTTACTTTGTTTCTTGATTAGGTTGCTACATGACAAGTTAATGTTTTACATGTTCCTTCACGCTATCAGTATGTCTATATTTTCACTAAGGGTCTTCGTCTATCATGTTTGATGAATTTCGGACCAGTTTGAGCATTCTTCGCCCTTCCACTCCAACTGCGAGGGTTGTTAGTAGACTAGTTATTAATGTTATCATTGTTTGTATTGGGCCAAACCCGTTTGATCATTTAACATTATTTACATTGTACTTAAACTCATTATTGAGTGAGTGGAAATACATAATTTTACATACGATACCACATGGTGCACTTAGTCAGTGGAAATACATAATTTTACATACGATACCACATGGTGCACTTGGTCAAGTTTCAAGTTCATATACACAATTGAAGTTCGGTCAAAATTAAGCCAAGTTAGTATGTTCAAATGAAAATAAAGTTGACAAGTTTAAGTGTTTCGTTGTTGTTCAACATGAAAGTATGTTTCAATTGTTCATGATGCATATATGAGTTGTTTCGTTGCCATAAGCCCATAACTTTTTTAAGCAGTAAATTCCATAACTGAAATGTATCTTTTCTGTTAACTTATTTAGTAAATTCAATCAAATACAGGTGTAAATAATAAATACGTTTGACTCTTATTTTATACTCATTTTAATTATTTGTTTTGACTTGAAATGTGTGTGGCGACTTTGATTTAAAAAGCTGAAATTTGGAATGAAACTTTAGTCAAGGTCGATTATAGATTAGATTGCACTGCTGGATGGTGTGACATGTATTCACTTATCCTTCCACTTTAATTGGATTTTGCTTCTTTTTTTTTCGCAATCAATTTTTTTGTCAATTAATTGACATAACTCTCTTTCAAAAGCAAATGTATTCACACTATATGATACCACACATACTTTTAACCTGTATTCACACTATATAATACCACACACATTTTGTAATTTAACATTTTGTTATTTAGTTACAATTTGCAAAGTTAAAAAGAGAAAAAATAACGATTTTGTGTTTTTGAGTTTATTTTTAGAAAAGGAAATGGATTTGGAGAGAAAAATAAGAAATTCTCCCATTTTTTGGGAAGAAAAAAAAGAGAACATTAATATTTTTTGTTTAAATACCAATGTTGTCCTTTTAAATTTTTTTGACAATAACAAATAAATGACATACATATAATTTAAACAAGTTATTTTTATTTTTTTTTAACTTAAGAACATGAGTTATAGTTATTTTCGTTTTTTTTTAATTTATCTAAAAAACATATGAACCAATGATTCTTTTACCTTTTCATTTCTTTTCCCTTTCCAATTCTTCTTCATTTTTTTTGTTTTAAAACTTGACAATACAATGTTCTGCTATTTATAGTATTAAGGATTATGTTTAAAATTTAAAAGCATTTATTAAGGGTGATACATTTAGTTGGTTATGAGCAGTTAAATTCAGGGGGTGACTAGTTATTTTGAAGATACAAATAATTTATGCGTGTCAGAATTTCTTAAACATAATCCTCAGGGGCTATGTTTAGCATTTTCCTTAGTTTAGGATTTTGCTATTACCTTAAGGGTTACGTTTAATTTAAAAAATTGTTTTAAAGGTGATACATTTAGTTGGTTGATAGCGGTTAAATTCAGAAGATGAATAGTTATTTTGAAGTGCGTGTCAGAATTTCTTAAGTTAAACTCAGGGCGGTGGGTAGTTATTTGTATTACACATATATAATTTAAGTGTAACGACGTAGCCTCTTGATCCATGATGCCCCAAAATTCCACTCGTAAAAAAATATAACTGCCTTAAAAAGGATGATTACCTGAATATGCATCTAACTTGTCACATTTCTATTTTTATACAACCTTTTTTACTTGCTTTTATATAACCGTAGTTTTTACTTTCGTCTATCTATCATGTGTATCATATGACCTTTTAACCATTCTATTAAACGATCAAAATAAAAGTTCGAATTTAGTCAAGTTTGGTTAATTTTGAATTCGGTTTGGCTCAATTCTCAGCTGGACATGCTAAAACTTCTCGACCCGAGGAACCCAAACTGAGAAAACAAAAAAAACCCAAACCGAAAAACCAGACAATTTTTTCCATTTTCATCAATGGGCTGGAATTGGATTAAACCCAACAGTCCAACAAACCAAATTATTAGCCTTTCCAGGCCCAGCAAATTTATACATAAACACATATGATAATGATTCTTCCTTTCAAAAACTTTTTTTTTTCTTTTCCATTTTTCAATTTTTTGGCGCGTAAATTACCTTCAATACTCAAACCATCTCCAAATTCATAACTATAAAAATGAATAAATTGATCACAAAATTTTATAAAAAAAACCAAATCTTTATAAATAAAACATTCATTTCATCAATCAGATCACTCACAACATCATCAAATTCTGTTCATTTATATGAAAATAATGAAGGGTTTGATCCATCTTCACATATAATCCAAGAAAAAGACCTTTTAACAAAAACCCCAAAAGGCGATTTACGCGTACTCGAATTAATCGATAAAGGGCTATTAGAGCCTGATGCTAAATTGTATAATCAGCTACTTAATAAATGTACTAAATTGGGTAAAGTTAATGAAGGGAGAATGGTGCATTATCATTTTAAGGGGTCTAGGTTTAATGGGTATTTAGTTGTTTGGAATACGGTTTTGAATATGTACGCGAAAAATGGGTGTTTGAATGATGCGCGTAACGTGTTTGATGAAATGTCTGTGAAAGATATGGTGACTTGGACTGTTATGATTAGTGGGTTTTCTCAGAATGATGTAATGGATGAGGCGGTTGCGTTTTTTGTTGAGATGGTTAGGGGAGGGATGAAACCGAATGAGTTTACATTTTCTAGTGTTTTTAAGGCGGCTGGGGCGAGAAGTGATGAGAGGGAAGGGGAGATGGTTCATGGGTTTTGTTTGAAGTGTGGGTATGCGGAGAATGTTTATGCGGGTAGTGCGCTTTTGGATTTGTATTGTAGGTATGGGAGGATGAGTGAAGCTCGTTATGTGTTTGATAGGTTAGTGGATAAGAATGAGGTTTGTTGGAATTCGTTGATTGGTGCACATGCGAGGAAGAGTGAGGGAGATGAGGCGATAATGATTTTTAGGAAGATGCAAAGGGAGGATTTTAAGCCGACCCATTTTACTTATTCGAGTATTTTTAGTGCGTGTGCGAGCACGGGGTCACTAGAGCAAGGGAAATGGGTTCACGCTCATATGCTTAAGAATGGTCTTAAACTTGTTGCTTACATTGGTAACACGCTTGTTGATATGTATGCTAAATCAGGTAGCTTTGATGATGCTATTCGAGTATTTGATAGACTAGTTAAACCTGATGTTGTTTCATGGAACTCTATTCTAACTGCTTATGCACAGCACGGGTTAGGAGTAAAAACACTAGAACATTTTGAGAAAATGAGGAAAACTGGAATTCAACCGAATGCGGTAACTTTTTTATGTGTTCTTACTGCTTGTAGTCACGGTGGACTCTTGGATAAAGGACAATATTATTTTGAAAGGATGAAGAAATACAAAATAGAACCTGAGGTTTCTCATTATGTGACAATGGTGGACTTACTTGGTCGAGCTGGTCAATTTGACCGTGTGTTAAGTTTCATTAATGAAATGCCAATTGAACCCACTGCAGCTATATGGGGTGCTTTACTTGGTGCATGCAGGATGCATAAGAATATTTAGGTGCTTATGCTGCTGAACGCGCTTTTGAACTTGATCCTTATGACTCCGGACCCCACATTTTGCTATATAATATATACGCGTCTGCCGGTAAGTGGAATGAAGCTTCAAAAGTTAGAAGGTTTATGAAAGAAATTGGTGTTAAGAAAGAACCCGCTTGCAGTTGGGTCGAGATTGAAAATTCTGTACACATGTTTGTGGCTAATGATGAAAGTCATCCTTTGAAAGAGGATATATATAAAAAGTGGGGAGAAATTAGTGATAAAATTAAGGAAATTGGGTATGTTCCGGACACGAGTCATGTTCTTATGTATGTTGATGAGCAAGAAAGAGAAGCAAAGTTGCAATGTCACAGTGAAAAGCTTGCATTGGCATTTGCACTTCTAAAGACGCCACCAGGGTCCGTTATCAGGATCAAGAAAAACATCAGAGTTTGTGGTGATTGTCATTCGGCTTTTAAGTATGCTTCATTGGTGGTTCAGAGAGAGATTATATTAAGAGACACAAACCGTTTTCATCATTTTTATGGTGGATCTTGTTCTTGTGGCGATTATTGGTAGCACAAATATTAAGCCCTAAAGCTAGTGTAGACAAGGTGAGCTGTAGATTTTTTTTTGTAAATCTATAACTTGAATTCAATATAAGAATCATTAGTCATGCTATTTATGTAGCATGTCTTCTGTTAATTTTTTTTTTACTGATGCATCATTTTAGCATAAGAGCACATTGATTGTTTAATTCTGAGTGCTGTTAATATTGCTATAGTAGTTGGTAATATGCATGAGTATGCTGAATCAACTTTTTGTTTATGGCCACTAAAATGTTTCTGACTTATTATTTGCTTATAGCAAGCACTACCAATGAGTAAATATGCATGGCATATTTGCACAAGTACATGAGTATTTTACAACAGTCACGGTTATATATCCTTAGATATCCAGTCACATTAGGCGAGGTATACGGCTCTGCAATCCACACATTTGCAATTCACTTTGTGAATCACCCTTTGGCTGTTCACCATTACAGCTACCTTCTAAAACGGCTGTGACTGACATGGTGTGGTCTTCCATTCACTGATGGTCATTACCCACACGAGCGCGCACACACATACACACCTCGAAATAAACAAGTGTGGTCTCTCATTTGCTAACGTAACCAGAGAGCACAACCGCAGCAAGACACATGTTAAATTAATAACACACTCCCCTTAGTTGGGATCAACCTTCACCTAACATATTACACTCTGTCTTGATACTAAGAAAACTATATTTTTCATGCGTTATAACTTGACCGTAGGAGTGCACTCCCAAGACTCACATTCTGGGACACTTGTGACACATTGTTTCCGGAAATTTATCTAGACCTTATGGTGGAACGTTGTAGCATTGGTTTTAAAGTTTTCTTCCTATGTATGATAGCAATAACAGTAGTTTTCAATCCAAGTTTCATATTATGTGATTTCGAACACGTATAAAATAACACATCAAACTTGGCACTGACTATGAATACAAATTTCATTCATGATCATGTTATGTCCAAAAAAAAAAGTTTTGGCAAGTTTGGTGATTGCCAATCTGTCACCATGTCAGGTATCGACTCATTAGTAGTTAAACGAACATCAAACATGCTGAATACTGTAGTTTTATGTCTAACATGCTTGAGAGATTTTACCTTTTGTAAACATTGTACAATATCATAACTAAAAAAATGTTCGTGTTCCAAAAATAAAGTAATTCGTGATCTTTGTAACTCACAGCAAAAATTTAAAGTATCTATGTGCTTGCAAATATAAATCAATGTTTCTGAGTATAGAGAAACATGGATTTACTAGAAAATTGGTAGCTTTCTCATAAACCTAAAAAGATGAACTGAATGCCACCCGACTAGACGCTAGATGAATCTATACATTTTGTTATTCTAGCAATGTCGTTAACTGAAGACCATATCACGTCTCATTTCGTATACCGAGCTTTGAGTTCATAAGCGGATCACTCATTTACTCATTTTCACTTTCTAGCAATGTAGTTTCCTGGCTATGATCTTTAGCATTTGATACTCAACAAAACTTGTACAAAACAATGAAATACACAAATTTGAAATTTCACAGTAACTGAACTAAAAAGACTCCTAATAGGCTAATAGCATATCTTTATTGGGCCTTTATTGGATTGGGCTGGATTAAGAATGGCATATTAGACAATAAACAATAAATAAAGGTGAAAGTGCAAGCACAAACTTTTTTTGATTAGTTTAATGAAGATTTAAAAGGTTTGGAAGTGACCACGTCGCCTACAAACACAGACCATAAGAACCTCGTACACTAATAAATTTAATAATTTGTTTTCCGGGCCCTTCTTGTTATTATCATTTGAACCAGGGCCACCAACCTTTTTAACCTTTTTGTTTGTCGGGAAAAGAAGACATCGGTAGCAGTTGGACGGTCCTTGTACTGCATTCAATGGCATAAAATATTAGTAGTACTAATATTTTTATTATGGTTATTGACTTATTATTATCATTAGTAAGTACTAATATCATTTTTGTATTATTTCCAAAATTTTGTATTCTTGTAAGTTATTGACTTATTACGCTTTTAGATATTATATAATGTTTAAATATGTCATATTATCAACCTTATGTCTTATCTTAAGTTGAAGGATTAACTATGTTTTGGATGTGTAGCTGTGTTTGACAGGTTTCTATAACATCAAGGGTTGAAATGTAACTGAGCTCTATAAAAAGATCTCATCCCAACCCTAAGTTCATTCATTTAACCGTTTTCACTATTTCATTAAAATCTCTCTCTCTCTCTCTCTCTCTCTCTCTCTCTCTCTCTCTCTCTCAAGTTTGTTACAAGTCTGATTGTTTGGTTTTTGATCATCTTGATCATTTGGTATAGTCTGTTGGTTAGTGTAGGTTTGAGTGTTTGTAGTGAGGAAGACTATATTTGTTTCTTTGTAGTGAGATAAGTAGAATCCTTATTGGTTCTTGGTTGTCTTTCTGTTTGGTTGTCCTTGTTAGTTGTTTATCTGATTATCTACTAGTTGTTTGTTGCTATATGTTCTCTGTTTATCTATTGTTATGACTGAAGTTTTAATTAGTAGTTTGGATGCTGGCAATCCATTGTATCTTCATTCAAATGATAACTCTAATGTTCCTATTGTTCATTTTAAACTTACTGGTTTTGATAGTTACAAAATGTGACCCACTGCTATGAAAATTGCATTAAAAGGAAAAAAATAAAATGGGATTTGTTGATGGTACTTGTGTTAAACCTGTTACTAGTCTTGTTTTGTCCCAACAATGGGAGAGACGTAATGCTATTGTTTTAGGTTGGATTCTTGGTTCTTTATCTTCTGAGTTATACTTAGGACAAGTCTATTCTGAAATTGCTTCTAAGGTTTGGACTGAGTTAGAAGAAACTTATGATAAAATGATGGTTTTGTCATTTTTAATGTGATTCATAAAATTAATACTTTGAAACAAGGTGATCTTTCTGTTCCTCGTTACTATCATAAGTTGAATTCTCATTGGAGAGAATTTGATACTATGACTCTGTTACCTATTGTGCTGCTCATGAGGGTGTGCTGAAACCTAACCAGTCAATCAGACTTATGCAATTTTTAATGTGTTTTAATGATGTTTATTAACCAATTAGGAGTAACATTTTAGCTAGTGACCCTTTACCTGATGTCAATGAGGCCTTTAATTATGTTTCCAGAAAGGAGTCCCATAGAGGACTTCATCCTGGTTCTGTTTCTAGCAGTAAGGCCCAACCTGCTGCTTTTGTTGTTAAGACCAATAATAATTTAAATAATTTTACAAAGAGGTTTAATAACAATAATAATAGTGGCAATAGGGATCCTAATCTTAATATGGTTTGTAAACATTGTGGTCTGATTGGTCATACAATTGAAAGATGTTTTGAGTTAAAGGGGTGTCCTCCTCGTGTTAAAAGAAACCCAACCATTTCGAAATAGTTTGTTGTTGTCTAAAGATTTAATGCTAATTCAGATGTTTCTCAACTCTCATTTTCTTCTTCTGGTTTTATGATTGGGTCATTTACTAATGATCAAATGATGAAGCTCTTAAGTCTCATTAATGAGAAACCCTCTGCTAATGTGTCTGGAAGTATGGCAGGTATAAACCAAAGATTTTTCAATAATAATGTGTTGTTCAATCTTCATTTTGAAAAAAATTATGTGCTAAAACTGGTTCTGTTAACTATAATGTCACTTTGGGTTGAATTATTGATTCTGGTTCTAATCAGCACATGACTGATTCTATGAAAAACATGTTTAATGTGTTTGATATTTATAGTCTTATGTTAACTGTGGGACATCCCAATGGGACTGTTGCCAAAATTACTGTTATTGGTAGTCTTAGATTGACCATTTGTGTTGTTTATTTGATGTTTTTGTTCTGCCTGAGTATAATGTTAGTATGTTATCTGTTAATAAACTTTTAAGGACAATAAGTTCTTTGTTGGTTTTGATGAACATAAGTGTTATATTCAAGATTTGAAACTTGGCAAGCTTGTGGGAACTGGTAGTGAATCTGGCGGTCTTTACTTATTTGGTGTGAACAAATGTGGTGAGTTTAATCTTGGTATATGTAATTTTGTGTTTGTTTGTCATGTTTTCAGTGAGTAATGGCACCAAAGACTTGGTCATCCTGCTGACTAAGTCTTGTCTGTTTGGGGGGATAAAATTGGTTTTAAAAAGGTTGATCATGTGTCTTTTTGTGACATTTGTCACAAGGCTAAGCAGACTAGGAAATCATTTCCTTTAAGTGATCATAAGTCTGAGTCTGCTGGGGATTTACTTCATTGTAATAACTTTTAAGGTTACTAGTAAAGATGATTTTAGATATTTTTTAACTTTAGTTGATGATTTTAGCAAAGTAGTTTGGGTGTATCTTCTAAAATCAAAGAGTGAAGTTGGAAATTATCATGAGAGTTTTATAAAATTATTTTCAAACAATTTAACAATAAAATTAAAATAATTTTGTCTGATAATGGGACAAAGTTTTTAATAATCATTTGTCTAACTGCTCAATGATTTGAATATGGTTCATCAAACTTTTTGTGCCTATACTCCTCTCAAAAAATGGGGTTCTTTGAGAGAAAACATAGACACCTTCTTATTGTTGCTAGGAGTCTTATGGTTCAGGGGGGATTCCTCTCTCTATGTGGCCTGAATGCGTTTTAACTGTTGTTTACTTAATTAACATGCTTCCCTCTTTAGTCTTGTCTGGTGTTTCCTTTTATTTTTTAGTGTATGGTAAAGATCCTAGTCTCTCTCATATCAGGTCTTTTGGATGTATGTGTTACTCTAATATTTTAATCTCAAATGATAAGTTTAGTTCCAAATCTGAATAAGTGTGTGTTAATTGGGGTTTCTAGTGTCAAAAAGGCATATAAGATGTATGGTTTGGAAAGTAAATATGTCTTTTATTCAAAGGATGTAAAATTTTATGAAACAATTTTTCATTTTAAAATGAAGTCTGGAAACATTTCCAAAGAGTCTGCAAATGTTTTTAGTGAGTCTGAAAATATTTTAAATAATCTTGAACTACAACTTTGATGAATCTGGAGTAAACTATTTAAACTTTTTTGACATCCATGGGTCTGAAAGTCCCATTGATGAATATGGGGACCCTTCTAATGTGGAAGGTAGTGGTATGACAACTCCAGATGGCTGTGTTAACACAGTTGATGATGGAGATGCAACCACGGTAACCAAGATAGAAGAAACTATCACCTGAGGGAAATAATCAAAATGTTTTCAATAGTGAGGATCATGTAACTTAAATGGAAGTACCACAAGTTCTGAGGAGGTCTGGTAGGCAAAAAAGTCAGCATGTTAGATTTAATGATTTTGTTATTGGTAACAATGTGAAGTATGGTATTGAAAAATATATGTGTTATTCTAAGTTGTCTACTGTTAATATTGTAACATATTGGATTTCACAAACACACAAACAATCACAAATATGGGCGAATGAATATATGGTTTTAGAGAGAGAAAGTGGGATATTCTAGTGAGAGAAACTTATGGAAGGTTAGATTCCAAATGAACATCCAACCCTCTCCCTTGTGGGGAGAGGGCTATTTATACAAAGTATTACGCCCTCTTTCGGGTTATGGATCAGGCATACAATGGGGTAAAGACCCGTCCTTCCTCCACGGTGTTGCACTAGACTATACTATGCTAATAACTAAATAACGTAATAAACGATATGTCTATGAGCTAACTTAATCTAGATTATATATGGGGTGACCGATGCTTCATCATAAAATTTCCAATTCCTAACAATCTCCCCTTAAGGGAGGTCACCCCATGATTTACAATTTTTCATCCTAGCATTCTATTTAATCATCGCCTTGAGCTCAGACTTCAATTTCATCATAATATTGAGACTTTGTGATTTCGTGGTGATTTCTTCATGGTCCAACTATATTGTACATTAAGTGGAGGTTATAGAGCTGATCCACATTTTGATGAGTGTTGAGCCATCTTAGAGATCATCAGCTTCAGTAAATCTCAGTATCACCCTTGTAGTGTTGCCATCATGTGAAGTTGTGACTTTTGGACCGTCATGCTCACATTCTGGATCATGAAATCTTTTCATCAGAGTAGCGGAAGCTTTAGTTGATTCATGATATTTGCACCAGCGTAGCAGAAGCATGGAGTGAAAATATCAGAGTTGTTGATGCGTTTAACATGATTTCTTTAGAGATGAATGTGATGTGTGAGCATGCGGCTACGGATTGACCTTCTCCATTCTGATCAGCTGCAAACGTTGGGTGTACTTGCATACAACAGTTAGCAATAAAGCGCACGAAAGTGTCTTTGATCACTTTCGTTGAATTGAGGTACACATCCCACGGTTCCCAGTTGATCAAGACAAGTACCGCCCGTGATCGGTATAATTCAAGAATCTCCTTGACAGGTTTCGCAATGCTCTAGTTGTTCTCGATCGAACGTCTCAAAGAAGACAACACGGAGTGAGTGAACCAATAAATGAGATTCATCGATTGATGAAAATGATTTCAAAAACAATCGTGTATTGCTTAATATAAAGGGTTTTGCAATACAACGAGGGTTTTATGGTAAATCAATTATCAATCATAAACACCTTTAATTTTGAAAAATTAATACACGATCGATGTGCTAGAGAAAAGAATTTTGGCACAACGACCGGTTTTCAAAGGCATCCGTTAATCCATAACTTTGAACCGTGATTGATTCATAATTTAGAATCGCCCATTGTTTCGCTCGGTTGTCACATGGTTGATCTATTGGATAGATCTCGGATGCCACCTACCAAGAGCTTGTTTGATGTTGGCTCTAGAAGGCTTTCCATCTTCATTGTGAATATGTTTGCATATCACTCATATGTTCGCAATACCACAAGGATAATGCGAGGACTCTTAAAATATATTCTCTCTTTCCACAATGTGTGAAACAGAGAGTCTTCATTGATTGTATCCTTATAAGATCTATTAGATGATCTCTTGGCTCTAGACTCAATAGTGCACATTTGGTTCCTATGCCGGAGACTAGGGAGAGGGTCTCCTTCTTCAATATCAACAAACTCTAAGAGAAAGTCGATAGATTATGTAGGTTCCCCGTGAGAATGAAACAAGTCCTTTTAAGAGGAACTTGAGTGGCTTGGGAAGTTTGTAGTGTAGTGCGTCACTGGGTCCATGACGTCTTGTCATCAATATGAGTGTTACCTTAGTAGACACCAGTAGCATATGTATTGAACCCGGTTTCTGCCCTAAGGTTGAATTAATGGAGGGCTATTTGTTTTCACCCTTTTCTCATTCAATTCTTTTTAATTCTTCAACCCTTCAAGCTTACCGAGACTTCATAACTAGAACCTTGTTGGGTTTATTCCAAGACTAGCTCACCTCATCCGCACTCTACCCGCTTCTCACTTTTCTCCTTTTTTTATCATACCTAAGGACTTCTACACTATCTAGTGGATTGTCCTCGGTAGATCCCTCCTCTGGCGGGATCGTGGGAACAAATACCTAACCTAACCATCCTTATATCACCATACATAAAGTAAATTTGGTCGGTCTTTTTGGTATTGTTCATTCCTTCTCGAAACCAATTGAAAAATCATTTGGAAAATCAATCAAGGTACTTGTGATGTAATATCAAAGCATTTTGTACCTTAATTGTTTTGATCTTTTAGAAATGCTTTCCCTCAACATGTGCTTATGATTTTAAAAAGTTGTTTAACACATGGAGGCAAGAGATCTTTGAAATATAACCTTGATCATAATTTCCGTAGAAAAAGCCATTTGAATTTCTTTGGTAAATTCTCCCCCTCAATATGTGCAAAGGATATTTGAGATAATTTTTTCACATAGAGGAAAGAGTTCTTTTTAAAGAACTTTCACGATCACTCAACCATTCAGAAACCATTTAAAAAATCAATCAAGGTACTTTATGTTAAAACATAGAAATCTTTGTACCTTGAAAGTTTATTTTCATTTTGAAATGCTCCCCCTCAATATATGCTTCGAGATTCGAAAAGAGTTTAGCACATATTAGAGAGCAGTATGCACTTTGAGACAAATTGGTCACCTTTTATCAGATTGCATATTTGGATCTCAAGTGATTTAAATATGTAAGAAACAAAACTTGTTGGAGAAAAATGTGTCCGGTTTTATTTGATTTGAAAAAGGACTACTCCTAAGTTCCCGTTTTGACTAAAAGGGAACAACAAATTATAACCTATCACTACAATATACATTATAGTTATAGTTGTTTATAGTACAATCACCACATTACACAAATCATAATATATAAACAAAAACTACTCCAGGAAGATGTCTTTATTCAGTTCGTTGAAGTAGCTTGTAATGACCTTCACGAAGTCTACCACCCATAAAACTTTCAAGGCTGCGATAAATCTTTCTAGTCTTTAGTCTTCGTTCGATCGCAGAATGAACTCTTCGCACATCTTCAAATCTTGTTCGCACCGAATTTTGTTTTATTCCATGGCTTGGTCAAGTTTAATTTCCTTCACTTTCGAGTTCAATTCTTCTTCGACCATCTTGAGTGTACCATCACTGAACTTGAAAAGCTCGCACAATCTCATTAGCATACGTGACCCGTATCTGTCGGTAAAGAGGACGGCTCTAGGGGTGTCAATCACTATATAGTCGTGACGAAATTCATGTCCCGAGGCTTCCCATTACGGTCTTGTTAGGTTGACCCGAGTCTCGTTAGCTTTCCATGCCGAAATGAAAATCCCAAACTCTTTGTCGAATGACCAAGCCTCCGATCCAGATTGACAGCAGAGAGAGAGCCTTCTTCTCACGAACAAGTAGGTGGTCAAGGTGTCCTTGGAGGTTCGAAGATAGAGATCTTCAAAGTCATTTGGCGGCAGATGTTTGAAGTCATTTTCTTCTATAACATGATCTTTCAAGTCCGCTCTTCAAGAACAATCTTCTTCGATAATCATAGCCATAGATTGGGAAGATCTCTACACTAACAACACTTAGAATTCGCACTTGGATCGAACAACTTTGCGACTCTTTTAGCTCCATGTCTATCAATGTAGAATTTCTTCTTGAACCACCAATGAGAAATGCCACACGAAGTCGCGATGTCATACTCTTGTTCTTTGTCCGTCTGAATTGATCGGTACCATCCGCTCAAGACCCCGATCTATGTAGGTAGCGACATTCATTTTAGAAATCGATAAATTTGGCCTTCTTTACGTAGTTCGAGCACATAGATAATCCGGTCATGGTTGAAGAAGAACTCGATTGAATAGTCACTGACCGGGTTCACCACCGAGGAAGAGGCTTGTTCACATTGAAACGGCCGATCTCGCTCACCGACTTGATCACTCAAGATCTTATGACATTCTTCCATCCGGTTTGAAGTCGATTGGCATATGAGTGGAAGACTTTGACGATTTCGAACGCTGGTCCTTTAAGATCCTTTAGAGTGATGGACGAGATTCCTTCTTTTCACGTAACCACTTCATAAAGCGCCCATATCTCCAAGTGATGTGAAGAGAGTATTTATTGGGGCTTCATAGTTGGTAGTGATGGTTGATGCCCGTTGTTGTCGAGATCATCATGTCAAACTCGAATGGACCATGAAGGTTCGAGTTTGAGGTCTCTTCAAGCGAGCCAAACTTTGAATTATGTCTTTTGAATGTTGATAAGGTTTTAAATGTACCTTTTGAGGGTCGTTTAAGCCCTTATTTTATCACTTTTGTATCCGTTATTACTTAATATCGTTCCTTTTCACTTTTTAGGTATCTTGAAGGCAAAATGCTGGAATGACACTTATTCGGACGAAAAGGCGCGAATGTACGAAGAAAATGGCCAAAGTCAAGAATCGAGACACTCAGTCATTGAACCGAAGGGGACGGCGCCAGCACAAACTAGTGACGCCGTCGGACAACTTTGTGATGGCTCAAGAGCAAATTACTCATTTACAAGTGACGGCTTGTGTTTTAAAAGAGTAGGCGTCGCAACTCGACGGCCTAGATTTGATCCAAGACGTCGAGACCGAAGGGTACGGTGTCATAAGCATAAGGTGACGCCGTCGCAAAGCTAATGTGGCCAAGACGAAACCCTAATGACGGCGACCCGACGGCGTCACAAATCAAAGGTGACGCCGTCGCATTTGTAATCTTATATATAGAATCCGAATTTTTAGTTTTCGTGTGTAG
Source organism: Chrysanthemum lavandulifolium (assembly GCA_022545495.1). Classification (NCBI taxonomy): domain Eukaryota; kingdom Viridiplantae; phylum Streptophyta; class Magnoliopsida; order Asterales; family Asteraceae; genus Chrysanthemum; species Chrysanthemum lavandulifolium. The sequence continues at coordinate 96,319,064 of CM040239.1, forward strand.
TCTTTGGAGTAAAACCTAAACCGAACCAAGGTCGTCTTGTACAAGATTTTAGGGTTCCATACCCTATCTTACATCAAGATAAGTTTTTACTTCATTAATTCAAGTATGTCTTCAATTAATTGTGTGTATGCTTGCATGTTTCCCATGTCCGGCTAATTTACTTGTGTGTTTGCTTAGGAATATGAAACTTAATTATTGAATATTGATTGGTTGTCTCTTATCTTAATTGTTAATGATCTAGTATTGCGATAGGTCATCCGTTGTGTAGTTAATGCTTGATTAATCTTTGTGAACCTTAGCTTATAGTACCTAGAGTCATTGTAGGCTAAACCATCCGAAGAGTACCTTAGCGTTAAGTTTATAAATCCTAGAGATTTTGAAGGCATTAACCTTTTGTAGTTTCAAAGAGTTAGGGATAAACGCATACCCTACAACCTTAGACACACAACGCGATTAAGAATAAGGACGTGACAATTCAACCATCAATAGGAGATAATTAAGGAGTAATAAAACCTAAGTAAACACATCTTTAAATCATCATACGATCACACAATAATTAGACATAGACTACATACACCACTAGATTAGATAATTAGATAAGTAGAGTAATCGGTAGAAATACCAACCCCCCAAATCAAAACCTCGAGATTCGTACCTTTCCATTTCCTAAAAAACATAAAAAAGATAAAAAAAAATAATCATCCTTAACCCCAACCTTAGCGTAGTAACTTCTCACTAGCATTCCTATTCCCTTAGAAAACGATATTAATTCCCGTGGCTTACCCTAATACTACACTACAACGATTAGGTTCACTGCCTAGGGTGTTGAAAAACTTGATCGACGAAAAGGAAGTTCCTTTGACCCCGAACGACGCGTGTAGCGTTATCAAATGTGCAACTCTAGAGGTTGTAGCGCGTTCACCCGAAACGTATGCATCAAACCAATCCTCATCTTCAGACGACTTAGGGATATGTTTTGTGGATGCATCATCGTCATCGGACTCTGACTATGCCATGAGATAAGACTCTTCATGTAGTACCTGATCTTCCGGGATAGTGGAGAAGGTGGGTGTAAACCTTGAATCAACTGTGGTCCATGCTGTAGACTTCTTCTAAGTACCCTGATCACCGGATGAACTGGATTGATTCGAAGGTTTTGGAGGAGATGTTGGTGGTTTTGGTGAAGGTGTAGTGGTTGTGCCAGAAGATCCACCAACATCAGAAGTTCCAGCTCCTCCAGTTGGAGGCGGGGGAGGAGGAGGTGGGGATTTAGGGCCTTTATGTAATGACTCCAATAGTGAAGTCCTCCTTTTCTTCTTAGCCTCCCTTTCTCGAATATCCTCCAGAAACTGTAGATGATTATCGTGCTTAATCGATTCTTCAAGTGCTTTATATAGCCTCTTATGAACTACATCCTGGTGCTCATTAGCATCATACATCTTATCAGACAGAACATCTCTCATATCAGAAATGGGCAAATCCTTGAATCGTTGAAGCAATGGAGCCTGCATTGCCCATTCAACAGCATCTTTAACCTCTGCCTCAATTGCGTCTGCAACTCCTTGATCGAAGTTAAGGTTCTCCAGCTTATAGACACGACGCTCGAGGACGTTGATAGATTTAGGCAATTGCCTCTCTAGAGCTTCAATTCGTTTCACAGCCTTGTCGAGCAATTGATCAGATGTTAGAATTTGAGGTGGTGAAGCCGGTGGAGTGTTCGTGTCATTAATTGAAACCACTGGTTCTAGTGATAGATCTTTAGCAGGTTCAGGTGGTGGAAGTGCGGTTGTTAGAGCAGGTTTGGGCGGTGGAAGTGCGGTTGCATGAGTAGGTGCTGACATCGGAGGAATGGTTGATGTGTCTTGCTGAATGTCGACTGTGTACATGGACTCAACTTCCTCTTTCTCATCATTTTGCTTATAGGGCTAGGTATCTGAGGGTTTGTCATTTAAGAACTGATCACCAAATGAGAAATCAACATCCAGATTCTTTAATGAGGATAGAGAACCTGTAGACATGTTCGTTTCTTCCATGTGCCTGTGTTCATCAGATCTTGACTCAAGGATCTCATGTGAGTCTTTCAGCAATTCGTTTTCATCATTCTTATCTCGATTGGGTATCACTTGATGCAAGTGTATCTTCCCGTGTTTCGAGATACCTCCTTTTCCATTCAGTTTGTTCTTGAGTGAAGATGATTCAATGCTTCTTTTCTTCACTCAAATTGGGTGGTAGTTCTTCACGGTGAAGAAGAGATGGTCAAGCATGTGAGTGGCTTGTTCAAAGATCTACATCGTTAATCCTTTCCTTTGTCTTTTGTGGTTGAAGTTGTTTGTTGTGGTGCTGGCTCAGGTTCTCTTATCACAACTCCTCCCACTGGTGGTCTCATGTTCAGGCTTTCCAGGCTTTGTTTAATCCATTGTTGCAAAGCAGCCTCGTCTTCATCAATCAATCGCATGTCACCCTTTGGAACCTCGGTTCCTTCAACATTCCCCTTTCCTGCATCTTTCTTTCTCTTTTTCTGCTTTTGTGATGAAGTGTCAGTAGATTGAGATCTATCACGTCTCTTCTTGGGAAGGCCGGCATATGAGGTTTTTGTGCTAGAAGTAGACTTTGTAGATTTGGGTTGTGAGGGATCGGGAGTATCATCAACATTGGATCTGGATGCCCTTTTCTTGTATAATCTGAAGTAGTCAGTCTTCTTTAAATCATCTGTGAGAAGTACATCAGGAATTGGCAATCCAAAGATATATTTGAGGTTACCAAGTACAAATTCATCCCTAGCATTATGGAGGACTAATTCACTCCTTGGATTAAAATGATGAGTCTGTTGCAAGAACTGAATGATAAGCTTCGAGAATCTTATGCTAGGAATTACAAGTTTGTGTACTTTCTTCCTTCCTTGGGCTTGATTCTGAACATTTGTTCTATCGGTGATGAAAGTGTGCATAGACAAAGAGAATTCTTCCCAAATACGTTCCGTGACATCAATGTTCACCCCTTTGATGAGACCCCATAAGATTTGCAGAATAGGTGTCCTCACTTTATCGAACCCTGAGGTTTTGCCAGATAAGCATAAGTTGAGAATGGTGGTAATGGCTCTCCAAGGTTGATACATGTGTCCGGTGATGATATCTGAAGCCCTTGTTACGTTAACTTGATAACCCAAATCATTTAGAAAGTCTATTAATTCTTCCGCACTAGGTGGAGGGACAGATTGTTTGGTAGGGTCACATGGTGTGATTCCTAGGGCCTTACTGAGAATGTCAGATGTGATTTCAAATTCCTTATCGCTGCTTACAAGAATAAGTGGTCGTGATCTTGTCCCATGTGATGGTGTTCCAAAATTGTTGTAGGTAAATGGAAGGATCGTTCATTGCTTGGTCAAGGCACTAAAGAAGTTAGTGTTTTTAAGAATATCAATAACAACTTTGAAGATTGGATTTTGTTGTATTCTTTCCAAGTCCACATAGCGCTTGCTTTTACCTATCTCTATCCATTTATCTTCTGGAAAAATTTCGTTGTCTGTAAGAACTGTGGGTGGAGCAGAAGTAGAGGGTTCTCGGAAGAGGTTGTGTCTGCCATTGAGATTCTGTAGAATCATACATACGACAACAGTATTTGAAAGCATGTTAGGTTAGACAATGTTAGCTAAACAACTTTAATGCAACCACATGACATAAGCACAACGAGTAGCATACATGACAGATTAACAAAAATCATATTGAAATGCTCAGAAAATAGGTTAAGATGCTTTAGTAATTCTCATAGTAACGAATCATTTTGAAAAGGTTTTCTAGAGACAAGTTGCTTTGAGCAAAATTGTTAAAACAAAATTGCTATAATAGGATTTCATGAGACAAGTCGCTATAATGTAAGTGTTATAACAAGTCGCTAAGTCAAGTTGTCAAATCAAGTCGCTACAAGAGAAACCAGATACAAGTCGCTTTAAACAAAAATGTTATAGCAAGTCGCTATGAACAATTTGTCAAGACAAATCGCTACAAATAAAACTTGAAACAAGTCGCTATCATGAAAGTATTATAGCAAGTCGCTTTAAACAACTAGTCAAAACAAGTCGCTACAAGAAAAACCAGTGACAAGTCACCATTGTGAAAATGTTTAAGCAAGTCGCTAACTTGTCAAAACAAGTCGCTATAAGAAAAACCAGTAACAAGTCGCCTTTGTGAAAATGATTTAGCAAATCGCTAACTTGTCAAGACAAGTCGCTACCAAAAAATACAAGGATAAGCCGCTACTACAAACATCACCCAATTACATAACAAGTCGCTAGCAAGAATGTTTAAAGTATTGACAACTCGCCATGAGAAATATATGAGCCAACTCGCCACCAAGAACAACCTGCTATCAGTTAAGTCGCCAACAAGAACACGTATTGACATATCTAACCAACACATATCACACAAGCAAATGAACCAACATTCATGTCCAAAAGCACTACACAAGCATATACATAAACACGTAATCATCATCCCAACATACATATAACGTTTTTACAAAAGAGCGCACAAGGGAGACCAAGAAAACACTCATATGCACCATCAATTTCAACATAAGATACCCTAAGAACAACCAATTAAATATCAATTACTCCCATTAAACATAGCCATTAACCAACCTAGATACGGAATCAATTGTCGAAGGAAAGTTGCTCGGAGGAATCTGTTAATAGACGTGCATTAGAGGAGGAATTAGGTATAAAAGAATCGAATCAAAACGTTAAAACTTAACCTACCACACACAAATCGCTACAAAAACCGGTCACGTGAGAGAGAGAGATAGTATTTCAGATTTTTGAAATTTTAACGAGTGTCAAGTCGCTAGGGCTTTAAGTATAGTTTTCAAGTTTCACAAAATGACACCTTCAGTCCTTATACTTAAACAAAGTGAGACAAGTCGCTAGCAAGACATAATACACAAGGCAAGTTGCTAGACCTAAATTGGACAAATCGCTAGCACAAAGTTAGGCAAGTCGCTATGTCAAAACATACCATTCTCAAGTATCAATAAATGACACATTTGATCATTGTATTATGACAATAGGGACAAGTTGCTACCTATCTTAGTATCACACGTAAATAAGTACTATTGACTCTATCAGTCCTTGTACTTAGCAAATTGCATACAGATACGGTGGATAAGTAACATTCATGTTGAATATGACAAGTACCATATAAGAAGTAACATGGATTAGCCATCTAGCACAATGAACATAAAGAATCATGACTTAAACATGCAAAGAACAAACAAGTAAGCACATTACATATATCAAACAATGATGTAGAGATAAATTGAAAGATTCTCCCCTCACCAATGTCACCAATTAAGAGTGAACATTGATTGAATTTTAACCCTGCTTTAAAATAGAATATATCTTTTGTTCGAACTTCATCTATGGACCCGTATTATTATTGAATGACATTTCTAGGACCGTAGATGTTATCGACAACAAGAGATACATCTTTTATCGATTTTGGGTAAAGATTTATTTAATTAAAAATTGATTGATTGATTATTTATTTTATTTATTTTTTAAATACAAGTGAAAATTAATTTGTACACGGATTCATGAGAACGAGTCATGATTCAAGTCGAACAGAGTCAAAGTACGAGGTACATCACCGACAAGCTACAATTCTGAGTGAGCAATCTTTATTTCGTTGGAAACCAGGTCATGATGTTCATGATTGAATTGAGCATTGTTCCTGAAAAAGACTGAGGACACTTTGCACTAATAGCACATGTAGTATTGCAAATAGATGAGTTAGTGACATGAGTATCCTCATTATTGGATGTAGCACAGTCAGGTCTAGGAGTATCATTAATAGAAATCCCTTTAGGTTCAATATTCTTGAAGATTTTTCCTGTGGGCATCCACTTAAGGCAAGATCTAGGTGTGTAAGTCCGTTTGGATCCTGCAAACCTAAATAATCTACCAGTAGGAATCCATATGAAAAAACTGCTAGTAGGTTTGGGTGTAGACACTTCCCTGTTTTGAGCCTTGGTCCTTTTGTAATTGGTTTGCTTCTTAGGGGATTGATCAGCCATTTGATGCTTCTTATATGAACTAGATGATCTCCTAATATTCCTGATCTTAGGGCTTCTAACATTAAGCTGGGGATTGTTATTCATCATATCGGAATGAATTAGTGAAGTGACTGGCTTTGACAAAACTATATTCTCATCAACTTGGGAGGCAAGCTTAGATTTCGATGGTTTAAATCTTTCATTTTAAAAGAATTGGGTTGCTAACTACACTCGCTCGATTTATTCAAGACAATTGACTTTCCCAAGGTCGATGGTTTTGCAAACTTAGTGTTCACCCTATTTCTAATATATTTCCTAAGCTCATTTTTAAGGCAACAATGGTGAAGCTCTTATCTTGAATTTGGGCTTTGAGGGCATCAATGTCGCCAACAAGGAGTTAGTTTGATCAATCACTTGGAATTGTTCTCTAATAAGTTCTTTCTCAATGACTCATTTTCCTTAAAAGGTTGGTCACACATAGAGCCAATTCATTATTCCTAGATTCAAGCGGACCACTCACCTCATAGTTAGGATTGTTCATCCTCAGATTATATTTCTTATGCGGATCCGAGAGTTGTAATTTCGGATTACATACGGTTGAATCTTTGTCCGTAACTGGTTTTTAATCGATTAATTTCAAAAATTCTCAAATTCGGGAATTCGGATTTATGCAAGGTTTTGTAGCAAGAAAACTTTATTCTCTTCGTTGTATTGCAATTTCTAAGGAAATACAATGTTTTTCAAGAATTGAGTATTTGTTTGAAAGTTCATCAAAAACCCTTTTTTCAACCATTTCATTTGTTTTAAAGATTCTAGCCTCAGACTCAACCAAGAAACATTTATCAATATCATGCTCAGAAATAGGATCATTTTGTTTAGGTACATTATCAGATGCATTATGTTGATCAGTTAAGGGTACCTCATCAAATGACATATGTTCATTTGTCGGTATGATATTTGCATTCACATCGTGCATAACAAGAGTCACTGAACTGCAGGCTGTTTCAAGCTTATCGACTACGAGCCTCATATTCAAGACAACCGGTTTCATCCTCCTTTTTGTATCTGATATTCTGCATTCAGCATCACCCGACCTTTCAAATGAATCAATACCCGACTTATCACAACATTCACTTAATTTCACATGACACACATTCAAATTATCATCCTCATAACCAGCTTCCTTAATGTACTTTTCCACATTATCCATAAGTTGGATAAATGTATTGATGAACTCATGAATTTCCATTCCAGTATGTTTCTTGAAGGAAATTCTAGTCACGTGTTGATCGAAGTCTGCGGAATATTCCCCATTGATAAATGGCTGAAATTGGTTGTGGATTACCTGAAGTGCAGCATTGGAATCATCATTTAATACCTTCATTTTGGTAATTTGAAGCTTCATTGTTCTAATTTCAAGAGTGTGGTTCTTGTCAATGTAGGTAAGTCTGGCGGAAAAGAGCACTACATGTTCGATCCCTAGTTGTGGACAATAATTGATGAGGTGCAGATGAAGTAGTTGATAGGGCTCAATGTTGCATTCCATTTGCTTTGCATCATGTATCATTAACAAGTGTGATTCTTTGATATTTGACTCATAATGTGAAGTGTTTTGATCATAATTTGTTGAATCAATCATGGTTAAACATTCCGAGTAGCAACAGTTTCTTTGTTCGTGAGGTATCATAGAGTTCGAGCACTTTGGAGATTAAAGGGTCGTTGATGTAAGACATTTTGTTGATGGATATTAGGCACAAGTCGCTTGCATTAATTCACCAAGTCGCTAAATACCTTGAAGACAAGTCGCCGCTCACAAGTCGCTAGGTACTCAAGTCGCTAAGTATACAAGTCGCTATAAATCTTGAGAACAAGTCGCTAAGTCACCAAGTCGCTAAGTAACAACTCGCTAAAAGGGCAAGTCGCTAAAGAACAACTCGCTACCTACAACAAAGTCAAGTCGCTAAAGTTAGCAAAGACAAGTCGCTCGTTACCAAGTCGCTAGCCGAATGGTACAACCACTACTTTGTACTATTTGTCGCCTTGTCTCAATAGACAAGTCGCTACCACCACAACTACAAGTCGCTAATAATTATAGAAGCAAGTCGCTACCAAGAAAACTAATCCGAGACTCAAGTCGCTACCAAGAAAAGTTCAAACACAACACTTTTAATCCAAAACTAACCCAACCACGGTGATTCAAGCTTTCCAAATAAAACCCAAGCACTTACAATGATTCTAAACACAAAAGTACAATCAAAATTCAAACTTTAACACAAGAAATGATCCAAATGATGCAAAACCACTAAACTTTTTCAAACCCAAAACCATATAAAACCACTAGAAATCCAAGAACATGTAAAAGAGATGATCAAACCATGGTTTTGATACCATTTGTAACATATTGGATTTCACAAACACACAAACAATCACAAATATGGGCAAATGAATATATGGTTTTAGAGAGAAAGTGGGATATTCTAGTGAGAGAAACTTATGGAAGGTTAGATTTCAAATGAACATCCAACCTCTCCTTGTGGGAGAGGGCTATTTATACAAATTATTACGCCTCCTTCGGGCCGTGGATCGTGCATACAATGGGTAAAGACCCGTCCCCGCTCCACGGTGTTGCACTAGACTATACTATGATAATAACTAAATAACGTAATAAACGATATGTCTACGAGCTAACTTAAGCTAGATTATATATGGGGTGACCGATGCTTCACCATAAAATTTCCAATTCCTAACAAATATGTGTTTTTCTACTACTTTGAATAAGTCATATGAGCCTAAGTCTTTTGTTGAGACTTCTCAAAATCCTAAGTGGATTGAAGCCATGAATTTAAAAATGAAAACATTGCATAGAAAGAATACTTATGAGTCATGTGAATTACCAGAGGTAGAAAATCCATAGGAGGTAAATGGATTTGGAAAATTAAATATAAGTCTTCTAGTGAAATTGATGGATATAAATCTAGGCTTGTGGCAAAAGGGTATAATTAAAGAGAAGGTGGTGATTATGAAGAAACATTTAGTCCTATGGTTAAAATGATTGTTAGATGCTTAATTGGTTTATATGTTTATAATAATTGGCCTTTATACCAGTTGGATGTGAATAATGCTTTCTTGTATAGTGATATTTACGAGGATGTGTATATGGAATTACCTCCTGGTTATTATGATAAGGAAGAAACTAGGGTGTGAAAATTGGTTAAGTCACTTTATTGTTTAAAATAGGCTTCAAGCCAGTGGAATGAGAAACTTAACATTGGTTTGGTTGAAGATGGATTTACTCAAAGTATAAATGACTATTCTTTGTACACTAAGAGTCAAAATGGGTTATTTATGTCTCTGCTGGTTTATGTTAGTGATGTTATGAATACTGGTAACAATGTTGATGAAATTGAGAAGTTTAAAAGGTATCTAGGTTCAAAGTTAATGATCAAGGATCTTGGTCGTCTCAAATATTTTTAGGAATTGAAGTTTTAGAAAATAAAACTGGTCTTTGTCTTTCTCAAAGAAAATATTGTCTTGAATTGTTTAGCGAGTATGGTTTGTTGGCTTGTAAGCCTGTTGCAACTCCTTTGCTGGAGAATGTTGTGTTAAGTCATACTGAAATAGATACTGATAAGTTTTTAATAAATATGACCGAGTATAAAAAACTTGCAGGTAAACTTATCTATATGTTTGCTACTAGACCATATATTTGTTATGTTGTTCGTTGTTTAAGTCAGCATATGCATGCTGCACTTGTAGGTAAGCTTAATTTGTATGCTTTCTTATATGCAGATTGGACTAAGTGTCCTGTTTATAGGAAGTCTACTTTTAAATTTTATGTTTACTTTTGCAATAACTTGGTTCCTGGAAAAGCAAGAAACATGCTATTATTTCTAGGTTTTCAGCTGAAGCTGAGTATAGGTGTTTAAAGTCTACTACTTGTGAACTTGTTTGGATAGTTAAAATTTTAAAAGGCCTTGGAATAGATAGTTTGTTTCGCGAACTGATTTGTGATAGCGATTCGCTATTCAAATAGATGCTAATCCACTTTTTCATGAGAAAACCAAACATTTTGAAATTGATTTACATTTAGTAAGAGAAAGAGTAACTTCTGGAGTTATAAAAACTTTGAAAGTTGCTTCTGCTAACAATGTGGCAGATCTGTTTACCAAGGGATTAAGTATTTCACAACATAAACTGTTTTGTAATAAACTTGGGTTGATTGACATACTCAAGCCAGAAGCTTGAGAGCGGGTGTTGAAATATATCATATTATCAAGATTATGTATTACTTTAAGTTGAGGGACTAACTGTGTCACTTTTATTTATATTTTGGATGTTTAGCTGTGTTTGACAGGTTTCTATAACTACAAGGGTTGAAGTGTAACTGAGCTCTATAAAAGGATCTCTTCCCAACCCTAGCTTCATTCATTAAGTCGTTTTCACTCTCTCACTAAAAAGTCTCTCTCTCTCTCTCTCAAGTTTGTTACAAGTTTAATTGTTTGGTTTTTAATCATCTTGATCATCTCGTATAGTTTGTTGGTTAGTGTAGGTTTGAGTGTTTGTAGTTAGGAAGATTGTATATGTTTCTTTGTAGTGAGATAAGTAGAATCCTTCTTGAAGGGGGCTACTTCTTTTCTTTTGTATCTGTTTGGTGAGCACACGTTTTGTGGACTCATCTTCTTTACTATTAAGTAATAAAAAGATGCATCAAGAGGTGGTTGGCTGGGTGACTTGATTGTGTTGTAGTTGTGTTTTTGGGTTGGATCAGTAGTTTTAACACATAAGATCAAGAATATGGATGTGCTTTGCATTAATAGTTGCGCAAAGAAGTGGCAACAAATAATTTTTGTCAGTTTTTGGTTTCTAATGTTTTTTGGTAATGAATGGCGGTTTTAGTTTTGTATTTTTCAAACCAATAATGCATATATAGGTATGTGTAAAGTACGAGTGAATATGAGAGAAAACAAATAATTTAAGGTTTAGTTTTGGTTAGATATATGCATATTTTATATATAGTTATAGATGTTAAAACTTCAACCTAGTTTGTTAGGCTCACCACAGTGGGTCGGTCGACCCAAAGAGTTGTGTGAGGTTGAGGGTCGGTTGCCCCAGTATGGGTGTTGGGTGATGGTCGGTCGGTTGAGGCAATATGGACGAACTAGGTTGCTTGGCCAACCGAGTTGTAAATAAAAAAAGTGACCCGTTTGGCAAAAAAAAAATACTTTACCTCTTTTAACACATTATAATACCAACCTCAAACACATTTTTAAATACAAAATTTCAAACACAATTCTCTCAACACAAAATTATTATGGCTTGTCGTCTTCCCCATTCCGTCGAACAAATGCAAACGTATGTTAAAAAACAATGTGAAGAAGACGATGAGGCTAAAAAATGCTACTATAAACGCTTATCAAGTTTGATCGTGCAAGGCAGAGAAGCAACGATGAGAGAAAAATACACGATTTGCAACGACATTACGCCGAAAGAAAAGTCATGATCGACAAGTTTTTATGGATGAAGCCCGAAAGACGACAACATTGTCGACATGTTGTGGGAGTGTTCAACAAATGAGAACAACATCGCACCAAAATCAATTGGAGCTATCGGAGAACAAAACCGATGGTGTAGGTTCATCAAGTTTGTTCGCTAGATTTGTTGAGCAACCTCGCTAGACGAGGAACGTTGGCTTACATCGAGGAATTTGTTGGTTATCGGTCTCCTTCGTATGATTCTCGCATGCGAGCATTCGGATTAGGATATTTTAGTTCGTATGTTTATTGTATGTTTATGTAATATTTTTATTATTAATGAAGTTTAATTTTGTTGTTAAAAATATTTGAAAAATAATAAAATAAGAAAATAAAATAAAATTAACTAGGTCACCACTGTGGCAACTAGGTCGTCAGTCATCGGAGAAAGAAAGTTGACCCTTGGTCGACCTAGGTTACCACCGCTACCGCCCTTTGACCGATGTTAGTCACACTCGTGACCAGTCATCGCCACATCGCCTTTCTCCCACGACGGACATGACCAAGTTGCCACATCGATGACCGACTTTTTTTTAAATTCAAACATTTTAAACAACAAATTTAAAATTCATTAATATAAAAACATTACAATATGTTAAAAATTAAAACGATACAAAATACAAAAATCATAAATTTTAATCTGAATGCTCCCCGCATGCAGTATCATAAGAGGGAGACCGATAACCGGCAAATTCCTCGATGCGAGCCAAACGTTCCTCGTCCAGCAGAGGTTGCCCAACAAATCTAGTAGATAAACTTTTTTTTACAAGTAAAATAAAATAAATAAAATGAAGTTATTCATACGATAGCACAAGAGAAAAGAAAAACTAGGACAACCCCTAGTAAATCCATCCCTTGCCTAAGAAAGAAAGAAAACATAACAATCAACAAGATAACCACAAACTACCTATGCCAAAATCGAGGAATGCACCATTACATGACTAGATGAACAATGACCAAAGATACAATGATAACTGTAATACACATGAACCATCAAACATAGCGTAAAACATGCTATATCTATTGCCTTATCATACTCAATACTTGGATAAAATGCAAAGGACCAACCAATGCACCACCAAAACATCACCATATGACAAGACAAATAGACACTATACCACTATGACCGATAGAACAAGGTCGACCATACGGAAAAGGCATAGTAGCAAGATTAATCCAAAAGCTCTTCCAAGCATCTTCAATATCCAGATCTTGAACCAAATTGTGTCACCCAAATGAAATAGTCTTGCCACGGGATGAACACCGCACAAGTGATCATCCAAAACCTCTGTCTCATTAAAAACCTTGCCAACCAAAAACCCATGGGAAAAATATTGTACAAGGAAAAGAGTACGAGTTAGAAAATTTAGAAGAATCAAGAACTGCTCGTAAGAACTATTATCGATAACCCAAAGACACCAAGAGTCATCACATAAGAAGGATCAATGTGCTTAATTGCAATCATCCAAACATCGGTGCTAAGCGAAGGTGAAGCTTGCACAACATTACACGCAACAAAGCTTCCCAACAAACAAGGGATCGATTGCACCACTTAGTGGAAACTACAGAGGTACATGGAAATGACCATCATTTGTATGAGCATTTGTACTATTACCAGTCAAAAATACCCTCTTCAGCAATTGTTAAGACCGTAATAGTAGAAAAGCCATAAAAAGAAGTCATCCATATACATGTTAGCCCTCCATCGACACCAACCTCCATCCGATCATCCATAAAAGTAAACAATACCATAAAATTTCCAAAGAACCATGACCAAGAATCGAGATAAGTTCACTTGTAACAATTAGCATTTTCGGGTTTTAACTATTCATCCTCGGATTTTCACTATTCACTATTACTATTCATATTCACTATTCATCGATTTTGGGTCATTATTTAAACTCAAACTTTTTCCCAAAAAATTACTATTCACAAATTACTATTCATGAGTTACTATTCACAAGATTTTTATTATTTACTAATTTCGTAAATTGAACAAGTAAATACTTTTATATGATTTTCATGCATAAACAATGTACTATGTACTCATAATATATAAATATCTAATTCTATTTATAAATATCTAGATATTTTCAAAAATATTTAAACAATATTCATCAAAATATCTAAACACTATTTATCAAAATATCTACACACTATTAATCAAAATATCTAGATATTTTCGGATATTTTCCTATAAATAAAAGAAAACTAGTTCATTATTTACACGAAAAACACACAAACCCCCCTCCTCCTTGTTGTCGCCACCCTCAACCCTACATACTTGATTTTCGTGTCCGAGTTATACACATAAGTTCAAGGCATAAGTTTTCTACGTAAAAATTAAGTTTATTCTCAGATTTCGCGGTTGGATTAAGAGCTACACAATGGTGGATAGGAGCGTGGTTCTCGAAATTTCTTGAAACTTTGGCAAGGATAGATCGGCTAATTCTAAGGATGGGTTTTTATTATGGGAGCAATTAAGATAGTTTTGGGGTTGATATGAGGTGATTAAGAGGTTTTATAGTTTAGAAAATGAATTTTAAATTTAGATGCGGAATGCCCAATTTGCTAGTATCATTCATGGTTATTATCATGTGAGTTTTCATAGCCTCACTTTCTATTAATTGTTTACAAAGTTTTGGGGAGATGCATGCTCAACTACTTGCTTTTACAAATACAAATACTCAAAATATTTACACTTTTATGCTACGCTATACTTTTTATACTTGATTGCATAATACTTGATTGCATAATACTTGATTGCATTATACTTGATTGCATAAATACATGATTATGATATACCTATTTGGGTTATTCTTGAATGCATTATACTTATTTGCATTATTCAATTCAGTGGCTCAATATTAAGTTGTTGGATGACCATTAATTTAGTAGCTCTAAATTAAGTTGTTGGAAGGCTATTAAATTAGATACATACACAAGTGGCTCCAAATTAAGTTGTTGGAAGACCATTAATTTAGTAGCTTCAAATTAAGTTGTTGGAAGACTATTAAATTAGATACATCCCAAATTAAGTTGTTGGAAGACCCTTGTGGTGACATTTATACTTTTTACTACTGTGATACATACATACATGATTGTGCAAACTATATTTTGGCAGTGGGTTGTGAACACACAGGTTGCAAGTTTTGTATGGGCGGAACTTGGAACTGAGTGAATTTACAATGCCTTTGTTGTGTGAACATTCTTTTAAGGCTTACATGTTAAACAAACTCGATGAACTCACCAACCATTGTGTTGACACTTTTTAGCATGTTTATCTCAGGTCATAAGGCGATAGCTAGAGTTTGAAGCATAGAGTCGCAAGACATATTTTGAAGACTTACGCTTTTATAATTTACCATTCGAAATATTTTGTAAACATTTATATATTATACTTTGGGACCTCATTGTTTGTAACTCTGATTTCATTAATCGAATGGTAGCTTTTCAAAACGTCTCATTTAGAGGTCGTTTTCTATAACTTGTACAATCTATGAAGTAGCACCCCAATGACACAATCTTTCGCTGCGGTATTTTGGGGATGTTACAGATTGGTATCAGAGCATTGGTTATAGATAACTAGGTTGCATTTAAGAGCCTAGACTATAACTGCTTTATACGTTAAGACTCTCCACTATAATTGCCTTACACACACTTCATGCGCATATGCTTCTTGTTAGTTGTTTGCTTAGATCCACGTTGTTGGATGATATGACTTTAGTAATAATAAGGAAACCCCATAATTTAATCGAGTCATTAAAATATGGAGCTCAAGAATAACTAATTATTTAACTTGATCTTGTGACAGTTCTTGTTTGATGAGACATGAGATTTGACTTAAATAATATTATTACTTAGCTTTAGGATTTGATGACTTGGTATCTTATCATATGTCTCAGCAAGCGAGTTTTGTGTCGGAAAATCTTAAGTAGGATGATTTATAATCTCCTTATTTGAATGGATTGGGACGCCTCTTTATTCAAATAAAGAAGTTATAAACCACCGAACTATAGGTTTATAACCCATTAATTACATAAATTTGGACGCTCCTTTTTGTAAGTAATGAATTATAAATAAGTGGACTTATTTGCATCCGATACGATTCCTTAACCACATTATGGGTGTATTACAACGTAACCCATACACTATTCCTGTTGAATAAGAGAGAACCCCATTGTTTTAGAGACCACACTTTTTGTTGGGATATGAAAGTCTGTCAAGATATCAAATTATCAAGATATGAAAGTACTGTAAGTGCAAAGCACTTGGAAGAAGTCAAATAGTCAGCATCTTGCTAAAGACAAAGTCAAAGTATCGCATGAAGAAGTCAAAGCATCGCTAGAACAAACAAACTGCTTTTATTCGTTTATGGAAAGTATTGTATTCCATGTTTAGATTACTTGTCGCACAAGGTTATCAATTGTAAACCGACTAGATATTCTCGAGCCTATAAAAGGACTCCTAGATTGGCATTAGAGGTACGATTTCGTAAAAAGAGTTTTAGAGTTTACTGAATTAGAGTTTAGAGAAAAGTTTGATTATCTTAGAGTCAGATTAGAGTATCCGCATAATAAGCGATTTAGAGTTTGTTAATAAAGTTATTCTTCTTAGCTTTGTTAAGTAAATTCGCGTAGATTGATAAAGATTGCTCGTTGTTTCTTTGTTAATAACTTAGGATTTATCCGAGGTTATTAAACTTTAACAAGCTAGTTGGTTAGTTTGATTAAAGTATATCGATCCAACAAGTGGTATCGAGCTTGTGTGGAAACTTCGACTAGGAAGAAACCCTACAATTTTCAAGATGTCGATCAAGTCGCTCCACAACCCTCAATCACCTCACCGTAATTCCAATTATCGCGGCGGAGAATATGATCTCGTGCATGAAGATGAGGCAAGATATTGCCAACATGCACTCATGCTCGTGGAATGTAATTGTGAATGGGAATGAAGTTCTCAAGAACCCATTCAAGTTCTTTGGACAACCTATAGCACCAAAGGCGCTTTACAAAGAAGAACCCTAAGGAATCAAGAGAAGGCTCTTAACATTCTCTTTGTCCGCCATTCCGTATGGTCATCTTCAAAATTTCATGATGCTAAAGATGCTAAGCACTGGGTCGCTTCTCAAGACCAGATTGGAGAGAATGAAGCTCTAAGAAGATGCATGAAACTTGCTAAAACAACAGCTTGAAACTTTCACAGTTGGAGAAAGAGAGAGTCTTGATGTCGCATATGATAGGTTTCGTAATCTCCTTAACATGTTGGAATTATACAAGGCACAAGTATCATTGAGGATGCTAATTTGAAGTTTATAATGAGTTTGCCATCTACATGGCATGTGATTGCTACTATGATCGAGGACAACAAGGATTGATGTTATGGACTTTGATGATCTCTATCATCAATCAAGGTGTATGAACATGAGATGAGTGGTCAACCCAATTCTAAATCTCACAAGATTGCTTTTCTATCATCTCGAAAAGAAGAGCAAGATTTCAAAAGCATCGTCACCAAAGCATGCTTCTCAGCATCATTGTTTATAATCCCCATCATATACTCAAGAGCCCCACCATCTACCACTTTGAACTCAGATGAAGTGTGTGCTCCTTCTTGCACAACAAGCAAGCTTACTGTCACTTATGAAGAGGATCTAGCATGATGAAGAAGATGCACTTGAAGAAATTGATATCGTGGCAAGTTGCTTTGATCATCTGCGAGGATCAAAAGTACATGAAGAAGACAGCAAAAATATTGATTTCAAGCCAAAACAAGGAATAACTTTTGACAAATCTAAAATTGAATGCTTCAATTGTCAAAAGATCGGGTCACTTTGCAGGAGTGCGTGTTTGCAAGTATCAAGCAAATGTAATATCCGAGAAGCCTAAACTTGAGCTCAAGGAAATTCCAATAATCGAAACAAAGGCTTTGGTTGCTCAAGAGAAGTTATCGTAAGTGGTGGAGTGAAGAGTTTGATGATGAACCGGTGACTTCAGTATGGTAGCAAATGGAAGATGCAAGTTGAAGACACGGTGGAAGCATTGACCTGAGCATCGCTTTTGATGAAGAATCGAACATGCTGCTTTTGGAATCGATGATGGCTTTGGAGGATTTGATTGGAGCAAAGAAAGTGAAGATGATCCTCGTTCTTCTTGCTATGGTGGCTACTTCACCAACTCGGCCTCCTATCTCTCGAGGTATGCTCAAACTGTTATGAGTTCTATCAAAATTGCTTAACAGCTTATGTGATTGAAAGAGATAATTGTATTAGGCTAGGTCCGAGGTAGCAAAGTTACCAAATCACTTTAGAGTCTATAGAAGCTAAAATCATAACACATGAAAATAATGAAATGGCTTCAATGAAAAGTATGAACAACAGATTACCGTTAAAACTTAGTGAATGGAAACTAAACCAGAAATTGTGAAATTGAGAAATTAACTAAGGAAAGAGATGATTTGTTAGCTAAGTTTGTTGCTTGGGGAGAGTCCTGCTTGTCCCATGTTGCTTATGTTGAAAAAGCAGAGAGGCGGCTTACATTAGAACAGCTTAGGATTTGGAATGGACTTTAGTAGTGTAGATGAAAACCAACCTAGTAATCGGATGATGGTGTTTTGAAGACATAACCACTAGTGATGATGAGCTCATTAACTATGTAGATTCATCTAGTAATGATGGCTCGATGAAGTGAACCACCTCCCGAATATAAGAAAGACAATGGTTATCATGTTGTTCCTCATCCTATTAGTCATCACCCTCTAGGCCTGATGTTTCTCGTTATGGAGTAGATAGTCTAGAGTTTGGAAGAAGCTTATTGCTAAATCTAGATCCGAGAAACCCAAAGAAACTGTGAAAACAATGTTCAAAATCCAAGAAGACTTTAAATCAAAGTATCGCTTCAACAAGCAAGACTCTTCAAAAACCTTTTCAAAACAATACCGCTAAACCTTTTGGGATAATTTTGGTCAAAACAGATTTAATCACCATCAAGAAGGCAAAATAATTTTGGACATAGACATAGAAGAAATCACTTTGGTCATATGGGTAAAAACTGTTTTGCTGTGTTATAGTCCTACTCACTTAATCAAAGATTGTGACAAACACTCGTAATATCTAAGCAAGTTTCCAAGGAATAAGTCTAACAATCGAGACCTAGAGAGCACAAACCGGTGGACTAATTCAAATAGGGTTAATCACGTAAACTTTACACCGCATCATAGATACCACATCGTAGAAGACCTTCAAGATTCAACAAGACTTTCCAAAGTACCGCTCGAGAGACAAGGCACCGAAACCATACTTGGGATAGAAATTCTAGGAGATCTCACTATCAACCTAGAAGGTATCACAGTTCATATAGGGGATCTAGATCACAGTGAACCACCGTTAAAACCGAATGGGTTAAAATGGAAAGTACCGATGAGAGACATACAAGACGCTCAACAAAAAGTGAATCGATGTTTTTGTTTCAAAAGAAAAGGCTAATAATCCGTGAAAGAAATTTATGTTGAAAACCGTAGAGTTTTGAAAATCCACATGCTAAAAATCAAAAGATAATTTTGGATCATCGGTTGAGAAATAGTGAGAATTACATACTCAAAGAATTTGAGTTTGTAATCTTCTCGGGAACACAAGTCAAGAATGGCTTGGGTTCCTAAAAGTTTCTAACTCTTTTCTTTGTGTGCGGTGGCAACCCGTAGAGGAGCTTAAAGATCATCTTATTGTGGATAGTGGTTGCTCCGAAGTATGACAGCGATAAAGAGATCCTGTCTCGATTTTAGAAGTATTAGTGGAGGAAAAGTTGCATTTGGGAATGATCCCAATGGAGGAAGGATTACTTGGGAAAGGAACAATTAAAGCGGAAGAATCGATTTTGAGAATGTCGATATGTGAAGGAGCTTAAGTTCAACTTGTTGTCGGTCTCTCAAATTTGTGATAAAAGCATCCCGTGTTATTCACGACACAAATGTCTCATTCTTGCTTCGACTTCAAACTCGTTGATGATGACTTGGTAGTACTTAGAGTACCAAGGACAAATGATGTATATAGTTTAGACATGAAGAGTCTACATTCTTATGAAAGAGCCACATGTTTGGTGGCTAAAGCAACATCTGAAGAGGCACATCAATGGCATAGAAGATTGGGCCATGCGAATTTCAAGAACATCAACAAATTGGTCAAAGGAAATTTAGTTAGAGGTTTACCTTCAAAGACTTACAAGAATGATCAATCATGTTTGGCATGCAAGATGGTAACAACACAAAGCTTCCTGCAAGAAGCTTGATGAAAGAAATATTAGAGAACCATGGAGCTATTACACATGGATTTATTTGGACCGTCTCTGGCAAGTTTAAATAAAAAGAAGTACTGCTTTGGTTGTTACCGATGATTGTAGATTCACTGGTTTTCTTTTTGGGCTTTAAAGATGATACCTTTGATGCTATTCAAACTCTTATAATAGCACTTGAAACCAATTAAGACTCAAGGTTAGAGGTATTAGATGTGACAATGGAACCGAATTCAAGAACAAGCCTATGGATGACTTTTGTGCAAATAAAGGCATAAAGAGGAGTTTAGTATTGCTAGAACACCACAAAGAAATGGTGTTGCAGAGAGGAAGAATAGGACCTTGATTGAAGCCGCACGGACCATGTTAGCGATTCTCATCTCCCTATTCAATTTTGGGCGAAGTCGTAGCATCGCATGCTATGTACTCAACAGGTTTCACACAAAACCACGTATGAAGACACCCTATGAATTGTGATGGGCAATAAACCCAACATTGCTTTATGAAGCCTTTGATGCCCTCTACTATTTTGAACACCATTGATAACTGGGAAATTTGATGGCAAGTCCGAAGAAGGTTACTTATTGGGATATTGCACTAACGAAAGAAGGCTTTAGAGTCTACAACAGTAGTTACTAAGAAGATTCAAGATTGTCTTCATGTTGAGTTCTTAGAAGATCAAGACAATGAGAAAGGGAAGGGTCCTGATTGGATGTTTGATCTTGAGATTTTATCTCCTTCAATGAATTATGTACCGTTAGAGAAGAAAATCAATCTTTGCACATCAAGAAGATATTCAAGATGTTGTTCATGATATTCATATTAGACCCGATGTCGTCCCCCGATAAAGATCCTATGAGTCCAAAACAGCATCGATGTTCCTAAGCAAAATAATTGCTTTCTCCAAAACAGCATCATAGCACAACAATCCTCATTATCCGCCGAGGATCAATCTATTCAAGAGGAACTTAATCGATGCTTCTTCAAGATGTATTAGCACATTCTTACACCGATGAACAAAGGAGAGCTTATGAAGAGGCAAAGAAGAAGAACAAGACCGCAGAGTACTCTTACAAAGACTTTGACAAGACTTTCAACCAAAGTCTGCTGCACCATGATAGTACTTTAGATGATTTGGATGATCCTACCATGCTCGGGTTAGAAGAAACTGATGATGAGCTTGAAGATGAAGGTATTTTCACAAATTCTAATGAAGGTGCTTGATTATACTAACTTAGATGATACATATGAAGTTCCACAGATCCCACTCTTACGAATTCATAAGAATCATCCAACCGATCAAATCATTGGTCCTTCTACATCCGGAGTTATGACAAGACACAAAGCTAAGGGTTTCACAAAACCTCATAATGCTTTACTTAGCTTTGTGTATAAACAAAACAAAGCTAAATCATAAGGACCATCAAACCTCGCTATTTACTTGTTTCATCTCTCAAGAGGAACCCAAGAATATTGCTCAAGCTTTGACTAAAGAAAGTCGGGTTGAAGCTATGCAGAAGAACTTCTTCAATTTAAACTTCAAGAGGTTTGGTTTTATGTGATCTTCCGATGGGAAGAGAGTTATTGGAACCAGATGGGTTTTAGAGTTAAAAGAGATGAAAGAGGTAATGTTATCAAGAACAAGGCAAGGTTAGTCGCTCGGGGTTATAGACGAGAAGAAGGGGTAGATTATGATGAGGTTTTTGCCCTCGTGGTACCGGATTGAAGCTATTAGAATATTTCTTGCTTTTGCTTCTATATGGGTTTTCAAGTCTATCGATGGATGTCAAGAGTGCATTTCTTTATGGCACTATTACGTAAGAGGTGTATGTGAAACAACCTCCGTGTTTTGAAGATCCTAAGTATCCAAACAAAGTTTATAAGGTGGTTAAGGCTCTATATGGTCTTCATCGTGCACCTAGAGCTTGGTATGAGAGGCTCTCTACATTCTTATTAAAACATGGATACGTAGGGAGCTATTGACAAGACTTTGTTTATCAAGAGAGACAAGAAGGATATCATGTTAGTTCAAGTGTATGTTGATGATATTATCTTTGGGGCTACCAAACAGGCCTATGGTTAAGGAGTTTGAGCGGTGATGCGAAGGAGTTTCAAATGAGTTCAATGGGAGAGTTAACATTCTTTTTAGGACTTCGTGTTAAGCAATCCAAGGAAGGAATTTTCATTAGCCAAGACAAGTATGTTACGTATATACTTAAGAAGTTTAATTTTGATGGTATGAAGGTCACATTACACCAATTAAATCTATCAATTCTTTGGGTAAAGATGAAGATGGACACTGTTGAAGTCAAGTTATATGGATCTATGATTGGCTCTCTTATGTATCTCATCGCATCAAGGCCTCGATATCATGTTTGGTTTGTCTATGTGCAAGATATCAAGTCTCACCAAAGATCTCTCACCTAAATGTCACAAGAGAATATTCATTATTTAAAACAACAACCTAAGTTGGGTTGTGGTATCCTAAAGAGTCACCTTTTCACTTAGAAGCTTTTGAGATAGTGACTATCACGGTGATAATTATGATAGAAGATCCACGACCGGTGGATGCCAATATCTTGGAAGAAGGTTAGTCTCCTCGGCAATGCAAGAAGCGAGACAATTCGCAACAACATCATCTATCGGTCAATATGTAGTCACGCAAGTTGTTGTGGTCAAGTTTTATGGATGCAAATCAACTCTTGGATTATGGGTTCAACTTTAAGAATACTCCTATCAATATTGATAATGAGAGTACTATTTGTATTGTGAAGAATCTCGTGTATCATTCCAAGAAAAGCATATTCAGATTAGGCATCACTTTATCGAGATTGTTATGAGCATAGGCTCATTAATGTGGTTAAAGTTCACACGGATGATAATGTAGTGATTTACTCACTAAAGGTTTTGATGTGTCACGATTCAATCACTGGTCGTGAGCATTGGAATGATTAACTACTAAGCTATGTTTAAGGGGAGGACTATAAGGTGTTTTATATAGTCCCGTGTATTGCTCGAGGGAGGATGTTAGTTTATACTTAGTGTATATGAAGGTTTTTGGCAAAATCTTGATTTCTGAAAGTATCGCTGAGAAAATCTTGCTTGGGAACGATCGCTTATGTGGAAAGTATCTTGTTTGTCGATTAAAAGCACTGCTCCAACGGTAATATTGATGGGTAATTGGTAATAACGGTAACTTTGTTATTTAGGTCGTGATTTTTCAAATCTCACCTATAAATAACTACTTTCCGATTTTCCCTCTCATATTATTACTTCACATCTTTTCCTTACTTATCTTCTAATTACCATCTCTTTATTATTCGATACAATTTCTATTGTGCTCACTCTTTCAACAATGGTGAATCGTTTAACTGCTTCAAGCACAATATGGTGGCTAATTTGGACAAGACCGAGGTGAATGTGGCTTCTATGATATCATTGATTATCTTATTATGTCGCCTATTAGCTATGCTCTTTAGTTGAGTAGGATGTTATTGAACCCCGATTCAGAATTCGGCTAATGCTAGAGACAATATGGAGGAGGATGAATATTATATTCGATCTTCGTTCTGTCGGAAAGACTATCAAGATTACGTACATCTATTCGAGCCGATTTATTATTTGATGATGAAGATGGAGTTATTAGATTTGATAAGCAACCGATTTGGGATACTTTTCGCAACTGGGTTATGAAGGTTCTTTGATCGAACAAACTTTTAAGAAGGCCTTATTCATCCTCAATGGAAGTTTTGATTCATGTCTTGCTCCATTGCATAAGTTCTAAAAGCACTTCGGGAGCAAGTTTGGGTCAAATATAGCATCCGCAGGGTTGGCTTAGCTACGACGTAGTTTTTAACTTTTCACGCTTATTTTGGATGGGATGCTATCGATATATCATCCGGGGCAACTTGGTTGATGTATCCAAGGTTTATACAAGTTTTCTTGAACAAGCAATTGGTCGATGTTCCTAAACCCGCCGCTTTACTAGTCATTTGTTAGCAACAAGCTAAAATCTATACATTCATGGCTAAGAGAAGTAATTTGTTCCGAGGTGGAGATATTCCATTAACAACAACAATGATGGAAGTTGTACAAGTCGCTCGTGATGCACCGGAGCGGATGAAGACAATCAAGGTACCGCTTCAAAGGTCTTCGCATCTGCAGCATCGCTTCTCGAAGGTAGTCTTTGATCCGCAGCATCGCTCTCATGAAGGTACCGCATCATTACAAGGTGATGATTCTTCAGGTCCTGAGGTTCAAGTAGAGATTGAGAGAACACCTACTCCATCTCCACAACGTTCTGTTTCAGAGACTCATTCACCACTTCAAGGTGCTGATTCTACTATACCTCGTGAAGGTTTATCTATGGATAACTATGCTTTGACAAGGGCGCTAGCTAGGTTGAACAAGACTGTTGAGCGTCAAGCTAAAAATATTAGGAAGTTGAAGCGAAACTACTTATGGTTGAGAAATTTTGTTAAACCTTATATTCAAGGTTTCAACTTATGGGTTAAGGAGGAAAACAAACGTCGTAAGGCACTTCGTAAGGACTTGCAAAGCAAGAAGGTTCCTAAATCATCTTCTGTCAACTTGGGGAGGAATTCAGAAAAGGATAATTTGAAAGAAGATGTTGTGAAGAAGAAAGCATCTGAAGAAGATATTACAAAGAAGAAAGACTCTGTAAGCTCTGCAGAAAAGATTATTTCAGAGGAACAAGAAGAAGAAGTGCAAGTACAAGTTCAAGGTAATCGATGATCAAGGTACCGATGATCAAGGTACCAACATCAAAGCACCGAGTTTCATGATACATCTAGGCCGGTTATAACACCAATAACTCCAAGGGTTTTGAATTTTGAAGAAGAAGTCGGTCCTTCTACAACCTGTTATAGAGGAAGAGGAGGAAGCTACATTTAAACCAATTCATTCAAAGAAGTGATGATGAAGTAATTGCTACAATGTTAGATTTGTCACAACCAAGAGGAGGAGTTACTATTAGAGATGTACAAGAAGAAGAACAACCAAGAACCGATCAACCCGCAATTGATCCAAAAGACAAAGGAAAGGTATTCGTTGAAACTAAGAAGAAGAAACTTACTTTAGCGTAACTTAGAGCATTTGAAGTTGCAAGGAATGAAGTCAAACTAGAAAAGTTCAAGAAGAGTTAGATGCTAAAGATAGAGAAGAACAAGAAGCTCGAAGCTCTAAATAGAGAAGCGATTTCAAAAGGTGCAAGATGAATTGATGTCAAATCAATGAACCATTACGATCTCCTACACCTGCTCGATATATGCAAAGAAGACCTAATTTAGCTAAAGAAGGAATGCAATGATGGCATATCTAAAAGCAGAGGATTTAAAGGATTGCGAGAAGCTAAATTATGTGGATATGAAGAGATTATATGATGTCGAGAGAAGCTTATAAGAAAGATGTTGCAGCATTAAAGACTTTAGAAGAAGCTTATTGATTTGAAGTCGAAAGGAAGAAGAGCTTAAAGAGAAAAGAAGAACCGATGTTCTGAGATGTTCGGTTTTCAAAGAAAGAAAAGGTTGAATTAAGATCCGAGACTAGTGATGAATTGAAGAATTATCTCGAGTGGTAGATTTTGATTATACGAATGAAGATAATGACATGAAGATGAATGATCAAAGATTAGTGTTTTCAAAGTTGAGAAATCTAAGAATGGAGATTACATGGTTTTTCACAAAGAAGATAAAAGTTTTAAAGTTTTCAAAAGGCTATGGATTTGTCGCATATTATAGATAGAGTAGATCTATTCTACTTATATGATGTTGTGAAGGCTTATTTTGAAGATAATCCATTAGAAGGATTGGATTGGTTTTACATGGAGATCTTATAACCATGTGGGAAATGGATGAAGAAAGCAATCGATGATATTTGGAAGGATCAAGAAAGCTGGAAATAGTTTCTTCGAGATTCTTTGAAGAATCTGGAGTTCATGTCTTGGAGCTAGAAAATGGAACAATGATTCACATGTTTGCAGAAAGAAGATATCCTCTTACGCTGATCTAATGAGAAGAATGCTAGAGCATGGATTGGAAGTAGAAGAGGTGAGGAAACCGCTTGCATGGTGATCAATTTGTTTATAGACTGGACTACCATTCTTTGAGAATGATCTATAACGGTATGAATTTTATTTGAATAAATATTTTTGATATATCAAGATTACTTTTATTCAAAATGCTCGCCGATCGAACAAGACTTTCATCAAAATCTTGTTCTTGAACTAAACCGATTAAATAAATTTTAGAAGAAACCTTTTGTTAAGTAATAACTATTTTGAAATAAAGGTTGAATAAATGGTTTTTGTGATGATAACATCAATAGGTTATCAATCCACCATGGTTACAAAAGATTGACTAATCCATGAGCAAACGGCTGCGGTAAGGATATATCAAACTGCTTTTAGTTGACAACTTGCTAATAAGTTGGATGGTCATCAACTCACCATATCAAGAATGTGAAGAGTTAGCCCACAAGAAGTGGCTTGTGGTAAAGGCGTGGAAAACCATTATTGGTAATTAGTTCACCATTAGATAGAAGAACTAACTAGTCCGAAGGATACGACTTTTGGTAAAGACAAAACAAATCTGTTGATAGTTGGTGATTTGCTAAAAATCATATGGTTATCAATGTACCATGGTCTTACACACCAAAACATTTGGCTACTCCGAGATAATGGCTTTGGTAAAGAGTTCTAAATCCATTAAATTTTCAATGATTCACTTAGATGTGATGAGAATAGTATGCAACTTAAACTGAATTCAGTATAAAGCGTCATATATTCTTTGTGTTCTTTGAAAAGATGGAGATTCTTTGGATCTTCACCGTGAAGAAAACAATTCTAAGAGATACTTTGACAATGCATGATCTCTACAGAGATATAATCTAAAGACTAAAGAACAATCCATTTTTAAAGATGAAGTCTGTTAAAGATATATTCATAAAGGAACTTGAAGTCGAGCAAGTAGAATTCAAGTTAGGGAGGATTGTTGGGATATGAAAGTCTTGAAGATATCAAATTCATCAAGATATGAAAATCTTGTAGTCGCAAAATCTTGGAAGAAGTCAAATAGTCAAAGTCTTGCTAAAGACAAAGTCAAAGTCTTGCATGAAGAAGTCAAAATCTTGCTAGAACAAACAAACTGCTTTATTCGTTTATGGAAAGTATTGTATTCCATGTTTAGATTACTTGTCGTACAAGGTTATCAATTGTAAACCGACTAGGATATTCTTGAGCCTATAAAAGGACTCCTAGATTGGCATTAGAGGTGCGATTTGGAAAAAGAGTTTTAGAGTTTACGAATTAGAGTTTAGAGAAAAGTTCGATTATCTTAGAGTTGTATTAGAGTATCTGCATAATAAGTAGATTTAGAGTTTGTTAATAAAGTTATTCTTCTTAGCTTTGTTAAGTAAATTCCGCGTACTTGATAAAGATTGTTCAGTGTTTCTTTGTTAATAACTTAGGATTTATCCGAGGTTATTAAACCTTAACAAGCTAGTTAAGTTAGTTTGATTAAAGTATATCGATCCAACACTTTTCTTAGACATACTATAAGTAGTTAACATCAACAGATGTTCGAGACGAAGTTCCCTTAAGGGGTAGAGACTATAACAATTCGCATTTTCGGGTTTTAACTATTCATTCTCGGATTTTCACTATTCACTATTACTATTCATATTCACTATTTATTTTTACTATTCATCGTATTTTGGGTCATTATTTAAACTCAAACTTTTTCCCGAAAAATTACTATTCACAAATTACTATTCACGAGTTACTATTCACCGTATTTTTTAGGGCAAATCGCATAAAAGTGTATCCAACTTATACCCAATTTCAATTTAAGGTACTCAACTTTTTTTATCCCAATTTAGTGTAGCAAACTTTTTTTTGATAGCAATGTAAGACAACTAGCGGGTTTTCAAGTCACTTAGCCGGTTATCAAATTTTCCGGCAACCTTTTCCGATGACCCACCACCACCACTTTCATTTATCACCACCACCACCATAACCCACCACCAATACTTAGAACACCGTCCAAACACCTCGTTATACACGCCATTCAAAGTTTATGTTCAATTTTTTTGGAAAATATTCTTTAGTTAATACTTAATAGTTTATTTGGATTGTTTTAGAAAAAGGAATCTTTACTTGAACCTTATTTCGTGTGATACTAATTACAATGGATTTCTTGGCACCATCGAAGGTAATCACATTAGGTTTATATGAAACTTATTGCTTCTAAAAGTTTGTCTACATTTGTCGATGGCGATGAACACACATGATTTGTAATTTATAAACATGTTTTTGGCCTAATGTTATCTACAGTTACAGATAATTATTTCTGAAGAAAGGATAGACAATACATTTTTATGAATTATATGATTTGAGCAAATACAAGCTAATCGATGGAACAGAGCCATCATTTTGATTTTACGTCTCAATTTTCACGCACATTTTTGGATTAGCAGACATGTATGATAAGATAGTGACACTGTTGTTTTTTCGGATACTTATAACAGGGTCATCAGAAAAGGTCGCCGGAAAATTTGGTAACCGGCTAAGTGACTTGGAAACCCGCTAGTGGTCTTACATTGCAATCAAAAAAAAGTTTGGTACACTAAATTGTGATTAAAAAAAGTTGAGTACCTTAAATTGAAATTGGGTATAAGTTGGGTACACTTTTATGCGATTTGCCCTATTTTTATATTTACTAATTTCGCGTAAATTGAACAAGTAAATCTTTTACACGATTTTCATGCATAAACAATGTCTTATGTCTTTCTAATATATAAATATCTATTCTTATTTATAAATATCTAGATATTTTCAAAAATATCTAAACACTATTCATCAAAATATCTAAACACTATTTATCAAAATATCTAAACACTATTCATCAAAATATTCAGATATTTTCCTATAAATAGAAGAAAACGGATTCATTATTTACGCATAAAAACCCTCCTCCTCCTTGTTGTCGCCACCTCAACCCTCCATACTTGATTTTCGGGCTCGAGTAATACACATAAGTTGAAGACATAAGTATTCTCTACGTAAAATTAAGTTTATTTTGTATTCCCGATTGGATTAAGAGCTACACAATGGTGGATAGGAGTGTGGTTCTCGAAATTTCTTGAAACTTTGGCAAGGATAGATCGGCTAATTCTAAGGATGGGTTTTATTATGGGAGCAATTAGGATAGTTTTGGGGTTGATATGAGGTGATTAAGAGGTTTTATAGTTTAGGAAATGGATTTTGAATTTAGATCTTGAGCCGCCTGATTGCTAGTATCATTCATCGGTTATTATCATGTGAGTTTTCATAGCCCCACTTTCTATTAATTGTTTACAAACTTTTGGGAGATACATGCTAAACTAGTTTTTACAAATACAAATACTCAAAACATTTACACTTTTATGCTACGCTATACTTTTTATACTTGATTGCATAATACTTGATTGCCTAAATACATGATTATGATATACCTATTTGGGTTATTCTTGAATGCATTATACTTATTTACGTTATTCAATTCAGTGGCTCCAAATTAAGTTGTTGGATGACCATTAATTTAGTGGCTCTAAATTAAGTTGTTGGAAGGCTATTAAATTAGATACATACACAAGTGGCTCCAAATTAAGTTGTTGGAAGACCATTAATTTAGTAGCTCCAAATTAAGTTGTTGGAAGGCTATTAAATTAGATACATCCCAAATTAAGTTGTTGGAAGACCCTTGTGGTGACATTTATACTTTTACTACTATGATACATACATACATGATTGTGCAAACTATATTTTGGCGATGGGTTGTGAACACGCATGTTGCAAGTTTTGTATGGTGGAACTTGGAACTTAGTGGATTTACAATGCCTTTGTTGTGTAAACATTCTTTTAAGGCTTACATGTTAAACACTCTATGAACTCACCAACCATTGTGTTGACACTTTTTAGCATGTTTATCTCAGGTCATAAGGCGATAGCTAGAGTTTGAAGCATAGAGTCGCAAGACATATTTTGAAGACTTACGCTTTTATAATTTACCATTCGAAACATTTTGTAAACATTTATATATTATACTTTGGGACCTCATTTTTTGTAACTCTGATTTCATTAATCGAATGGTAACTTTTCAAAACGTCTCATTTGGAGGTCGTTTTCTATAACTTGTACTTTGTATTATGAAGTAGCACCCCAGTGACACAATCTTCCGCTGTGGTATTTTGAGGATGTTACATCACTCTTCTTTGAAAATTATAACCCATACTCCAACAACCCCCAATAACCAAGCAAACCCTATAGTAAGCCAACGCATATAATAGTATAACCAAACCAAACTTTAACCACCCCATACCATCATATGTAGTGCATAGCAAACCATCTCCCAACCAAACATCCATAAATGTAGAGGCGTAGGTTATTTGCTAAAGAATCGGTGATATATTTGCTAACAACCTTAGGCCCTTCATCTACACCAAAAAGTTAAAAGTAAACATACAAGAGTTCTCGCTTTCACTGCGGTGCATAGCCCAAGTACACCCTCCATGAGACCCGAACACGGCAACCATATAACTCTAATATCCGGATATAATCAAGACCACAAAGTAGATAATCAAAGATGACCAAAGCACAACCAAAAGAAACACGAGCCAACATCGCCATTTGCGGTGGTGCAAATCAAACAAGTAAAACCAATATATCGCAAATCCAAATGGACTAGTACAAAGCAGTAACCGAGCGAGATAATTATGTAGTCCTATCATCAAAACTAGTAAAGTTCATACCATTGTCACCCCTTCCGATCCCGTCTAGGTAAGCGCCAAATCTTAGCAATCTTATCCACATCTCTAGACCACTTAACATTAAGACTAATAAGCTTCAATCTGATAATATTAACTATATGATTGAACACAACATCAGCATTTCTATACTTCTTCTCAAACAACCTAACGTTCCTTTCCTGCCAAACAAAATAAACAACGGCACCCAACACCAATCTCTGAACAATACTCCATATGGAATTACTGACCTTCCTAACACAGACCCCTGAAACTTCCTTAAATCTACCCAACCAGTCCCTAAGCCAAGTCCATTTACTATTGTCAATCCAGTCAACCACTTTATCATTAACATTAAGGCCATAATAATGAAGGATGTTATGCGATATCAGTTTACACAAAGGGCCATTAGAATGCCACTTGTCAAACCAAACAAAACTGCCCTTGCCATTACCTATTTTAACACCAACAAAGCAACGGATTTTACTTCTAAGGTTCATAATATGTCTCCAACACCAAGAAGTGCTATCCGAAATAGCAAGATTCCAAATACATCTACCCTTGATCCTATATATGTTAACCCACTTAACCCAAAGGGAGTCCTTCTTACTAATGATATTCCATAGATGTTCCCTGCATGCAGTATCATAAGAGGGAGATCGATAAGATAGAATTCCTCGATCACGAGCCAAACGTTCCTCGTCAAACAGAGGTTGCCCAACAAATCTAGTAGATGAACTTGATGCACCTACACCATCGGTTTGTTCTCCGATAGCTCCAATTGATTTTGGTCCGATGTTGTTCTGTATTTGTTGAACACACTCCCACAACTTGTCGTGAATGTCGTCGTCTTTGTGGGCTTCATCCATCAAAATTTGTCGATCGCGCTTTTCGTTCGGGCGTAATGTCGTTGAAACTCGTGTAGTTTTCAATCATATGTTGCTTTCCGCCTTGCCTCGCCCAAACAAATTGATAACGCCTATAATAATGTTTTTTGAGCCTCGCGTCTTTTCGCATTGATTTTTAATGTACATTTGCATATCTTCAACGGAATGCGGACTGCAATGTTCATAATAATCTTGTGTTGAAGTAGTTTGAGGTTGAATTGTGTTTGAAATTATGTGTTTAAGTGTGTTTGAAGTTAGTATTTATAGAGTGATAAAATTTTAAAATAAAAGTTTTTTTTTTTTTTTTTTTTTTTAACATTTAAAGCAAGCCAAGCGGTCACTTTTTTGGAAAATAACTTTGGAAATCGGTTGAATTGACAACCGATGTTGGGAATTATGAAGCCTCGACCGATGTGATGATATTTCCTCACGCTCGTGCCGACTGATCTTAATATCGGTCGTGCTTCTAAAAATTTGTTGACCTACCGACTTTTGAGAAGCCACTTCGTCTAGCCTTAAGTCTAGATGTCTAGTAGATCAACAACCTAGTTATTGTTTTGTTTTTGTGTTATGAAAATATAAATGAGAAAGCGTTTGCTTTAAACAGATATTTGTGCAAACCTGTATGTTATTTCTTGGAAGACATTCGCAGAAAAAACAAGAAAAAAAAACACTTCATTAATAAAAGATAAATTAAATTAATGATTTTAATGAATATTTTTAACCGACAGAATAAGAATCGAATGCAAGAATATAAAATTAATCATTCTAAAACTATATTGTATATGATATTCATTCAAGTTGAACTTTG
>CM040239.1:96351522-96396702 GCA_022545495.1 Chrysanthemum lavandulifolium
AAAGGGCACTACTCCAAAAGGATGGAATCTTAGGTTTACGACCTAGTGTGATGACTTCTAGTGTGTTGCATAACAACGCTTGTAGTAACAAACCAAAACCTAAGTTTACTCAACAAATTGTTAGAAATAAACCCGTTGATCTAAACGTAAAATTTCATCAACCTAATAGGTGGATCAATATAGGACGCAGACTCTTCCCAAAAGAAGTTTCAACATTCCCTAGATCTAACCTTAGATGGATTCCAACGGGGTAGAGTTTTCAACACTATTGTTCTTAGGTGGATTCCTACAGCAAGATACTAAGTAGTTACATCAACACAAGTGTGAAACCCACAACATCCATCCCCGAGGTAGGAAAGGAACTTATCAAAATAGCATGTTCAGTGTCAAGAAGATAATTGACACTACATCTTTATGCTCTAACATCCGGAACCCGCTTACACTGGGGATCCATGTTTCTTATTTCTTGTCCCTCCTATTTTTCTATGCAGTACAACAAAGAATGGCTTCTACTACAATACAACAGAGGACCCGTTTCTCACCGTCTAAAATTTAATGATCCATCACCGCTCCACCAATGTACTTAATCGCCAAGAATTGGAAACATTGCTTGCTCCTCCGGTTAAAGATCCTGTCTAAAGTCGTGCTTCGATGTATCGAATGTTTCCGCACAACCCGATAATACTCTAATTTCGATACATCCGAATCTACAACAACAACTGCATCATCAGAGCCGCACTCCAATCGAATCTCTAAAAACTAAGAACAAAGTGTTTCCTACAACAATGTCACAGCTGATGATCAACATTATGAACAGAGAAGTTCTATCAGCAGTTGACTCTCTCAAATTATTTTTGGTACTTCACACTTGTTCGATCAATTGGACATACATGGTTTCGCTGTCTCCTTAGACATGGTTTCGTTGTCTTCAATTCATCATCAACATACGTGGTGTATGATTCTGAATCATTGAAAACATCGAGGGGGAGAGAGTGTGAGGTGGTCATTGCTTCCTTGTTCTTCTACATGCTTCTTTGCGAAAACACAATGCCTTCTTGAATTTCTCCAATTGGGGAAGAAATAAGACGATCCGTGGCTCAAACGTCTCACTTTGGTGTTGTCGCCTCAATTTCACGGGTGATCTTGTGTGAAGTTACCCAAATATGATGTTATGATGCCTCACACGGGTCTTGGTATCGAGTTATTGCATATTCACAGTGATTAGTATTTCAAAGACCACAACATTCTGTGGAAAGTCGATCATTTCTTCTTTCGTGGTTTGTTTGGTGTGATGCGTCTACATACGTGAGAAGATCTTGTTGATTTACGGTATGTTACCCTCGAACTAATTTTCCGCAATAAGTCGATTACATTGTATGGTTTATCGCTCATCTACAAATTCACAGATATCGAAACTTTCAAAAGTTAGAGGAAATGTAGACTTCATCAAATTTTTAAATCGCTAAAGACGCTTGTCGGTTTAGGGGAAACCGATTCAAACTTCATCACTATGGCTTTTGAGCATAACAACTTGGAACCCGGTCATAACCGCTTAAATTTCCTCAAACCCCATCATCACCGAACCAAGCCCCAAATTACTCGTCAACAAATGGAAAAGCTATTTGTCTACTGCTCGATGATGACATTGATGAACGTGCTCGGTGTATCCGATGTTTCACCGCTCAACCTTATCATACTCTTATACCGATACACTGCTACAACAACTACGGTTGAAGTTAAGCACTACCATTGACTTCTACAACAACAGCTTGAACAAACTACATCTAATGACGCGGAACCACCGATGATGATGTTCTTAATGAAGTACCCCACCGCAGATTTTGATCCAAATGCTTCTTCAAATCGTTTGCTAATGAAATCACACACGATGTTGCGGAATCATCTACACGCCATTTGAATCCTCAAAATCGCACAATGTATACCAACATCAACCCTCTACATATCGTTGGACAAAAGACCATCCTCTAGAGATATTATTGGCAACCCGAATCAACCAACCGTTACGAGACAACGCCTTCACACGATGGTGAACATTGCATTTATGCACTCACCGTCCGCTAACGAGCCTAAAAACATTAAAGACGCAATGATAAAGGACAACTGGATTGAATCCATGTAAGAAGAACTCAACCAATTCAAACATCTTGAAGTATGGAACTGGTTGAATGACCAACAAGGGTCTACGCCATTGGTCTCAAATGGATTTGGAAGAAAAAATTGATGTCAAGGAACGTAATTAGAAACAAGTCACGCCGGTGGCTAGGGGTTATCAACAGAAGAGGTATTGACTTTGAAGAATCATTTGCTCGTTGCTCGCCTTGAGGTCGCTCGGATCTTTCTCACGCTCGCGCTCATATGAATATAACGGTCTTCGGATGGACGCCAAAACGCTTTACGAATGGGCAACCGAAGAAACGGTTTATGTCACCACCGGAAGGATTCATTGATCCCGAGTTTCCGATCCATGTCTACAAACTGAAAAAAGCTCTGTACGGACTCAAACAAGCTCCTCGGGCGTGGTACGATAAGTTATCATCTTTCCTCATTGCCAATAATTTCACCAAAGGTTCGGTCGACCCAACTCTTTTCATTCAATATCACGGGCACATATCTTAATTGTTCAAATTTACGTGGATGACATCAATTTTGGGTCAACACATAAAAGTACTCGACCGCTTTTGCAAAACTAATGAAGAAACATTTTGAATGTCAATGATGGATGACTTACGTTCTTTCTAGGACCGCAAGTTCATCAATCACCCGTGGTATTTTCTTGAGTCACCCAAATATGCCCTTGAATTGTTAAACAAATTTGGAATGCAAAGCGTGACACCGATGCTACACCAATGGCTCCTACCAAGAAGCTAGACCGATTTACATGGGAAATCGGTGGACCCTACCAAATACCGTAGTATCATTGGGTCTCTCATGTATCTAACACTAGCAGACCGACATTGTTTTTGCCGATATCTTTGCTCTCATTATCACCGAGACCAACTGAAACCCACCTCTCGAGGCTAAAAGAATCCTCCGATACATCAAGGAACCATTAATTTGGGGATCCGATATCCGAAGGATTCGGTTTTGAACTAATAGCTTTTTCAGACCGACCACGCAGGATGCTTAGATTCACGGAAAAGTACTTCAGCGCATTACAATTTCTTGGTGATAAACCGTGTCATGGCAATCGAAGAAGCGAGGATTGTACATCGTTGACCTCAACCAAGGCGAGTAATATGTAGCCATGTCGGCGTGTTGTGCTCAAGTTATTTGGATGAGAACACAACTCAAAGACTATGGTTACGTGTTTGATGTAATCCCGATGTATCGCGACAATCGGAGTGCTATTGCGATCTCGCAACTTTGTTCAACATTCAAAATCAAAGCACATCGATCTTCGATATCATTTCATCAAGGAGCATGTGGAAGAGGGTACCGTTGAATTACACTTTGTGGGTACTGAATACCAACTGGCAGATCTTCTCACCAAAGCCTTGCCTCCTACTAGGTTTAAAGAGTTGGTCCACCGGATTGGTATGCGGTGTTTGGCTCCAGAGGAACTGGATGATCTTTTAAAACATTCTTAAAACCAGTCAAACACCAAAACCTCTTTTGTAAATATTTTCAAAAACAAAATACAAAAATATAAAATCTGATAAAACTCAACAATATTCTCCTATCTAATTTCTTTCAAACATGGCAAGTACAAAACTTCAGTCAACACTGTGTTCTACCAAACTTTTCACAATTTCCCTGAACAAGTGATGAGGGGGAGAAAGTAAATATTTTTCGGTTTCATAAAACCTTGTACTTGCATGTTTCCAAAAATATGTTGTTTCTTCTAAAATGGTGGATTCGTTTCTTGTCAAATACTCTCCTCGGACTCAAATGTTTTTTTTTAAATTCATTATTTCAAAAGTCGAGGGGGAGTATCGTTATGTTTCTTGCCTTACAAGTGTTTTGTCTCACCTAAACGGAAGTTAAAGGA
The DNA here is from genome assembly GCA_022545495.1 of Chrysanthemum lavandulifolium. Classification (NCBI taxonomy): domain Eukaryota; kingdom Viridiplantae; phylum Streptophyta; class Magnoliopsida; order Asterales; family Asteraceae; genus Chrysanthemum; species Chrysanthemum lavandulifolium. The sequence continues at coordinate 96,355,532 of CM040239.1, forward strand.
TCTTGGTTGGAACCTCTTTAAGGTTGAGGAACTGAATGTGTCAACTTGGCAAATTAATGTTATCATTCATCTAACACATTCAATGCACCACTTCATGTGCATTTATTCCTAAACCACCAAGATCAAACGCCCAAATCAAATCTTCAAAATCCGCTCAAGTCGCTCATAATCAGAAGTTCTAAATTGTTTTGATCAAGATTCTAAGCGTGGATTTCAAAAAATTCTTTCAAATTCAACGGTTAAAACTCTTTAAACTAATTTTGGAAAATTGTTCACTCGAACGAATTGGGTGTTTATGCATAAAAGTGTTTGGATTGAAATGAGTTATGTTAAAACCTTTCTTAGTGTCTATTAAACTTGTTTCAATCGTTCATAACCATCCAGAATCTTAAATTTTATTAATTTGAATTCTAGGGTTCTTGCGCTCATTTAGGGTTTTTTCTATACCGTGATATGTTATTAGGTGGTCAATAAAGTGTTAGAATAAGTATATATGCATGACTTGAACCTTTAAAATCGCCCAGAAACATCTAAACTGCAAGAATTTAAGTTTTAGTTTTTTTTTTTGGGTTCATCTCCCATGAATCTTCTGATTCTGTGGTGGAAATGTGTTAAATCTTGTTCCATTGCACTAATGTGACATCTAGGACACTCCAGAAACATTCTTGTTTGATTTGTGTAGCTATATCTCTTACGCGTAGATTAAGGGTTTAGGGTTTAAGTAATTTTACGCCTAAGTCTTTCTGTGTGTATCTGATATGTTCTTATGCTTGTTTTGTGATCTAAAAGATGTTTGGAATTAACTGCAATCAAGTTCTCATGTTTATGTTTAACATGTTATGCATAAGAGGTCTACAGTGGAGTACGCGTATTTTGGAAATATATTCGTAAACAAGGCTTGTTACGCATAAGCTTTACTCTTACGAGTAAACTTTTCGCATAACATCTAGCTTATTCCTATGCGTAAGCCGAAAGCCTTTGAACTTGTCTTACGTGTAAGAAACTCTTACGCATAAGCTTGTCTTACGCTTTAGCTTACTCTTACGCATAAGCTCCTTTCTTACGCATAAGGATCCTTGTTACACCAAAACCACTGTTCACTACATTTTGGCCTATTACGCATATTTTACTTGTTAAATGTTACTCATAAGTCACTAATATCTAATGTTACATTTATGCTTACAAAAGTTAATATGTTGTGTGTTAAGTGAAGATTTGGACTTTGAAATTTCAAAATTAACACGTTCACGTAACTTATCACTTCAACTTCAAACAATTGGACAAATGTGACTTAGGACTTGTAACTAACATAAACATGTTACCATCAAACAATGAATTAGATAATAAATCGACTAAATCAAACACATTGTGTTTCCACATGCTGTCTTTTTGTCTAATGTCTTTCGATCACAAATGGTCGCAAATCAAGCAAACATCAATGCCCCAAATTGAGCTCTCGACGGCAAACACATTCCCAACCGTTACGACAAAACAATTGGCAAGAACAATCTCCGTGTCATCTTCAACAACTTCATATGCTCACAATCATCTTGCGTAATTGTCAGGACATCTTTCTCACAACATCCATTCAAATTCATGCTCACAAAGTCATCCCGATGATGAGTATGATTCAATGGATGAGGAAATACAATTTAAATAAGTCATTAAAGCGTAAAAGGATGGAATACCATGCTTCAACCTTTCCTAAGAATCAACCCGGGGGCGGTGAGGCCAAGCGGTAGTCCTCCACTTATGGAAGATCCATTGCAAACAACTCTTACCCCATCCGATCCGGTTAATCAACCCGGTAAGGATCAGGGTGTCACTGTCACTACAACTATTGAAATGAAGCAACCACAACAACAACTAAAACAACCGCAAGAAGAAAAGCATGGTGAAGAGGTGGAAATATATGACGAAGGAGATTACAATCATGATAAGGATAAAAGAGTCTTTGATGATGATAACTTGGTGGCTGAAGAGGAAATGATACGAAAAGAGGCTAAAGAAGCTGCTAGAGCTGAAGAGGAAAAGTTAAAGAAGGAATCAGACAACTACATAGTTAACAATCCAACACACATACCTCAACAGTATTCTGAACCACCTTTTGACACTTCCACCAAACCCAAATCATCATCTCAATCATCACCTCCATCATCAAAAGAAACAACTAAGTCAACAACAAAATCTGTTAAGAAGGCAACTCCATCTAATGATTCGACAAATGGTTAAGCAGGTTTTCACCACTACACAACAAGCTACACAACCACCACCATCTGGTCAACCAAGGGATTCAGAAACCACACCACCAATGGAGAAAACCATTGATCACTTTACCTAACTGGTGGTGAGGATCATTACATGCCTGAACCCCAACCAAAACCCCAACCAAAATTTAGATCAAGTACATTCTCGCACTCCTTGTTTTCATACGCTCAAATCAAAGAGCGTGTTGAAGTTGTCCACTGGTCGAATCTTACCTAAATTCTACACTTCATCGAATCAATCAAGAACCTCAAGACAAAATCGCTCATAAACAAAAGTTTGGGTTTGTCTACCAAAGTGAAAATCATCATACTTGCTTCATGGCTCGATGAAATTCACTAAGTTCTATGACGCCACCCTGGATATGGTTCGAGATGGATTGGCATATCGATTGAAGGACATTAGGTTGGGTATAATTCAGACGAAGAGATGGAATTCAAAGGATCGCAAGGATGTTCGTTGATTTATCACTAGGATTGATGAATGTTTGATTCATCTGGATCGGATGCAACGGTTGGAGAGCTATGTGGGAGGATGACCAAACTTTTCGATTCGACTTTCCAACGCCCTCGTAAAGTAGTTGATCGTCTGTAATCATTGGGTACTCTTTGATTGTGATTTTGCTTGTTTGATTATCTCGTCCATGGCTTGTGCACACATAATGATGTACAACCCGTTCTTGTAATGAAAGGACCTCGTGGTGCGCTTGCCACAATCCTTATAAAAGGAGCGAAAGCTTCTTACTTTTGAGTCAAACCTTTCAATTTTAAAAGGTTTTGCTCAAAAGAACAAGTACTTCCCCTTATGATTTTCAAAACCTCAACCATTAATATCACTTGTTGAGGGGGAGTATTTGCTTAAAAAATTTGTTCACAAATTGTTCTTTGAAGTTATCTTCCCACAAAACTCAAAATGGTCATATTTATTCTCAACATTTCTTCAAAAATAACATTTATATGCCATTTTTTAGGGGGAGAAAAATTATGTGATAAGAAATATGTTGTGTTTTGCTATTGAATTATCGTGTGAAAAGACTTCAACCCATGAATTGACGGAACCGAACAAATATACATTGAAAAGATTTGTCTTCCAAGACTTATCCAAGTAAATTGTACCTATTCGAGAAGCTCTTGATAGACATGAACTTTGACGGGTTTGACAACCTTTCGGGTTGTCCACATCTTCAAGGTAGTTATTAGAGCTAGTTGTCACCTAAAAGTCGACAATGTATCTCTTTAACTATGCAACGTAATCGTGTCTCGCAAGGAATTGTCTATCCCGAGTTGATCAATTCAAAAGTGCGAGCTTTTCCTCACCGTGCGATTTCATCAAAACTCTTAAGCACATGTGGAGGGGAGCATTTCGAAAATCTAAAACTCTTGAAGTGTTCAAACATGTTTTCATTTACAAACACTTGAGAGATTTTCATGAAAATGGTTTTATGGCAATGGAGTTATAAGGTGATTAAGGATAGGAATAACTGTCCTATGATCCGCCAGAGTCGGAGGGATCTACCCAAGGACACTACCAATAATTAGAATTAGAAGTCCTTAGGTATGATTATAAAAAGGAGAAATGAGAATCGGAGAAAGAAGGAGTTGAAGAATTAAAAGAAAAGCAAAGAAAGGGTGAAAAGAAATAGCCTCCGTATTATTCAACTTAGGGCGACACCGGGTTCAATTCATATGCTACTAGTTGTCACTTGATGACACCGGTATTGAAGATTAAAAGTCGTCATGGACCAAGTGACGATGCACTAAACCTTCTTAGCCACTCAAGTCTCTCTCAATGAAGCTTGTTTCATTCTCACAGGAACCCTACGTAAACTATCGGCTTTCTCTTAGAGATAGCCGGTATTGAAGAAGGAGACCTCTCCTAGTCTCCACTCGGAGAACCAAACGCACTATTGAGTCTAGAGCCACGAGATTCATCAAAAGATCTCTTAGGTACACTTGACATTTTATCGCTTGTCGCTCACCAAAAAGAACGCAAGTGATACTTTATCGTGTCCTTCATGCATCTTAGCAATCGTCGAGAACATTTATGAGAGGTTCACAATTGTGATCCTCGGTGATTGAATGGAAACTCCGCCGGGTCAACATCAAACGACCACGACAAAGCAGTCACTTCGTAACTCCCGTGGATTACGCTTAGTGTATCTCAAACGGTCTACGATCGTGGGTAATGCTTGATGTACCTCAATGACTATCTCGAATCGTAGATGTACTTGGTACATCGTGTTATCTCACTTGTGGGACTCGGCTCAGAACGGCCTTTGTGAGAATTAGAGTTGTGTTTTCATACTATGTCATAACACTCTCGAAGTTCAAACTTGTAAGTCTTGGAATCCGCTTATTACTAACCTTTCTTATGTTTTCTTCTATGGAAGCTCGAGCGGATCGATCGTCTGATTCTTCACATGCTCATACCAACAACATCACTAATGGAAGTTCTCTCAAAAGGCAACATACAATGTAATGATTCTTCATCAAGTCAAAGAATCTACAAAATTTAAAGACTAAGAGAACCTCATCAAGATCAAATCCAACTTCAAAGAGTGTGAGCGTGTTGAAGAATGACGGAGACACCGAGCAACGGTTGCACTGATGCGAGACAACAACAACATACTATCACTACCATCCCAAAGAACAAAGATCAAAGAACAAAGAAAATGATGACGTCAAAGCGAGAATACTTCAAAGGAAACAATTTCTACACCGGGAGATTGTTCAAATCAAGACACTTCTTCTCACAAGAAAGAAGAATGTCGAAGACGTCAAAGCTACTATTACATCAAGACCTACATCGTTTATCACTCTTTCATTCATCACCAACACTTAGGGGGAGATTGTTGGAATCACTCCTAAACCTTAATTCAAGTGTTAGTGATTCATATGTAATAGTTAGCTTAATATGTCCTTTATGTTTGTTATTAAGCTAAGGCTTATGTAGAAGGCCCATAAGCCTTGGCCCAAGCCCATAAGAAGGGAAGGAGTCTAGAAGTGTTGCCCTAGCTCCTTGCCCTATAAATACTCTTGTAAACCTTCTATTGAAGGTTGGTTGTTCAATTCACTCTTACACTTTACGCATAACCTTTCACATATTTCATACGCATAGTGTTGTGTCTTGTTCATCCAATCATTCTCTTCTCTATTTCTTATATTGATGCTTGTGTTACTAATATGGGAACCTAACAATTCATGCTCATTTATGGTGAAGGCAATCGAGATGGACCCATCATCATTTCTAGTAATTCCCATTGTCTTGTAGAACTCGAGTACAAAGACCGGGAAATTTTGTTCGTTTATGTCCAATAAACAATCAAACCCAATAGCTCCAAAAACTTCTCTTATGTCGGTATTGGCAAGAAATGATGGTTCTGCTACTCGACCTTCGTGGAAGAGTCTCTCTTCGATCATTTTAAAGGCTTTTCTATCTTCGGGACTAAGTCCATCTTTTCTATGGTACATTGGTATGTAATGAGCGGTATCTTGGTAGTCTTGTTGTCGGTTGCTTGGCATTATTATTCCTAAACAATACAACCACAATGTGGTGTTTATTGTGAATAGTAACCTAGAGGGTTTGATTACAATCTTGCTCTCATCATCTTTGTTGAATTCAAGAAATGTGTTTAATTTGTATTAACAATGTTAATTCTTTGATTTAGATTATCCTAGAAAACAATGTGGTGACAAATTATGATAAAACCATTTGAACCCAACTCTTAAAGATGAAGAAATTGTAATCCTAGAAATCAAGGAATTAAATTAACAATGTAGTGAAGATTATACTTACACAAGTGATTGTTATGCTTGAGAGAAATGTTCAAATTGCTCCTTTGAACAGTAGTTGTGTTCTTGTTCGTGAGTCTTTGAAGTGGATATAATTTTGGAACATCCACAAAGTGATCATTACTAACTTATGGTGTCTTCATTGCACGGATCCCATGGATCCCTCTCATTTGGGATCCGGCTAGTGTAAACGTAGGATCCTAGATGACAAAGAAAAATCGACAAAGCATTCCTTGATAACTTTGGTTTGGGAGTTCTAAAAACTCATAGAGTTTGATGTTTAAGCTTAATAACTTGTGATTTGAGTTTTTGACGGTTTAATACTAATCCTACTAGACGTGGTTCCCGTTTTTAGAATTAGTCACAATTCTTGAAAGGTTTATCAAAAATTATGATAAAATCCCATTTTATCATAATATAAGAAATTTCACACGGAAATTTATTGACATAGATGGAGTGTCAATAATTCCTTTGTGATGGATAATGATTAAGGCTATCGAATAACCAAGATATCATTATTACGAGTTGGTAGTGTAGTCTATACAAATCAATTGAAGAATACTATTTTTGATGATGACTTTAATATAGATAACTACTTAAGTAATTACTAATAGATATTAATTATGCAACTAAGATTTTAACAATAATAAAAACAAAAGTAAATTATTAACGATCATACCTTTGCTAAATATTCTTTTTAAGAAAAGAAGTATTTAGATGAAATGCTTTGTGATCTTCTTGGAATCTCCAGATTCATGTGTGAGAAGAGCAATACTAAACATTCTTTTTGCAAAAAGAAATATTTAGACAGATTCTTCATGATCTTCTTGGTAAGCCCAAATCCAAGTATGGAGAATACTTAACAAGGAAGATGTTAGAACATTCTATCATTTTCCAACAATAAACATTATAATGATTTTTAAAACATGACTTGAAAAATCCTTCTTTGTAGTTTTCAAACATACACGGATCGTATCAAGTTTTTAAAGTACAACATACTCTAAGAAACTTGGTAACGAAGCTCTGATGCCAATTGTGGAAAACTAGAAGGGGGTTGAATAGTTTTACCAATTAAAACTTCGTTTTAAAACATTTAGATTAACTTATGTCAATCTATTTGGTTGTTTATGTTGGACGTTGATAGATCGATACATAAAAGTGTAATGAAAGATAAAGAGTAAGAAGCACATAACCACGACACGAGTATTTATAGTGGTTCGGCAACAAGGATACCTTCCTTGCCCTACTCCACTCCCCGAGTAACCTACTCGAGAGTTCGTAAACACTACACGACACCAATCTTCTTATGGCGGAGAATCCTTCACAACGTCGCCTACTCTTTTTCCGGTACTAGGCTAACCACCGGGTTCTTTCACTCCAAAGTGAACCACACCTATCACAACGTCGCCTACCCTTTATTATATACTAGGCTAAGTACCCAGTTCCATTTCTAAGGAGGAACTACTACCCAACACAACACCTATTCCCAAGGAGACCAACTCCTTATTACAACACCATAAAGGATATTACCTCAAGGATATTACCATCCTTGAAAACAAACTAATACTTATATGTATTATGATGCACCTCATTGATTATACGACCTTGGCATTCTTCACTAATGCCACTTGATTTGATTCCTAGCCATCCATCACTAATGCCTTTGACACAACGCTTGACACCTTTCACTAATGCCTTCGTCTTGACACCTTTTGCATTCTTCACTAATGCTTTTGACACGGACGTTAAGCACCTTTCACTAATGCTTTTGTCTTGACTCTTTCGGCATCCTTCACTAATGCCTTCAACACAACACATCTACGGAGGAAGAAAGAACTATCAACAAGAGAACCTCAGTTGTCTTGATGGTGACGAAGCATGGCAACTCATGGACTTGAGCTTGCTCGACTTCAAGAAGTGGTGATCTCGCCTTTAAGAGGAACCTAGAGAAACACACAAAAACAAAAGACAAACTACATTGAAAGATCCCTTAGGATCAGTGGTTAGAGAGGTACAATACTTGGGGAAAGTATGTGTAAGATTGGCAAGCCAAAAGGAAGTTCTCACTATTTATAGATGAGAAAGCTTACTGTTCCCCGGATCCCACGGATCCCTCCCACAACGGATCCGTCTAGTGTAAAGCTAGGGATTCGTGGGACGCTCCTCTTTACCCATGGGTATTTTGGTTATGGGTCATGGGTCATGGGTCATGGGTTCTGGGTTGATCCATGGGTTTCTTGTTAGATACAATGTATCTCATGAGTTCAATGTACCTAGTCAAGTGGTTTGGATAATACCATGTGTTAATACAAATAAACCGTAAAAACGTTTATTAATATTTTGCGATATCTTTGTGTTTTGTTGATAACAAATATAATGTTATCTTAAGTACAATTATAAGGATACATGTTATTCTTGTAAATCATTTACATATAGCCATTTAAATACAAAAATGTTGTAATTAATTATTTGTTGTAATAATTTATTAGGATGGGTAAAAACCATAACCCATGGATCATATCCATAACCCATTTACCCATACCCATTGACTAGATACAATGTATTCATTAGATACATTGAATCTAAGGAAAACCCATGGACCAACCCATAACCAAACAACCCATGGGCAAAGAGGAGCGTGCCACGGATCCCTAGGATTACACTAGACGGATCCCAAGTGGGAGGGATCTGTGGGATCCGGGGAACAGTGGCAGAAATTGCCTATAAATAGAGAGCCATTTCTTCATTCTAACTCCCCCCCTCTTCTTACTAAATCTCTCAAACACTCTCATTCTCTTCTAACATATAGATCACTTGATCTAAAGAGTTGTTCTTCTTTCTATTGTGATTCTCATATAGGTCCTTCTCTAAGGCGAGATCACGAGCATTCTACAAGTCATCCAAGCAAGGGGTCCTTGATTGATTTGTCACTCCGCAAGATTTCTGTAGCGAAGATCTTGTATTTGATATTTCACATAATTGTTGTGTAATAGTCGTGTTGGTTTCGTCCACCGTGTTACGGACTCGGTATTTAGCTTTGTACCGGAAAAAGGTATAAGCAACGTTGTGAAATCTTCTCCGCCAAGTGAAGGAGTTTGTTGACATAGTGCTTGAACTCTCGAGTGGGTGACTCGGGGAGTGGAGTAGGGCAAGGAAGGTGTCCTTGTAGCCGAACCACTATGAATCGGTTGTGTCATTTCTATCCCTTTGCTTTACTTTATTTACTTACTTTATAATTAGATCTATACTTTCTCTACATCCATAAGATCTCACATATTAACGAATCTAAAGTTTTTGAAACTAACTAAAAATCGGCAAAACTATTCAACCCCCCTTCTAGTTTTCCACAATTGGTATCAGAGCTAAGTTTATAAAAGTTTTAAAGTAAAATTGTATTTTAAAACTTTTCGATCACTATGGGTTACGAAAATTATAAGGAAGGAAATCTATGCAACGACCACCACTACTTGAAACTAATGGTTTTATATATTGGAAAAATAGATTCAAACGTATGTGAAGTCTAAAGATATTGATCTTTGGTACATTATTGTTGAAGGCGATTTTGAGGCTACCTCAAAAGATGATAAAGGAATTTAGTTAACATACCTCATGATAAATTAAATGATGTAATGAAGAAAAGCTTTCTAAAAATAGTGAAGCTAAAATGGTTTTATATAATGCTTTACCGAAAAGGAATTGAAAGAATTTCTATGCTTAAAACCTCTAAAGAAATTTGGAATTCTTTAGTTGTAACTCATCAAGGTAACCAACAAGTTAAAATAATAAAATTGATTTGTTTGTTCAACAATATGAACAATTTTCAATATCGGACGAGGAAACTATAGATCATTCATTTGCTAATTTCAATACTATTATTACATCTTTACAAGCACTTGATGAATCTTTTTCTAGCCGTAACCATGTTAGGAGATATCTAAGGCACTTCCATCTAAGTGGAGATCAAAGGTGACGGCGATTGAAGAGTCAAAAGATTTGACAATCCTCACCCTTGATGAACTCATAGGCAACTTAAAAGTCTACCGACTTGTCCTTGCTAAAGACCAAAGCCTCAAAGGTGAAAGAGAAACACAAATATCTTGCCCTTAAAGCCAAAAGACTTCAAGCGATGAAGAGAATTCCTCTTGAGTAGTGACAACGAGGAGTACGCTATGGAGGTAAGGACTTTAAAAGTTCTTTAGAAGAAAGGGAAGATACGCCAAACAACCGTATGACGATAAGAAAGGCTTTCGGAAAAGCAAAGAGGACGAGAAGCCAAAAGATGACCGTACTTGCTTTAAATGTGGGACCCAAACCACTTTATTAGTAAGTGTCCCAAGCAGATGATCAAAAGGCGTTCGTGAAGCGCACGTGGGGAATGAGCGACGAGGAGGACGAAGAAATTTTTCTCATGGCAAATGACGAGGTATGTCACGAATACTATAGTAGCTCATCACTTGATGACGACTCAACGCATAATGAATATGAAAAATTATGCAATATTAGCTTAAAACTAATTAACAAAAACAAGCTTTTAAAAAGTCAAACCAACGCTTAGATAAAGAAGTCATAGAATTAAAAGCAAAACTAAAACGTTTGAAAAGGGTAAAATAGCAAGTGGTGAATGTGAACTTTATGCTCAACTTCAAACACTAGTTGATCAACTAGATTCTAAAATTGCTAGAATGAGTACGAATACTTTAGATATGATATTAGATAGTGTTAAACCGGAAACAACTAAAAGGTTTAGGTATTCAATAACTTGATCCATCAACTAGTGAAAACAAAGAAACACAATTTGTTAAGGCACTAGAAAAACCAGCCATCATTGTGGCGGATCCCACGGATCCCATCAAAAGGGAACCGCTAGTGTTAAGCCGAGGATCTCATGGGTCCGCTGTAGCAAACAAGGGTAATAACGTAACTTCTTCATCTAGAACCGAGTTTGTTATCGTTAATAGGAAGAAACCAACTCATGTCACCACTAGACAACCACCTCCAAAATATAATCCTACTTTTGCAAAAACAAAGCTCAATCTTTCTCAAACCTAATCCATCTAGGAGACCTAATAATTTTACCCAAGTAACCATCAAATGGGATGGAACCCAAATATGCAAAATGGTTTTCCTTTCAAAACTTTGCTCCATGGAATGCATACTCATCTTATCCATACATGTCTAACATGAATGGAATGTTTAACACTAATGGACCCATGAACAAATGGGGACCAAACTTTGAGTTAATTGTTTTCTTAGATGTGCTTAAAGGTCGACCTAGACCCGGATGAATGGGTCAAGGATAGCGGGTGCACGAGGCACATGACCGACAATAAGGATCTATTCTCCACATATGAATCCTTCAATGGAGGTAATGTGGTGTTTGGAAATAGTAAAGTAAAATCATCGGTAAAGGTACGATTTCTAACAAATCTCTAACCATTAACGATGTGTGTCACGAGAAAACCTAAACTTTAACCTCTTAAGTATAGGACAAATATGTGATAAAAAGTGCAATGTACTTTTAACTAAACCGTAGTAAGATATTAAAAAATGGCATAACCATAGGAAGAGGTATTAGGAAACATGGAGTCTATGTCATTAAAATCGGTAATGAACCTAAAGACAAACTATGTCTTACCTCTATGGATGATACTTCGACCTTATGGCATCGAAGATTGGGTCACGCCAACATGCGACTTCTTCAATCGCTATCATCCAAATATCTAGTAAGAGATCTACCTAAGTTAAAATATGAACATCACTTTTATGATGCTTGTAATGTAGGAAAACAAGTTCATTATAGTCATAAAGCTAGAAACATGGTGTTCACAACTAAGTGTCTAGAATTACTACATATGGATTTATTTGGTCCATTCGCTATCCAAAGTTATGGAGGCAACTACTACACTTTGGTCATAGTGGATGATTACTCTAGGTATACATGGACAAAAATTTTAAAGAACAAAACGAAAACGTTTAATTATTTTGAAATATTAAGCAAGAAAATTCAAAGACAACTAGGAAGTCCTATAGTGTCTATTAGGACGGATCATGGTAGAATTCGATAATGAAGTGCAATTCGAGCTTTTGTGACGCTAATGGTATTACTCACAACTTCTCACCCACGCACTCCACAATCGAATGGGGTAGTAGAAGAAAGAATAGAACCCTACAAGAAATGAGTCGAACCATGCTTAATGAGCAATCTATACCTCAAAAGTTTTGGTGCAATGCCGTTGATACTTCAACGTACATACTTAATCGAGTCTTAATTAGACAAATCTTAGGTAAAACTCCATATGAGTTACTCCGAGGCAAAAAGCCTACGTTAGATCACTTTAGAGTCTTTGGTAGTAAATGTTTTATTCTTAACACTAAAGATTACCTTACAAAATTTGATCCTAAATCAACCGAAGGTATCTTTCTAGGTTACTCTCCAAATAGCAAAGCTTACGTCATATTAAACAAAGAAACAATGAAGGTAGAAGAGTCATTAAATATAAAATTTGATGAAAGTCCACCCAAACCCTCTCCACCTCTTGTCGATGACGAGATTGTAGAAAGTGAAGCTATAGTAATAAAGAAAAAGATAAATGAAGAAGAAGAACCTTTAAATGATGAAGTCATAAACATTAAAGAGTCCAAAGATCACCCCGTAGATAAGGTCATAGGAAAGCTAAACGAAAGAACATTAAGGTCTCAAGTTCAAAACCAAAGTAGCTTGTTTTGTTTCGTTTCAACCATAGAACCTAAGAATACACAAGAAGCCATAAAAGATGAGAGTTGGGTAATAGCTATGCAAGAAGAATTAAATCAATTTATTTCTAATGATGTTTGGACACTTGTCCCTCCACCTAGTAATCAAACCATAATAAGAAACAAATGGGTTTATAAAAACAAATTAGATGCAAATAGAGTAGTGTCTAGGAACAAGGCTAGACTCATTGCCCAAGGGTATAATCAACAAGAAGGAATAGACTTTGATGAGACCTATGCCCCGTGGCTAGATTAGAGTCTATAAGAATACTTCTTGTGTATGCTTCGCTAATGATCTAAAGCTTTATCAAATGGATGTCAAAAGCGCTTTTCTAAATGGTTTCATTAATGAAGAAGTATATGTAGCTCAACCTCCAAGGCTTCATCGATTTTGAAAACCTAAACATGTGTATAATCTAAAGAAAGCCCTTTATGGTCTTAAACAAGCTCCAAAAGCTTGGTATGATAGACTCAAGTCATTTTAATTAAACACAACTATACCATGGGGTTAGTTGACAACACACTTTTTACTAAGAAAAGAGAGTCACATATAATCATAGTGCAAATATATGTAGACGATATTATATTCGGATCCACTTGTCAAGACATGTGTGATGATTTCTCTAAAATCATGCATGACGAGTTCGAAATGAGTATGATGGGAGAACTTAGTTTCTTTTTTGGTCTACAAATCAAACAAGTAGAAGATGGTATCTTATTTAATCAATCTAAATACCTAAAGGAGATGTTAAAGAAATTCGGTTTAGAAGAGTCGAAACCAATTAGGACACCAATGTCATCCGACACCAAACTCACTAAAGATGAAGACGGCGAATCCGTCGATAATACTAAATATCATGGCATGATAGGTAGTCTTCTACCTCACGGCAAGTAGGTCGGATATCATCTTTAGTGTTTGCTATGTGCTAGGTTTCAAGAAGACCCTAAAACATCACACCTAGAAGCCGTAAAAGGATATTTAGATACATTAAGGTACAACACAATTAGGATTATGGTATCCTAAGGCACGAGTAGAAACAATTGTATATGCAGATTCGACCATGCGGTGATTAAGTTGATAGCACCTCCCTCATCACCAACGAGTACACCAATTTCATCACCAAATCACCCACCACCTAAAATCACTCTTTTGGAACTCCTTACGACTCCAACAAGATCTCAACAACCAAAGCAAAAAGAAATAACCTTTTTGAAACCTCCAACTTCTCTAAACACAATATTCAATGATCTTGAAACATCACCACCTTTAGCTCCCATTAAACTACAAGAACATCTAGGTTCTTTTCCACCACCACTTCCAATCATTCCGGACTTTGATCCGTATTTTCCTATTTTTCCACCACAACTTCCATGAACTCACAAATCAAAACAACCGGAAGATTTCCGTACTCATTACCCACATCACTTACATTGTGAACATTGCCAATCCACTAGGGAAATTGCAATATAAGTTAGGGAAGAAATGCGATTCATACTCAACCTCATCCTTGATCGCATCAATACCATTACTCATCCAAATCTCCATCCATAACCTTATGCAAGCATGGAAGGAATCATTATTACTATTTTCTATTTTTAGTATCTTTTTCTTTTTGAGTCATTTTCAAGAACAAGTCTTGTTCTTATTTTTACATGCTTGTAGGTGGCATAAATACCACTACACTTTGTTGTTTTATTACAAGGCCTTGTTTACATACCTTGGCTCCCAATCTTGATTCTCGTCAATCACAAGATTACATAAGCATGTTACTAACCTTTCTCTTTGTAGGATTTTTATTTTTATTTTTCTTCACTTGACGCCCAAACTAGGGGAGCTACCGTCGAGGGGAGTAAGCGATCGTGGACTAATTTTTCCATACTTTTATTTCTTCAAGGGTTAACTTTTTTCGACAAAAGGGGAGAATAAGTAAAACTTAGGGATTTCAAAACATACATCTATTCTTAAGTTTTACTCATCATAACATTATGTTTTGTCATCAACAAAAAGGGGGAGATTGTTAATACAAATAAACCGTAAAAATGTTTATTAATATTTTGCGATCTCTTTGTGTTGATAACAAATATAATGATATCTTAAGTACAATTATAAGGATACATGTTATTCTTGTAAAGCATTTACATATAGCCATTTAAATACAAAAATGTTATAATTAATTATTTGTTGTAATAGTTTATTAGGATGGGTAAAAACCATAACCCATGGATCATATCCATAACCCATTTACCCATACCCATTGACTAGATACAATGTATTCATTAGATACATTGAATCTAAGGAAAACCCATAACCCATAACCCATAACCAAAAAACCCATGGGCAAAGAGGAGCGTCCCACGGATCCCTAGGATTACACTAGACGGATCCCAAGTGGGAGGGATCCGTGGGATCCGGGGAACAGGGCGTAAATTGCCTATAAATAGAGAGCCATTTCTTCATTCTAACTCACCCCTCTTCTTACTAAATCTCTCAAACACTCTCATTCTCTTCTAACATATAGATCACTTGATCTAGATTGTTCTTCTTTCTTTCTATTGTGATTCTCATATAGGTCCTTCTAAGGCGAGATCACGAGCATTCTACAAGTCATCCAAGCAAGGGTCCTTGATTGATTTGTCACTCCGCAAGATTTCAGAGCGAAGATCTTGTATTTGATATTTCACATAATTGTTGTGTAATAGTCGTGTTGGTTTGGTCCACCGTGTTACGGACTCGGTATTTAGCTTTGTACCGGAAAAAGGTGTAAGCAACGTTGTGAAGGCTTCTCCGCCAAGTGAAGGAGTTTGTTGACATAGTGCTTGAACTCTCGAGTAGGTGACTTGGGGAGTGGAGTAGGGCAAGGAAGGTGTCCTTGTAGCTGAACCACTATAAATCGGTTGTGTCATTTCTATCCCTTTGCTTTACTTTATTTACTTACTTTATCATTAGATCTATACCTTTTATACATCCATAAGATCTCACATATTAACGAATCTAAAGTTTTGGAAACTAACTTAAATCGGCAAAACTATTCAACCCCCCTTCTATTTTTCCACACCATGGGTTATGGGTCAATACCATTTGTTAGTTTTTACCCATTTTAGTATATACTAGTTAAGTATATATTTACCCAAATATGTAAACACTAGTTGTTGTACATATGTATTACTAAATCATAAAATCACTTATACTTGTTTTAGTGTTTTATGTGAAAGCGTAAGTGTGTTAGAAAACTATTGGCTCAAACAGTTTACGTATTTTATTTGTTTCCTTAAAGTGATTTTACTTTTGTTATCGAAAAAACATTAGAAGATCATAAAATATAAATAAACGTTTTTACTGCTTATTTGTATTAACATTCTTCCACACGATCGGGCAAGGGACTGACTTGGGCTTTTGCTTGTCAATCAAGCCAAGGCCCAAGTAAAGGGTTGTTTTGGTTTGCTATAAAAACAAATGTACCCCTCTTCCATTCTCATGCAAAATTAGAAATACTAATATCCCTAAACCAATCAAAAGGTTCCTGCCTCTAAATTCCAATCGACTTGCATGCAAGTTGATTAGTTTTTTTGTTGGTTTTGTTTTGTTCCTTTTACTTTGACTTGGTCCATGAAAAGGGTTAAACAATTAATGGTTGTTGTTGATTCCTAGTATACGAATAGTAGCAGCAAGGATATAGTTTGTATTTTGTTCATGTCACTTCTCGGACAGAACTTAGGTACTTCTCGGACACATGTTGTCCGATATTGGGTAAGGCATGAAACTGCTTGTTTGGCAGATTCCTGATTCTCAGACAAAGGAGCAGGAAGGTGGTCTTGGGTTTCTTGTTCGTGACTTTCAAGTGGTTCAAGTGTTGATTGGGTTTAACGTTCTCGACTAGCTTTCTATCGAATGTGCTTGGTTTACGTGTTGTGTGTGACACTCGTAGAGGTATCTACTTTAGATACTATGGGTTTCTTTTGGTTTCTTTGTTCGTTCACTTGCGTACAATATTCGCCAAAGGTTAGTTTCCTAATTTACCTTTTATTCAATTATTGTTTATTAATACGTGTTAATCTAATTGCGATAACTAGATCCATATCCGCAGCGTACCCGTATGCGTTACTTGGCTAACGTAGTTCTAAAATCCCAACAGTGGCATCACGAGTCATCTCATTTTTACGATTATGGGTTACACATCTCTTTTAATAAACATGTTTAAAAAGCTGCATGAAACTAATTTAGTTATTCGTTTTATTTTTATTTTGACAACTATATGTAATACTTGTCATTTATTAATAAAAAATAACAAGACACACACAAATTAAATTAAATTGTTAATTAGAATTAATTTGTTAATAAGAATTAATTTGTTAATTAGAATTAATCTGTTAATTAGAATTAATTGTTAATTAGAATTAAAAGTTAATTAGAATTAATTAATTGTTAATTGGAATTATAATGATAATTAGAATTACATATTATAATATATACTAAGCCAAAAGTTCAATATAGATTTCAAATTTACCATAGATCCAATCAACCAATAATAGCCATTTATTTTTTTATTAAAATAAACTTTCACCCTTTTTTTAAAAATTAAATATCTCGCAAACCGTTAATTATTACGCAATAAAAATCATACCACCGCGACGAGAATTAAATTATCTTTCTGTAGATATGCACTACTATATATTTTTAACGATTTTTTTTCAAAATTTCGGCCCAGAAAAATCATATATGATTTGTGAAAATCATATATGAATCGATTTTTACAAATCCTATATGATTTAAAAATCATATATGATTTGTGAAAATCATATATGATTCGATTTTTTAAAATCATATATGATTTTACAAATTATGTATGATTTTTCTGGGCAGAATTTTTGAAAAAAAATGTTTTGTCGAAAATATAGAAATGTGCATATTGATAGAAAGATAATTTAATTCTCGTCGCGATGGTGTATTTTTTATAGTTTGAAGATTTACCGTTTGCAAGATATGTTGTTTTAAAAAAAAGGTGGAAAATGGTTTTTTTATTAACTTTGATAGAAAATGAATGGCTAAGATTGATTTATTGGATAGTAAATATGAGATATATGTTAATCTCAACTCTATATACTAATAGCCAAAATGTAACGGGGGACAAAGTAATTTTTTACAGGGTCCATTTTGAATTAATTAGGCTCCTCATTGGTCCATTTTTTAATTTGCAGATGCATAATACCATGCACAGTACCTTAGTGGCCCAACCGACAAACTCTTATTGGTTGATGTGTGTTTGTGTTTCTACTGTCCATGTCCCTTTCTTCGTAATTACACCGTAATACCTTTCTCTCACACGAATATCGCCCCTCTCTTGAATATTCTCACCATTAAATCCCACCCCCTCCATTTTGTTCCTGAATCTTCTTCCCACCAAACTACTCAAAAAACACACACACCCTTTTGTCAAAACTACAGCTTTTTGATATCTTTTATATCAAGATGAATATATGATCCAATCAACCTGTTAAATAATATGAAGGACCAAAGTTTTCAAGTTTCAAAGTCTTTGTGAAGTTTGTGCCAGAAGTATTGAAAAGAGATTTCTAAGGGCTAAAGTGGAATATGTCTGAGTATATAATCTCTTTATCTGCTTTAGGGTTTCTATCTCTCTTTGTTATCTGGTTTTATTCTCTCTCAATATTCACACAGTTGTGATATTCGTCTTTGATATCAATCTTGATATCTGTTAGTGTTTCTATATAAGGATCAATCTCTTTATTTTATCCTTGTTAGTCTGAGTGATTGAGTGATATTTGTGGTGAGCTAACTGGTGTCTTCCTAGAAGAGATCAGTTCTTGTTTCTTTGTATTTGTACTGGTAAGCACCCAGTTGGGGACTTGTCTTCTTGACATTGTTATAATAAAATACACTAATGGGTGGTTGGCTGGGTGTACGTGTGGATTGTTGTGTGCTCTTGTTCATTTTTACATGGTATCAGAGCGCACGGTTCTGATCTGGTGGTTTTGAGATTCTAGGGTTTCTAGGGTTTCGAAGTTATTTTGAGGATTGAGGCTGTTTTCTTAACGGTCGTGGTTGATTTGATCTGTTTGGGTTTGGATCTGGTGAATTTGTGGGTTTCTTGATTAAGGTTTTTTGAAACCCTAATTTGGTATTTTGGGGGTTTTATCCCTGGTGGTTTCTTGTTGGTATTAGGCCCGTTCTTGATTACAATCTCACTAGACTAAATGAATCTAGTGAGCTTTGTATCTCATTCCGCTGGTATATCTCTGTAAGTGATTTTCTCTCTCTTAAGATAACACAAACTTAGTTAAGAAGGTGCAAACGGGACAATTAACTTCTTGATCTGCCAACATTGATTGGTACGAATACCTGCTCTGGCTGTCCCCAGTCTTCTGGCTGGTTTGTCGTTATTCTTGGGTGTGAGTTGTAGCTTCTATAGTTTGTTATTTCTATTTTTTAGTTTCTTGTTGTATCTAAGTCGAATGGGGATAGGATTTGGGCAGTCTTGGAAGTTGATTGAGCTGTTTAGTTCTGGTTATTTG
Source organism: Chrysanthemum lavandulifolium (assembly GCA_022545495.1). Taxonomy (NCBI): domain Eukaryota; kingdom Viridiplantae; phylum Streptophyta; class Magnoliopsida; order Asterales; family Asteraceae; genus Chrysanthemum; species Chrysanthemum lavandulifolium. Next base: position 96,374,872 of record CM040239.1, read on the forward strand.
TTGGTCTTGTTGTTAGTGTTTCTTGTGATTATTTCTGTTAGTTCTTGTTATTTGTTGATTTGTTGGCAATTATGTCTGGTAGTGATCCTGGTGGTAGTAATAATCAAGTGTTAATTAGTAATCTTGATGTTGGTAATCCTCTTCATATTCAAACTAATGACAATAGTGGTACTGCTCTTATTCCATTTAAACTTCTTGGAACTGAAAATTATAGAATCTGGTTTGGTGCTATGAAATTGGCTTTGCAAGCTAGGAATAAGTATAGTTTTGTTAATGGTACTTGTCTTAAGGAGTCATTTGCTACTAGTGATGTTTTGTCTGCTCAATGGGATAGATGCAATGCTATTGTCTTAACTTGGATTATGAATTCTGTGTCTCATGATGTTTATATAGGATTGGTTTATTCTGAAAATGCTGCTTCTGTTTGGCAAGAATTAAAAGAAACATATGATAAAGTTGATGGTTTTGTTATATACAATTTGTTGCAAAAGATTAACTCATTATAAGGTGGTAGTTCATTCTTGATTACTATCATAGGCTTAATTCTTTATGGAGAGAATTTGATTCTCTAACTAAGTTGCCTAAATGTGTTTGTGAACATAAATGTGCTTGTGAGGCTAGTACTAAGTTAGTATTGCATCAACAGTTGATGAAACTGATGCAATTTCTTATGGGTCTTGATGACTGTTATCAACCTGTTAGAACTGCTTTATTAACCAGAGATCCTTTACATGAGATTAAAGATGCTTATGCTGTTGTGTCTAGGGAGGAGTCCTACAGAGGGATTCCGGAGTCCTTTAGTGTTTCTGAGTCTAAACTTAATGCATCTTCTTTTGCTGCTAAGTCATTTAATAACAATAGAAGAATGTATAACAATAGTAATAACACTAGAGGAACCAATTCTAATACTAATACTACCAATAGAGGTCCTAATCCTAATCTGAATTGTAAAAACTGTGGTAAGATTGGACACACTATTGAAAGATGCTATGAACTCATTGGTTTTCCACCTGGCTTTGTTAAAAATAATAACCCAGTTAAACAAAATGGTTTTAGACAAAACTATAATGCTAATGTTGAAAATAAAGTATCTGAAAAATCATTTACTACTTCATTTGCAAATACATCTTCTGGTTTTACTTCTGAGTAGATGAAGAAACTCTTGTCTTTGATCAATGATAGTTCTTCTGGAAGCATACATGCCAATATGGCAGGTAGGGCTTCATTCTTTAATGGAAATGTTTGGTTTAATATTATTTTTCTAAATATTTCTTTGGGAATTCTTGTCTTCTGTTAAAACTATATCTTTGGGATGGATTATTGATTTAGGTGCTAATCAAGACTTGATCGCTTCTATTGTTGGTATGTTTAATGTTGTGGATATTTCTAGTCTTAAGATTACTGTTGGACATCCCAATGATACTCTTGCCACTATAAGTCATGTTGGAAATTTAAAATTAACCAATAATGTGACTCTTTATGATGTTTTAGTGGTTCCTGGTTACTGTGTGAGTTTGTTATCTGTTAATAAACTGATTAGAGATAGCAAAATGTTTGTTGGTTTTGATGAAGATACTTGTTATATTCAGAATTTGAAAAGGGAGAATGTTCTAGGGACTGGTAGTCAGTCTGATGGATTGTATTTGTTTGATATGCAGCCTGATAATACTTTAGGTGAGTGCAATATGGTCATGTCTTATAATGTATCTAAGCTTGTTTGGCATAATAGATTGGGTCACTCTGCTGATCCAGTCTTGTCTGTTCTTCAAAAGGATCTTGGTATTTCCAAGAATTATTCTATTTCTGTTTGTGAGATCTGTCATAGGGCTAAGCAGACAAGGGAACCTTTTCCTCTGTCTGATCATAAGTCTAAGAATCTTGGTGAACTTATTCACCTTGACTTATGGGGTCCTTACAGAGTAACAAGTAGAGAAGGATATAAGTATTTTCTCACTATTGTTGATGATTATTCTAGAGCTGTGTGGGCTTACTTGATTAAAACTAAAGATGAGGTGTTTGATGTATTTTGCGCTTTTATTCACTTAATTTCTAATCAATTTGGTATTAAAATTAAAACTGTTAGATCTGATAATGGTACTGAATTTGTAAATAAGAAAATGGGTGGCATGTTTTCTGATCTTGGTATAATACATCAAACATCTTGTGCTCATACACCTCAGCGAAATGGGATTGCTGAAAGGAAACATAAACACCTACTCAATGTGGCTAGGAGTCTTATATTTCAAGGGGGATTCCATTAAGGTTTTGGTCTGATTGTGTTCTAACTGTTGTATATCTTATAAACAGGCTGCCATCTTCAGTTCTAAGTGGTAAATGTCCCTATGAGTTATTGTATAAAACTAAACAAAATCTTTCCCATTTGAGGTCTTTTGGCTGTCTATGTTTTGCTACCATTTTAAATAATCATGATAAGTTGTCTTATAGGTCTGAAAAATGTGTTCTAATTGGTTTTTCTTCTACTAAGAAAGCATATAAACTTTTGAGTTTGGATACAAGAAATGTGTTTTTTGCCAGAGATGTGAAGTTTTATGAAAATGTTTTTCCTTTAAAAATGAAAACCTGTGAGTCAACTGATACAAATAGTGTAAATGAGGTTGAACACTTGAAGTTTTTTGATAGTTCAAAGTCTCAAAGTCCCAATGATGAAGGGAAAGATGCACCAGTTGAGGATGGTAGTATGTCATCTTCACATGATGCTAGTGGTAATGAAACAGATACTACTTATATGCATCATGAAGATGGGAAATCTGCAACCCACTTTGGTGACCAACACTGGTCTGAGGGCAGTTCTAGTCATGAAAATACTGGTTTAATTTTTACTCAGTCTGAAAATCTTAATGAATATGTGCAGACACCTGTATTAAGAAGATCTAGTAGAGAGCCTAAAACTCCTATTAGGTTTAATGATTATGTGATGCACTCTAAAGTCAGATATGGTATTGAAAAGTATGTGAGTTATGCTAGTTTGAGTAGGACTAATATGTGCTTTGCTTCTACATTAATTAAATCTGTTGAGCCTAAGAATTATGAAGAAGCTGTTAAAAATCCTAATTGGTCTGAAGCTATGAACAATGAAATTGAAGCTTTAAATAGAAATAATACCTGGACTGAATGTGAGTTACATGTTAGTAGACATGCTATTGGGTATAAATGGATATGGAAAATCAAGTATAAGTCTACAGGATAAATTGATAGATATAAAGCCATATTAGTTGCTAAAGGTTTTAACCAAAGAGAAGGTTTTGATTATGATGAAACCTTCAGTCCTGTTGTGAAAATGGTAACTGTCAGATGTCTGATAAGTATTGTTGTTAGTAAAATTGGCCTTTATATCAGTTAGATGTTAATAATGCCTTTTTATATGGTGATCTTGATGAAGATGTCTATATGCTATTACCTAAAGGCTTTAATGGTGGTGATGATTCTAAAGTATGCAAGCTTAATAAGTCTTTATATGGGCTTAAGCAAGCACCTAGGCAATGGAATGCAAAACTCACTAATGCATTAATTGAACATTGTTTTGAACAAAGTAAACTGGATCATTCTTTGTTTGTGAAACAAAAAGGTTCTGTGTTTGTAGCTCTGCTTGTGTATGTTGATGACATTGTGATCACTGGTAATGATGAAGTAGAAATCAATAACTTTAAAAAGTTTTTGAGTTCTAAATTTATGATCAAAGATTTGGGAGAGTTGAAATATTTTCTTGGGATTGAAGTGTTGAAAAATGATAATGGTATTTGTATGACATTGTTTGGAGTTGTTACATGAGTATGGTTTGCTTGCAGCTAAGCCTGCTGATACACCCTTGCCTGAGAATTCTGTTTTGAGTTTTATTGAAGCTAAAAAAGATAAAGTGTTGAACAATATAAATAACTATAAAAAATTAGTTGGTAAATTGATATACTTAACTAATACTAGACCTGATATTAGTTATGTTGTTCACTGTTTGAGTCAACACATGCATAAACCTTTACAATCTCATCTTAAGGCTGCTCTGAGAGTTTTAAAATATTTGAAAAGGTCTCCTGGTTTAGGTTTGCAATTTGATAAAGAGTCTAATCTCAAGCTTAAAGCTTATAGAGACTCTGACCGGGCTAAATGTCCTCTAACTAGGAAATCTGTAACTGGTTTTTGTGTTTTCTTGGGTAACTCTCTTATATCTTGGAAAAGTAAGAAGCAAGCTACTTTGTCTAGAAGCTCAGTTGAGGCTGAGTTTAGAAGCATGGCTTCTACTACTTGAAGTGATTTGGTTGAGTTATTTGTTGCATAGTCTTGGTGTTAAAGAATGCCTGTGGATATATTCTGTGATAATAGTGCTGCAGTTTAGATTGCAGCCAATCCTGTGTTCCATGAAAAAATTAAACACTTTGAGTTGGATGTGCATTTGGTTAGAGAGAAGGTTTATGCTGGAGTAATAAAAACAGTTAAGATACATACTGATGAGAAAGTGACAGACATTTTTACTAAGTGTCTTGGTCAAAGACAACATACTTTGTTTTGCAAATGTCTTGGTATGTTTGATTTGTTTGCAGGTATTAACAATTGTGATAAGAGTAGCTGTATGGAGAAATATGGGAGCAGCTTACATGGTGAAGACTTATCAACTTGTGGAGAGGTGCTAAATAATATGAAGGACCAAAGTTGTCAAGTTTCAAAGTCTTTGTGAAGTTTGTGCCAGAAGTATTGAAAAGAGAAGTCTAAGGGCTAAAGTGGAATATGTCTGAGTATATAATCTCTTTATCTGCTTTAGGGTTTTTATCTCTCTTTGTTATCTGGTTTTATTCTCTCTCAATATTCACACAGTTGTGATATTCGTCTTTGATATCATTCTTGATATCTGTTAGTGTTTCTGTATAAGGATCAATCTTTTTATTTGATCCTTGTTAGTCTGAGCGATTGAGTGATATTTGTGGTGAGCTAACTGGTGTTTTTTCTAGAAGAGATCAGTTCTTGTTTCTTTTTTGTACTAGTAAACACCCAGTTGGGGACTTATCTTCTTGACATTGTTATAATAAAATACACCAAGGGTGGTTGGCTGGGTGTACGTGTGGATTGTTGTGTGCTCTTGTTCATTTTTACACAACCCCACAAAAATAATATAAAAATGAATGGAAAACTGAGATGAGTGGAGGGTTCTTAAAATCTTGAATTGCCGGCCTTCTTATATCTGATGGGAATAAAAGGCGGCGACTTTTGAGGTGTCATTTGTTGTTGAAGAAAGAGTGGTCCGAAAACCCTAATTTTTAAGGGTTGGTTGTTCATAAATTCAGGTATGCACTTTTTTTAGTTTTTGTTAGTTTTTTTAAATTAAAAAAGTTGGGATTTAGTATATGTGGTATATTCTCGGCAAAATGAACACAATGCAACCATAGAACCGTCTGTTTAAAATCTTTTTATTGATTTGGACTAGAATTTTTATGTGATCGCTAAAGATTTTACGATTATGTCAAGCAAGCATAAGTATGCAGATTTCATGCAATTGTACACATAATCAATTTCAAGATGACTGTTGTTGTTCCCGGGTTGTTCCACTTTCCTTTAATTTTCAGTAGAGGAGAGAAGATAGTTTTAAGAAAACGGGTCAATCCAACCCAATAACTACTTATGGTAACTATTTTTTATGTGGCGGATGGGCCTACCAATATGAACATGTCAGTAACTTTGGTTATTGATTCTTGGAATATTTGAATAATCTTAGTATACTCCCGCGATCGATAGTTGGAGCCTAGGGTGTACCTATCAGGAAAGCGGCTGATTTTTCAAGTAGTTGGTCCAAATAGTTCAGGTAGTGAAAACTAAGTGCCCTTGGTGTTTTTATGCTATTGGTTGGTATGAATGATAGACAAATGTTTTTTGGCAGCCACGATGTACATAAGATCTTGATAGTAGAATATTAAAAGTATTATGTTGGTGTTCACTGATCTTTCCTTAACTACGAGGAAAGCAGTGCTAAAGCACGTGAAGAACAAAAGTGAATCAAATTTGATGCTAAAAAAGCACCAGGCAATTATGAAGGGGACAGAGTTTCAAGCGATGGTGTGTGGTTCCTTCTGAGACTTTCGCTTCAGGATCATGTTTCGGCCCTCAACATTGAGGTAAATTACAGCCTTTTTAAATTTTGACTACATTCTTTCAAGATTCTCAAAAGACCAAAATATTGAGCGGTCTTTTTAAATTACATTCTTTTTAAAGTTCCCCAAATTAGAGTATAAAGAAATTTTTAATTGGAATGTGGTTCCACTTTCCATTATATGACATTGTAGGTATTAGCCTACGTGGCTTCTAAACTATTTGTGCATATTGTATATTACTGTTATCTTTCTTGACATGTGTTTGTTTTTTATTTAGGGAGAGTCCGCGAAATTCACTGATAGATGTGGCGTGATTGTTGGCCTTCTTACTGCAACGCCCATTTTACTGAAGAAACATAATCTATATCAATGATGTCATGGACTAGGTAAAACTTCAACTGCCATTTTTTTTTACATATCATGTTTATGGATGTTGAATACTATATACTGAATAGATGCCCCTTATTGCAGAATGCAGAATATTGAGGTCATTGGGGCGAGCACAAAGAAGAATGAACTAAAGAGTTGGAAGAACATGTCATAACATCAGATATCGTATGGTGTATGAACTTCTTTACTTTCCATAGTTTGTGCAGTTTATTCGACTTCAAGGGATACTTACGCGCATGCCTTAATGTGAATACTTAAGAGGTAAGACATTTATCGTGATCGTGTAATTGAGGTATATATTTTATTTATAAACTTTGATGGTTTTTATACGTGAATACAAAGTTTGTTGCCTCGGATTGATATTTTTGACCAATGTGAATCATTTTCCCCTTTTTTAACCGGGTCAATATGAGTTGGGTTGGTCAGGTTAAGTAATATATCAAAAGGGTCTCCTAGACAAAATAGTATATTAAGAATTATTTTTAATCATATGAATAGTTAGGCTAAGTGACTTTATTAAGCCATAAACTAAAGTTGATGAGCTTAGAATTATTAGTTACTGAGATACTAATGTTATAAATCTGAGCCTTTGATGATCGCACTTGACATCAGTAGAATAATGGTCGCAATTGACAAAAAGTAGGTAATGTTTCTTCTTAGATAATTCTAATGGACCTGGAGATAGGGACATGTTAGGTAACAAAACAAAACGGGTTAAGTTTATTGAGACTTGCAGATTCAGCACTTTGTTAGTCTGTTAAGTTTCAATACCATAAAGTTCCAATATAAATATGTATGCATACTAGAACTTCCATTAATGCATGTCTTAAAGTTAGTGTATGTAGTTGATACCAATTTTTTGATGATTTGTTACCTACTCATTCGTATACTCTCTTTTGCACCAATATAAAACTCATTTACATGTATGTGGGCCAAAAAACGTCAACTATAATCTGAGATAATGGTGCTGGATCCTTGGTTATTTGATATTAGGCGTAAAATCTTATAAAGAAACTGATTGGTCTTGACTGTATGTTAAATGTAAACCGTATCATGGAAACTAAGCCAACGTATCTAAAAATGAAAATTATCTGGTATTTTGTTTATGTTTGTTGAGAAAAATACTAGAAATATCAATTTCGATGGTGTTGTTGTGTTTTTCGGTTGCTTATTTGAAACAGTCGACGAATACACTACATGGGAAAATTAAGGCGATAAGTAGAATTAATGGTTCTTATAAAGTCACGATTCTATCTTTTTGTGATCCTTCTACACTATTCTATATTTATATATTACTTAATTAAAGAAACACGAGTTGCTGTTGATTTTTTTCTTTTTTATTTTAGGCTAATAAGCCTAGATAACTAACCTGCAAACTTGCGTTTCAAAGCCTAAACTACGTGAGCTATTTTCCGTATGAAATGTTGGGGAAGAAAAATATATCACCAAACCATTGGATAATATCACATGACAAATAATAGAAATGATGTTATGTATTATATTCAATATGGCATAATAGACCTAAATTTTCACATGATTGTTTCTACTAAATTATGATTTGTTTTGCAATGAAAAGCCATAAAACTACAGGATGAGGTTACGAGACATATGATTTAGACCAAGTTGTTTAACAACAGATGTTACTTTGCTTACATGGTTACAAATAATATAGTAATTAGTAGCGCAATGAGAAAATATTATAAAAAGGTATGTTACTACTTAATGATTGTCGCTTTCGACAATGGGGGATTAGGACGAGGCTGAGGATTATATGAAGTCGTCTTCGGCGAAAGAACAAAAGAAGTTAACGAAGAAGCCAATGAAAAAGAAGAAAAGGATATTTTAGACAAGATAGTTTCGGTAACTAGGTTAATAGTTTGTATTGTTTAAAAATGAGCAATGGGTTATAATTTGTATTGATTTGTATTTTAGAAGCTCCATCGCAAAACGCGGGTTGACCTACTCCAGAATAGTACTCATTTTTCAAAAACTTGAAACATTGTGATGCACAAAATACTTTCATAGACAAACATCCAGCCGCGAAGCGCGGGTCTACAAACCTCATTATTTTCACAAACTAGATTTTGTTTTTTGTTTATGGTTAAAGGTAACTTATTCTTCATCATTCAATAAGTTACCTTTGATTTGCAGGCCTTTTTAATTTGTTTCTACAACGGTGATTTTCAAGTTTGTGTAAGAAGTTTCAATATACACATATTCACATTTAACAAACACAGTCTGTAAAAAAATAAACGAAAATTATTTATCGAATGTATACATATATACATATTAGCAACTGGAACTTGATCAAATCAATCGACAGATTGAGCATAAGAGGCTTCGAGTTCAGTCGCGTGATGCAATGCTTATGATACTTGAAAAGTGGCTTAAGAAATCAGAAAAGGAAAAAATAGAAATGGCTACAAGGCTTGAGCGCACGAGTACCCATTATCCAGTCGATGTCGAGCTTCATTATTAGTAGAGTAAATTACACCGTTCGTCCCTGTGGTTTGCCCAAAATAACACCGCAAGTCCCTTCGTTTTTATTTTTGCGCCATGAGTCCTTATAATGAAGTTTGGTAACACCATCAGTCCTTATCTCTAACGGTCGTTAGCTTTCGTTGTTAACTCCCACATGTGCGTTACATGTGCCGTCCATTTCTAACGATCGTTAGCGTTTTTGCACATTTTCGTTCGTTTATGCACGTTTTCGTCCGTTCATTCATGTTATCGCCCGTTTTTTCACGTTTTTGTCCGTTTTTGCATGTTTTTACATGTTTTCGTCCGTTTATGCACGTTTTCGCCTGTTTTGCACGCTTTTGTTCTGTTTTGCACGTTTTCGTTCGTTTTTGCATGTTTTCGTTTGTTTTAGCACGTTTTTCTTCGTTTTTTCACGTTTTCGCACGTTTTTGTTTGATTTTTCACGTTTTTGTTCGTTTTTGCTCATTTTCGTCTTTTTGCAAGTTTTCGTTCATTTTTTCACGTTTTCAATCTCATTTAAACGTTTTCATCCGTTTTTGCATATTTTTGTTCGTTTATTCACGTTTTCATTCGTTTTTGCATGTTTTCGTCCATTTTTGCATATTTTCGTTCGTTTTTACACGGTTTCGTACATTTTTACACGTTTTCTTCTGTTTTGGCACGTTTCGTCCATTTTCGCATGTTCTTGTCCGTCTTTGCACGTTTTTGTCCGTTTCATGCGTTTTCATCCGTTTTCACGTTTTCGTCTTTTCCACTTTTCATTTTCGCATGTTTTGTGTCATTTGTGTAAAACATGCAAAAGATTTAAAACGTGAAAAAATAAACGAAAACGTGAAAAAATGAGCGAAAACACCTAGAATCGAACGTAAACTTGCAAAAACGGATGAAAACGTGCAAAAACAAATGAAAACGAGAAAAAAATGGACGAAAACGAACAAAAGCGAACGAAAACGAGCAAAAATGGACCAAAACGTGAAAAAACAAACAAAATTCTACATGTTTTCGTCCGTTTATGCACGTTTTCGCCTGTTTTTGCACGTTTTTGTTCTGTTTTGCACGTTTTCGTCCGTTTTTGCATGTTTTCGTTTGTTTTTGCACGTTTTTCTTCGTTTTTTCACGTTTTTGTTCGTTTTTTGCTCGTTTTCGTCTTTTTGCAAGTTTTCGTTCATTTTTTCACGTTTTCAATCTCATTTATACGTTTTCATCCGTTTTTGCATGTTTTCGTCCGATTTTGCATATTTTTGTTCGTTTCTTCACGTTTTCATCCATTTTTGCATGTTTTCGTCCATTTTTGCATATTTTCGTTCGTTTTTTCACGGTTTCGTCCATTTTTACACGTTTTCATCCGTTTTTACACGTTTTCTTCTATTTTGACACGTTTCGTCCATTTTCGCATGTTCTTGTCCGTCTTTGCACGTTTTTGTCCGTTTCCGCACGTTTTCATCCGTTTTCACACGTTTTCGTCTGTTTTCCCACTTTTTCATTTTCGCATGTTTTTGTCTGTTTACATGTAAAAACATGCAAAAACAGACGAAAATGTGAAAAAATAAACGAAAACGTGAAAAAATGAGCGAAAACACCTAGAATCGAATGAAAATGTGAAAAAAAGCGAACGAAAATGAGCAAAAATGGACGAAAACGTGAAAAAACAAACAAAAACGTGCAAAAACAAACGAAAAAGCGCTGAAATGGATGAAGACGTGTAAAAACGGACGAAAGCACGCAAAAAACGAATGAAAACGGACAAAAACGAGCAAAAACATACGAAAACGAGCAAAAACGCGCAAAAAGAAACGAAACGCGCAAAAAATGACGGCGTGTTAAACGGACAAAACGCAAAACAAATAAAACGAGCAAAACGGACGAAAACGATCAAAAACGGAAAACGTGAAAACAAACAAAACGCAAAACAAACGAAACATGAAAACGAACGAAATGTGAAAAACGAACAAAACGTGAAAAATGCTAATGATCGTTAGAAATGGACGGCACATGTAACACACATGTGGGAGTTAACGAAGAAAGCTAACGACTGTTAGAGATAGGGACTGATTGTGTGACCAAACTTCATTATAAGGACTTATGGCGCAAAAATAAAAACGAAGGGACTTGCGGTGTTATTTTGGGCAAACAATAGGGACGAACGATGTAATTTACTCTTATTAGTATAATGGTCACTAAATTTACTTATTGCTGATATTATAATTGTTATACATATTGAGCATAACATCAAATTATAGCCTATGATTATATAGTTTGTTTGTTATAAGGTGAAACTTAATTTGTATAGTGAAGGTAGGTATGAACCAAGTAGAATACATGGAGGTCATCATCACATGCCACAAACCAGGAGATGATGCCTATGAGAAGAAAAAACATCATCACGGTATGAACATTATGCTCCTATGTTTTGCATACTTTGATAGGTCACATGTTATGTCTTTGTTTACTTACAGGCGACAATCGGCGAACTTTATGGTGAAATTGATTGCGAGAACTACGATAGCGATTAATGAAGTGCAAATTGCTTTCTGGAACCCTTTAGCGTCATCTTAGTTTGTTTTGATTTCTTTTTATAAATGGTAGACTTTGTTTTAGGTAGATTGTTTTGTGTTAGGATTGGCATGCTACATAACTAATGAGACCATTACCAGATATAATAAAACATTATTAGAGAACGCTGCACGACATATCTTCTTAGCTACAGTTTTATCACATTAACAAAAACGTCTCGCCGTAGCGCGCAGGTACATTGAACAGATGACAGGAAAGGGCGAGTTGAAGAGCAATTACGTACTTCATTGTTGTATCCAAGAGCTGTCGTTTGAAATACCGACCATCGTTAGCATTTAGAAATCTCATCCACTAATATAAAATAGAAGTATATTTAAGCACGCCATACCCATGAAACGCCTTAAAATAAAAGGTTCTCCGTAGCAACGCGCGGGTGAATATGCTCGTATATACTAACACCCAAAAAGTAACGGGGTCATTAATGGATTTTTAAAAGGCCCGTTATCCTTTAATAAACCCTCTTATTGGTTGTTGCTTAATGATTTACGAACTCCAAGGCCCAACAGTTAAATTTTGTACATTGTGGCGAGTTTTCATAGGACGTTGTGTGGTTGGGGAACGACTGTTCACACTCCGTTTTACTTAATGACTCCGTAATACACCATTAACACCTGTACGATACCATGAAACAATAACAAGTGTACACCAACTACCAAAGAACAATTTTATCACAAGAAGCTTCTTGATCGTCCTTTTCCTTTAAAATTATCATAGACAAGAAAATCAGATCCAAAGAAGAAAACCAAAAAAAAAAAAAAAAAAAAAAAAAAATCAAAAAATCAAAAAACAAGATCCCCAATTAAGATCCAAGTGCAGGTTACCATTAGCAAGGAAGGTGGTTTTACAAAGGTCCGTGGTGTTAAAAGAAATTGGCACGCATACAATTGTGTATATTCGTGATGAAAGAATAACTTGACTCAAGTTGGGAATATATGAGCCATTCTATTTGTGATGGATTGGGATCCTCTCAAGTTGAAAGAATAACTTGACTCAAGTTGGGAATATATGAGCCATTGGATTTGATCTAATGGCTCAAATCAAAAGAAGTTCTTTTGATTTGAGCCATTGGATCAAATCCAATGGCTCACAATCATCCAACTTGAGTCAAGTTGATCCTCTCAATGGGTGTTCATCGGTTTGGTTATTGGGTTGTTCGGTTCGATTAGTTCGGTTAATTTTTTTCTGGGTATAAGCGAAAATTGAACCGAACCGAATTGAAATTGATTAAACCGAACCCTCATAACCGAATAACCCGAAATTACATAAATTTAATTATTTATTCATTTATTTATATAGATTTTTAAAAAAGAAAAAAAATTAAGCTTAAAAAATGTTATATTTATAGTATAAAAGAGTTTTAATATATTTATAGTATAAAAGAGTTTCAATATATTTTTTTTATATAAATATATAAAAAAAAATATATTTATTTGAATTCGGTTTTCGGTTTGGATTGCTAGAACCATAACCGAACCGAAAACCGAATATTTAATTCGGTTCGGTTCGGTTTTAGCAAATTCGGTTCGGTTATGAGTTCGGTTCGGTTATTTTCGGCTCGGTTCAGTTTAGCTTTCCCTGCCACAATAACCGATTTGGACAAGGATGAGATTATTTGTATTGTGGCGGGGAAAGCTTACTAAGCTTGAAGCCATGGAGGTTGTATTCTCTTTCTTCGCCTATGTCTTATTCATTTCTCATTGTCGTTGTATTCTCTTCCTTTGACTGTTTTCTTATTCGTGAATCATTCTTAAAACAGCATTTTGAATTTAAAAGCTACTCTTACTTATAGTATTGGAATGCCTGGAGAGTTTCACAAAGGTTTATGGAATGTTCTAATTTTCGCTTTACAATCTGCTTATTGCATTCTCAATCGGTTGTATGCTATGCAGGTTAAGACCTCTTAGGAATGAAGTTATTGGGACTGACTTGGGTATGACTAATTCACAACTTACAATTATGGAAGGAGATGCAGTAAATTAGCTACTAGCTACTCCTAATATTATGAGGTACGCACTAGAATAGTGACGTAGAGTGACCTGTAACAAAAGCCAAATGAACCTTTTAGGATTTGGCTACTATCTGGCCATTATCACAAATTAACAAAAGCCAAAGTTAACTATTTTAGTGTCAAATGTGATTCGAGTATTTGAGTTTTGAGATTAGGAATTTGTACACCTATACAAGTGATGTCATGCTTATTAGAAGAGTATATTTGTAACAGGTATGGTTAAACTAGATATATGAACTGTCAGTATATAGATAAATAATAAGCATACATTATAAGTCTATTCCTATCAACAAAAATGTGTCTTTATTTCAACAGATAGAAAGTTTCCATTCACTGCAATGCCTACATTGATCATATTTCACTTCAGTTTTGTATTACCTGCTTCAATTTTTGAGTGTTAATAATCATGTTAGTTAGCTCATTAAGTTAACTCTTTTTTCTGATGGTGTAGAATGTGTAGACTTTTCAGTAACATAATGTTTTAACAAACAACCTATCAGTATCGTCATCCATGTGGTCTTTTGGTATAACATACAAAATATACAAGTCTTAATTTTAGGGAATTTGAATAACTTCAAACATCAGTCACAAAAGTCGGCTTCTAGAAACCAACTGGGAATAAACATGCATACATCTAAGGATAATCTGATTGACACGAGGAAAAGATTGTTGTGTTACTAAAATCAAAGTCGGAACAGACATAAATCAGATTAGAAGCGTTCCATTTCACATGTTTCATGCCTATATTGATGATCCATTTGTAATCTTGATTCGATGTATACTTAAGGATGCATTAGTAATCTAAATTTTTTACCTAATTCAATATAATTTGAATTTATCGGTTTTCAATCATACTAACAACATTGATCTTGACTCAGCAACGAATAAACATCACAAGGTTACGGTATAAACAGCTAGCAACACAAACGCAAATAATACTTATTTCATTTTACTTGATAGTTATCGGCCAATGATGCAACGTATAACTTTACTGATTTCGGGCTAGAAGGGACCTAATCAGTTGTGGAATTGCGTCTGATGTTGCAGCCGCCTTTCGTGCCCTAGCTGGTAGAGTCCTCTTTGCTCTTGAACAATTAGCCTCATAGTCTCTATCTTTCTCCCTATATTTTTTCATAAACCATTTTATGCCAACACTGAGATTACCAAAGTAAATGCATTACCGATGCTACTTTCATCAAGAGGTGTCAAAATAGGTGGGTTAGGTAACGGGTCAATACAGGTAGGTTATTTAAGCTTACGAACATGTTTTGGTCTAAGTTTTACATTCACGTATTAGAAAACTCATAATCACACACTGTATTTCCGTTGAAATACCTTAGGATTTATAATACAAGCCACAATCATCTGTGCCTATTAAAAACCAACAATGCGGATGCAAAAAACAATGAAGCTTCGTTTATTTATTAAGGGAATGATGACAAATTTTCTGCATTTATGTATCTTCTAAGTGCAATTGGTGTTGTTTATAGAACAATGTGTTGGCTGTGGTGCAACATGATCCCTTACTTAATGGTAAAAACCATGTAGAAATGGAAAGAGGAAATTTTTCTGCATTAACGTATGTGTAAGGTATGGATTGGAGTCATTGCCGACCTAATGTGATCCTCGATTAACATGTATTTTTCGAGTCTTTGTATATGTCGGTTGCTTATTTCAATACCAAACGAACTAATTTAGTTAATTGTTTGTTGGTTAATTGTCAGGTTCAAATAGGTGCATTGGCACTATATAAGGTTGAGAGGAAGTTACGTAAAGGTGGATTTCGTCGGTGTTTTTACATCATTGTGTTTTGGTGGAACCGATCGTATATTAGGTCCTGCGACTGTGGAGGTAATTTTGTACCTACAAATGATGTTAGAAAGCTATGAGAGTATACTTATCTTTGAAACTGGATTTTGGCTAATAAGCAACCAATACTCTATATCGTTATAATTGATGAGTAGTTAGTGTTAGTAAGGTACTATTTGATAAAAGCTAACCAACAATGTTGAACTGTGTTTAATCCAACATAAGGATAGATGATAAAGAACAATGAAAACTATTATAACTAAAATGACCCACTCCATGTGAAACTATTAGTTAGGAGCAAGGTTGCAAAAACCGCTAGGCGCTAGTCGGGCGGTCGACCACCGCCTAGCGCCTAGGCCGCCTAGGCGGGGCCTAGGCGCCGCCTAAGCGGATTGAACTTTTCTATATAAAAAATGTAAAATTATATGTATTTGATATAAAATATGCATAATATATATATTTTAAATAATTATATTAATTTTTTTAATTATATATCTTTTGTATATGTTGCAAAATTTACATTATGTGTTGTTTTGATTAAGTTTTGGTATACTTTTATTAAAACCCAATGAGTTATTTGTTGTGCTTATTGTATAAACTTTTTAATGGGGCAAGAAAACACTTATTGTTAGGGTTACACAACATTAATAACCTAGCCTTCACTTCTTCTTCTCTCTTCAACCCCTCCACCAATTAAAACAAAATTAAGAAAATCAAAACCCCAATTGAAGTCAACTAGGGTTTCAATTTCGGATCCATAACTCCAAATCAACTAGGGTTTCAAAATTAAAACCGAATCGAAAAACCCAATTGAAATTTAAAACCCTATATATTTTTTAAAATGTTGACTTTTGGTTGACTTTCGTTGACCGCCTAGGCCGCCTAGATCGACTAGCTCGCTTAGGCGGATGTTTGACCGATTTTTGACTTTTCCGCTTAGCTTGGCGATTTGCCTAAATCGGGCGGTGTATGCCCGCTAGCGCCTAGGCGCCGCCTAGGCGGCCGCCTAGCCCGCTTTTTACAACACTGGTTAGGAGTCAAATAATTAGTTTTGGATTATTAATATAGTAGTAGGTGCAATAAAAGGCGGTTACGATTATGTGATTACTTAAGGGTCAATTTACGTGTGAATATAGGCATAATAAGAATTCGCTAAACAATCACTCAGTTGAATAGCTGATTATCTAATTATCAAAAGAGTTTACATATACAAACATTATCAACACGTGTTATCAACAGATTATCAGTATCAGATTAGCATAAATCATTATATAAAATAACAACATCAATGTGATCAGAACTTTCAACAAACCATTTGGTATTGGTTAAATAAGCATCTACTTATTGCATTTTTTTCATTTTTGTATGTTATTTTATGCATATTATGTAAGATGTGTTTCAGAATGCTTACTTTTCCGTTATACTTTTCTGATCTTACAACTATTGCATTTGATACAAGTAACTTCAAATCGACCCAGCTGCACAACTTCAAAGGTGAAATGCAAGCAACATGTTAAAGCTAAAGACACTACCACCTTCATTATGATAAGATATGGCTAAACAATATAGTTTGCGCATACATTATATTGCCATTATAGTCTACTATTGTGACATGTAATTTACACTCTTTACATAGTAATTAATGAAAAAAAAATAGTATATATAACATCAACTTTCGAACTTATGTTCTCTGTTAAATACTTAGCGATGTTGTTTTACAAGACCTAATTGCTTACATTTGGATTCAATCCAGATGACCCAAAGAAATTTGGAAATAAAATTCACATGCTTTTACAAAGTTAATACCAATGGTCACTCTGGGTTGCGTTTCACTCAAATGGGTCAAAATCGTTAAAAAAAAAAGCCAATTGTGCTACAAAAACAATCCTGCTAACAATTGCACCTACAACTGAATTATCACAAATGTTCATGCATTCATAAAGCAACCCCGCAGCAACGCGCGGGCAAACTTGCTCGTTGTTTATTAAAATACATAAAAGAGCGTAATTACTTGTTAATTAAGATTGCCATGCTTTTTATGTGTTTTCCGGCCACAAGACCCACTCAATTGCTTTTTATGATGTATGGGGCGATATAGGTTTCGTACCTAGTGACGGTCTTATGGTTCTCCTTTTGGGGAAGACTCGCGAGAGAACTCGGAACAATGTGTGTTTATATTGATGTTTTATGTTTATATGTTTGTGAGTCCTTATGTGCATAAATTGTTACTTGTTTTTGACACCTAATTGTATGCAATATGGAATAATACATATCGTAATCATAACATCAATATTGGTCTTTATTTACACGCCTAAATATCATGCTCATTGTGACCTGCTATTTGTTTCGTGGAAAATCGTTTTTGTTAAATAAAGTGACCTAAATATTGAAACACGTTTTCACGAATTTAAAAACTAGACGCTATGGACACTTGGATGTACGGCTCACCCAATAGAACAAACTAAAAAGGGGGTTCAAAGAGGTGCGCATAGTCACACCGAAAGGATGTCTAGGTTATTGCTTCAGCGCTGACCTGGTCCTCTGCCTCTCTGTGCGTTCGATTGGATCTACCGCGAACCATGATGATCACTACAATGTCATTACCAAAAGTTTTTAAAATAAGTGTTACAAAGTTGTTTTCCATGCTTCTTTATACACGACTTTTTACCACATTTATATGTGCATACCTATTTGTTAATTTTAAGTCTATGCCATCCAACTATGAACATGTGCATTTGGATTGACTTCTCTGGTCAGACCTAAGGGCATTTCCAACCCATGGTAATTATTTCGCTTTGGTCAGACCTCTTGTTATTTTTACACGTTCATACTTGGTCGACTTATTTCGAGTTGGCTTGGTCAGACCTTGAACCCGAGGCATAAGATGAGAACTAAACATGCTCATGACATTAATACTTGTCTACTAATGTCTTGATCAGTCTCGTAAACCTAAGAGTTGCATTATGCAATTAACGCTCGTCGCTTACCTCTTGTCCTATTTTTTTTACGCCCTGGTCAGACCTTTGGTAATTAAGTGGGAGTGCAAGATGGATCTTAGTCTTAATTAGTAATTAATTGGGTAGTTAATTCTTTTAAGAATGTAATTATCGAAAATACTATAATTAAACTTTCTATGTTCTGATTAAATTGTGTTGTTGTAACATAATTCGTAAACCAAGTTGTTTCTTTCTTTAAAGACAAACTTAGTCTCTTTTCCTGGTAAGAAAAGTGAGACATACTCCTATCTTTTCTCCTTAGTTGACAAACTAAGATAGGAATACAAATTGATAAACTCATTTATTATCTTTCATTACCCTTTTGTGGTCTAGAAATTATTGAAAGATAGAATATTTTGTGTAACTAGAAAACATTATGTTTATAGCTACCAAAATAAATGACTTCCTGCACTTGTCACGATGTATGAGTTTAAACCGCAAAGAGTAAAAGAAATTACTAGAATATTCGCTAGGTAATTTTCTTTGACTCTTATTATTCTTAAAGTGCTAATTACCCTTGGGCTATGTAGACGATAAAGGAGAAATTGCATGCTAAAGATTCAAGTTAAATGATAGCACGAGTGGCTTGTCCCTCATCTACAATAAGTAGGACTTCATATACTATGTTCAATACCTAAGTACATGCTACTCGTAGGCGTTTGAAGAGAATGAGAAAGTGTATAAAACTGTTATATGCTTTATACTAGAAATGTAACACTTACAATGTTGACAAATCGAATGGGAGCAATTGCATTTTATTACTGAAATATCATTCATGTAATGTTGTCAATTTCAGTGGGAGCTACGGGATTTATTTCCTTGTTAGTCACCCATATCATTTCAAACTTGCTTTGAAATAATTTATTACTTTCCAAATATGAACGACCATTGCTTAAAGGAAAATTGCATTTTATTTTATAAGATAACACGTTGCCTTCCTGATGTCGCTCTCTAAAGCGTTATCTATAGAATAATAATCCACAATTCCTTATTAAAGGTTATGGTTCTAAAACTACTTATAATATCTATGACATTATCATATTGTTCACACAAAACAATCACATGTTGTTTGTTTTCATAATATAATGTTGTGTCTTACACAAGTGGTAGAATTCTCAAAGTGTGTGCAAGGAACAACAATATTATTGGTATCTCTTGACCGCAAGGTAAATGAAACTAATAATTCTACTAGGACTTAAACACATTAGATGTTTAATGCCCTACTACATGTAAATAAGAATTCTACTGGGACTTAAACACGTGAGATGTTTGTTGCCCTACTACATTCTAATAATGATTCTACTATGACTTGAACACGCTAGATGTTTGTTGCCCTACTACATTCAAATGTCATGATATTGTGTATATATACTTCAACATCTGACTACATGTTTTAGTCAATATAATTATGGTTATATGATAATGATCATAATTCTGAAGTATAAAATTAACTTGAAATTACTATTGAACTCAAGAGTTTGCGTTCATGATTACTTTTGTTAGTATAATTATGCTTACATGTTAAGACATAGTTATAAGGTCCTTGAATTAATCAATGACTTATAACATAAAGTATATATAGTAAAATTGTTATGTCTTCCAGTAACACATAAACAAAAGGCCTTTGAATTATTCAAAGACTTATAATGTATTATTGAAATGTTTTGTTTTCTTGTAAACACATGAACATATAATTATTGAACAGTTCTGCCTTCTTGTAAACACGTGAACATAAGGTTCTTGTATTGTTCAATAAATATACATTATTGCATGCACTTGGTTCGTAAATACTTTATATGCAATTTGGCTCGACCCAATTGACAAGTATTTGGTGCAAAGAGAATTAAGTTATCTATAGAATTCTGATATGGTTTCACAATTCTAATAACTCATAGGATACCACTTCATTATGGTATGTCTAATGTGTTGGATCAAACCTTATTCATATTGTTTGATTCATGATAGCTTTAATTGCTCTACCTCCAATACATATCAAGGTTAGAAAATTGCGTGTGTCATGGATACACTCAATATAGTTCAAACCTAGAAGGTATTCAAGACAACCCATAACTGAAAACCGTAATTCATTAGGGATTTGAGATTTTCCACTCAAACCAATCGAATCATAAACCTTTTTGGATTTTGGATTTTTCTACACTTCCTAGCTTGAGGATTGTAGTTTTAGTGTTCTTCCTAGCTTGACGAAACACAAAAACTGTTGCTAGAACTTTTGGTTAAAGAGTGATACTAAATTAGAGTTTTTCTATAAACCCTAATTAGAGTTGTTGGAAGGAATTCCATTATTTCTTGATTTAAGTTCTAAATTTGTTAAAATCTTATGAAGCATTTTATTAAAAAATCTAGAGATGAAAACTTAAAATGTATTTTGTGGTTCCCAATAAAGAACAATTTATTGTTGCTTAAATACTTAGTATTTAGATAATTGTCTCTACTTACAAAAGTAAGTGGGAGTATAAATATATCTCAAAGTTATTTGAGAACAAAATACTTAACCTTCTAAAATCCACTTATTAATGTCATACTAAGATTAAACATAAAAATGTCGACCGAATTATAATGATTACTCTCATTTATAAATCCGAAAGGATGCCTCATCACTTGAGTGATATTTTTAATATCAATGCTGAGGGATATAAGTTAGAAGATTGTTGTAAATCAGCTAACTATTAAAATACATTATCACATCTTGAATCTGATAAATGTTTTTAAACTATGAATGATAAGATGCAGTCCTAAAAAGGCAAATCAAGTTTTGAGCTTGATTGTTATTTCGCCTAACAGTTAACCTATGAGGCTAGAATGAGTTTCTTTTGAAGAAAAACTCACAAGGACAAAATTGTATACATATTAATGTATGACATTTAATAAGAAGTTTTTAATCATACTTAAGCAATTGACTGTGATTAAATTTTCTTATATAATACACGCATTAATTATATAAAGATATTTAATTGTCATACATGTTCCTTGTATAAGGAATATGGCAATTAGATTTTATAACTCTTTCTTTATGATTACCTTTTGCGAGGACGGTATGTAATCAAAAGGGTTATGAATTTATATTGTCTTTATGTAGTATACAATATTTAACCCATGTTTTGGATTGAATCATGCATTTAGGAGCTGAGATATTGAATTTAATTACAATATAATTCCGATTAAATTAAGACAACTCTTTAGTATATATGACATTAAGTGGGAGCAATGTGTTTTTCCTCAAAATTTATATGATGAAGATGTCATTCTAATTAAGCTAGATATTGATCCTTAAGCTTGGAATGAAACTTCACTTGGAATTTAGGGAATAAAACAAACAGCCTTGGAATAAATGTTTATTTGGAAAAAACAAATGCGAAAAAGTAAGTCTAACACAAATGCAATATATTATTCAAGCAAGTCTTCAGTTATATATTTCACATGGAATAATCTACATGGATGAAAACCTTGTGTTTTTAAACTA